>OY726518.1:6180109-6536488 GCA_963383655.1 Bathymodiolus septemdierum
GACACATCTACAATGGACAGAGTGTAATAATCTAGACACTTCTACATTAGACAGAGTGTAATAATCTAGACACTTCTACATTAGACAGAGTGTAATAATCTAGACACTTCTACATTAGACAGAGTGTAATAATCTAGACACTTCTACATTAGACAGAGTGTAATAATCTAGACACTTCTACATTAGACAGAGTGTAATAATCTAGACACTTCTACATTAGACACAGTGTAATAATCTAGACACTTCTACATTAGACAGAGTGTAATAATCTAGACACTTCTACATTAGACAGAGTGTAATAATCCAGACACTTCTACATTAGACAGAGTGTAATAATCCAGACACTTCTACATTAGACAGAGTGTAATAATCTAGACACTTCTACATTAGACAGAGTGTAATAATCTAGACACTTCTACATTAGACAGAGTGTAATAATCTAGACACTTCTACATTAGACAGAGTGTAATAATCCAGACACTTCTACATTAGACAGAGTGTAATAATCTAGACACTTCTACATTAGACAGAGTGTAATAATCTAGACACATCTACATTAGACAGAGTGTAATAATCTAGACACTTCTACATTAGACAGAGTGTAATAATCTAGACACTTCTACATTAGACAGTGTAATAATCTAGACACTTCTACATTAGACAGAGTGTAATAATCTAGACACTTCTACATTAGACAGAGTGTAATAATCTAGACACTTCTACATTAGACAGAGTGTAATAATCTAGACACTTCTACATTAGACAGAGTGTAATAATCTAGACACTTCTACATTAGACAGAGTGTAATAATCTAGACACTTCTACATTAGACACAGTGTAATAATCTAGACACTTCTACATTAGACAGAGTGTAATAATCTAGACACTTCTACATTAGACAGAGTGTAATAATCCAGACACTTCTACATTAGACAGAGTGTAATAATCCAGACACTTCTACATTAGACAGAGTGTAATAATCTAGACACTTCTACATTAGACAGAGTGTAATAATCTAGACACTTCTACATTAGACAGAGTGTAATAATCCAGACACTTCTACATTAGACAGAGTGTAATAATCTAGACACTTCTACATTAGACAGAGTGTAATAATCTAGACACTTCTACATTAGACAGAGTGTAATAATCCAGACACTTCTACATTAGACAGAGTGTAATAATCCAGACACTTCTACATTAGACTGAGTGTAATAATCTAGACACTTCTACATTAGACAGAGTGTAATAATCTAGACACTTCTACATTAGACAGAGTGTAATAATCTAGACACTTCTACATTAGACAGAGTGTAATAATCTAGACACTTCTACATTAGACAGAGTGTAATAATCTAGACACTTCTACATTAGACAGAGTGTAATAATCTAGACACTTCTACATTAGACAGAGTGTAATAATCTAGACACTTCTACATTAGACACAGTGTAATAATCTAGACACTTCTACATTAGACAGAGTGTAATAATCTAGACACTTCTACATTAGACAGAGTGTAATAATCCAGACACTTCTACATTAGACAGAGTGTAATAATCCAGACACTTCTACATTAGACAGAGTGTAATAATCTAGACACTTCTACATTAGACAGAGTGTAATAATCTAGACACTTCTACATTAGACAGAGTGTAATAATCCAGACACTTCTACATTAGACAGAGTGTAATAATCTAGACACTTCTACATTAGACAGAGTGTAATAATCTAGACACTTCTACATTAGACAGAGTGTAATAATCCAGACACTTCTACATTAGACAGAGTGTAATAATCTAGACACTTCTACATTAGACAGAGTGTAATAATCTACACACTTCTACATTAGACAGAGTGTAATAATCTAGACAATTCTACATTAGACACAGTGTAATAATCTAGACACTTCTACATTAGACAGAGTGTAATAATCTAGACACTTCTACATTAGACAGAGTGTAATAATCCAGACACTTCTACATTAGACAGAGTGTAATAATCCAGACACTTCTACATTAGACAGAGTGTAATAATCTAGACACTTCTACATTAGACAGAGTGTAATAATCTAGACACTTCTACATTAGACAGAGTGTAATAATCCAGACACTTCTACATTAGACAGAGTGTAATAATCTAGACACTTCTACATTAGACAGAGTGTAATAATCTAGACACTTCTACATTAGACAGAGTGTAATAATCCAGACACTTCTACATTAGACAGAGTGTAATAATCCAGACACTTCTACATTAGACTGAGTGTAATAATCTAGACACTTCTACATTAGACAGAGTGTAATAATCTAGACACTTCTACATTAGACAGAGTGTAATAATCTAGACACTTCTACATTAGACAGAGTGTAATAATCTAGACACTTCTACATTAGACAGAGTGTAATAATGTAGACACTTCTACATTAGACAGAGTGTGCAAACCAAGAGATGATATAGGTTACCGAATGATGTCGCAACATGGAAAATGAAATAGCTTAATCTTGTTACCACACACTTTCAAACCAGTATGTATTTTATAGAGCCAAGTAAGTAACAGACATTTGACACTGTAAGAGTGAGTGATTGTAGTTTAACGTCAACTCACCAATTTGTCAGCTATATCATGGTAAGAACAAGTTAATTTTCAATGAGATGATGAGGTCCACTTTACACTTGACCAACACGCTTAGTTGGATTTTTATAGTGCTAGCTCACTGAAACAACAGTCCACTTATAGACATGTCACCCAACTCTGACACATTAGTCTGATTCCGAGCCAACCAGTCTTTGCTCTTTCTCCTCAATGTTGCGTGCTCAGCGGAGAAGCAGCAAATACTAATTTTATAGTCTTTGGTTTGACCAGATCAGAGCTTTAACCCACGATCTACCACACACGAGTCTAGCACACTAACCATTACACCAAGGTTTGCCACTGTATGATGAAGCACAGCAATAGTAGTATTATAAATTTTCCTTTTAACATATTTCTCTCTTATTGATATGAAATTTTTCAGATCAATTGTTATGTGTTTTTCTTTCTATTTGCATGTTAACTGGAACACATTTCTAATTGACTTATTGTATAAAACAACAAATCTGTATTATAAAATTACCTTAAAAGAGTAAGTTTCACCTCTGATGACCTCAGGGGCTCTGTAAGCTAAGGTACCCTCTTGTAGCATCAATCCATCCAACATTGAAAATCTAGCTATACCATAATCAGAAATCTTGGCATTTACCTGTGCAAGAAATTTACAAATTTACAAGAAAAATCATTAAATATATACATTTTACTTGATGTTCAGTATACAGACATCAACCGTACCAGATGTAAATATTTGGCTTAAAAAGGTAGTTTTCCTTAACATTTGAATATAAACAAGATTCATAGTATGTAGCTGGTATCACCTAATACTAGATTAAGTTTAATGGTACAACAACATGGTAATATAATCATATAGATTTAACTAGTACAGTCAAACCTACTTTAGTGAACATCTCTATTAAGCAATAACTTGTATTATGTGACCTTAATTTTTATTTCCCTTCACAATATATTTCATATCAATTAAACCTGTATTAAGCGACAATCTGTCTTATGTGACCATATTTCACTGTTCCCTTGGAAGGTCACATAAGACAGGTTTGACCATAAAAGTAAGCTATGTAGAGACAAAGAATAAGGAGGTCCATATCAATTTTACTGATGTTATACAGCAGTCCTACACTGAAGGATTCAATGCTATTTCAATTATTTTTTTAGTAATCTCTTCTAAATCAATAAAAAGAAATAAAAGACTTACCAGAGATTTAGCATCTAGACTAAATATAAGTACATTATCTGGTTTCATATCTCTGTAGACAATCATCATCTGATGGAGATAGGCTAAGCCTTCAGCAACCTTAAAAATAAAATAAGATAGGCTAAGCCTTCAGCAACCTTAAAAATAAAATAAGATAGGCTAAGCCTTCAGCTGTCTTAAAAATAAAATAAGATTGGCTAAGCCTTCAGCAACCTTAAATACAAAATAAGATAGGCTAAGCCTTCAGCCGTCTTAAAAATAAAATAAGATTGGCTAAGCCTTCAGCAACCTTAAATACAAAATAAGATAGGCTAAGCCTTCAGCTGTCTTAAAAATAAAATAAGATTGGCTAAGACTTCAGCAACCTTAAATACAAAATAAGATAGGCTAAGACTTCAGCAACCTTAAATACAAAATAAGATAGGCTAAGACTTCAGCAACTTTAAATACAAAATAAGACAGGCTAAGACTTCAGCAACCTTAAATACAAAATAAGATAGGCTAAGACTTGAGCAACCTTAAATACAAAATAAGATAGGCTAAGACTTCAGCAACCTTAAATACAAAATAAGATAGGCTAAGACTTCAGCAACCTTAAATACAAAATAAGATAGGCTAAGACTTCAACAACCGTAAATACAAAGTAAGATAGGCTAAGACTTCAACAACCTTAAATACAAAATAAGATAGGCTAAGACTTCAACAACCGTAAATCCAAAGTAAGATAGGCTAAGACTTGAGCAACCTTAAATACAAAATAAGATAGGCTAAGACTTGAGCAACCTTAAATACAAAATAAGATAGGCTAAGACTTCAACAACCTTAAATACAAAATAAGATAGGCTAAGACTTCAACAACCTTAAATACAAAATAAGATAGGCTAAGACTTCAGCAACCTTAAATACAAAATAAGATAGGCTAAGACTTCAGCAACCTTAAATACAAAATAAGATAGGCTAAGACTTCAACAACCGTAAATACAAAGTAAGATAGGCTAAGACTTGAGCAACCTTAAATACAAAATAAGATAGGCTAAGACTTCAACAACCTTAAATACAAAATAAGATAGGCTAAGACTTCAGCAACCTTAAATACAAAATAAGATAGGCTAAGACTTCAACAACCTTAAATACAAAATAAGATAGGCTAAGACTTCAACAACCTTAAATACAAAATAAGATAGGCTAAGACTTCAGCAACCTTAAATACAAAATAAGATAGGCTAAGACTTCAACAACCGTAAATACAAAGTAAGATAGGCTAAGACTTCAACAACCGTAAATACAAAGTAAGATAGGCTAAGACTTCAACAACCTTAAATACAAAATAAGATAGGCTAAGACTTCAACAACCGTAAATACAAAGTAAGATAGGCTAAGACTTGAGCAACCTTAAATACAAAATAAGATAGGCTAAGACTTCAGCAACCTTAAATACAAAATAAGATAGGCTAAGACTTCAGCAACCGTAAATACAAAATAAGATAGGCTAAGACTTCAGCAACCCTAAATACAAAATAAGATAGGCTAAGACTTCAGCAACCTTAAATACAAAATAAGATAGGCTAAGACTTCAACAACCTTAAATACAAAATAAGATAGGCTAAGACTTGAGCAACCTTAAATACAAAATAAGATAGGCTAAGACTTCAGCAACCATAAATACAAAGTAAGATAGGCTAAGACTTCAACAACCTTAAATACAAAATAAGATAGGCTAAGACTTCAGCAACCGTAAATACAAAATAAGATAGGCTAAGACTTCAGCAACCTTAAATACAAAATAAGATAGGCTAAGACTTCAGCAACCTTAAATACAAAATAAGATAGGCTAAGACTTCAGCAACCATAAATAAAAAATAAGATAGGCTAAGACTTCAGCAACCTTAAATACAAAATAAGATAGGCTAAGACTTCAACAACCGTAAATACAAAGTAAGATAGGCTAAGACTTCAACAACCTTAAATACAAAATAAGATAGGCTAAGACTTCAACAACCGTAAATACAAAGTAAGATAGGCTAAGACTTGAGCAACCTTAAATACAAAATAAGATAGGCTAAGACTTCAGCAACCTTAAATACAAAATAAGATAGGCTAAGACTTCAACAACCTTAAATACAAAATAAGATAGGCTAAGACTTCAACAACCTTAAATACAAAATAAGATAGGCTAAGACTTCAGCAACCGTAAATACAAAATAAGATAGGCTAAGACTTCAGCAACCTTAAATACAAAATAAGATAGGCTAAGACTTCAGCAACCTTAAATACAAAATAAGATAGGCTAAGACTTCAGCAACCATAAATACAAAATAAGATAGGCTAAGACTTCAGCAACCTTAAATACAAAATAAGACAGGCTAAGACTTCAGCAACCTTAAATACAAAATAAGATAGGCTAAGACTTCAGCAACCTTAAATACAAAATAAGATAGGCTAAGACTTCAGCAACCTTAAATACAAAATAAGATAGGCTAAGACTTCAGCAACCTTAAATACAAAATAAGATAGGCTAAGACTTCAGCAACCTTAAATACAAAATAAGATAGGCTAAGACTTCAGCAATCATAAAATCAAGTTTTAATATTTTTATTAACAGCATATGAAGTCAAATCTTTAAGTCAATGGCACTGCAAATCAATTGTTATGCAATACCTTTCATAAACATCGAAAAAATTACCCCTGGTGTGGCCACTTCTTCCAACCACTGAAGATCAAGCTCCTTTTCTTTCCTTTTCCCAATCAGTAGGAGTAAGACCTCTATTTATTGTCATACATTTAAACATTCCACTATCAGTATCCTTACTTTTGCTAATTACAAAATGTAACCCTATATTCCCACACCTTATTTACATCCAATTTCAAACTTCATCTCTATATTGGTAAAGTGGCACTAAATAAAAACTATGTACAATGATGAAACAAACAAAATAGAGACAGCACAACCTAACTGTGGGTAGCATCTGATGGACAAGATTGTCGTAACACTAAACGTGCATTTACATCACATACATTTCATCATGGGTGGCATCTGATGGACAAGATTGTCGTAACACTAAACGTGCATTTACATCACATACATTTCATCATGGGTGGCATCTGATGGACAAGATTGTCGTAACACTAAACGTGCATTTACATCACATACATTTCATCATGGGTGGCATCTGATGGACAAGATTGTCGTAACACTAAACGTGCATTTACATCACATACATTTCATCATGGGTGGCAACTGATGGACAAGATTGTCGTAACACTAAATGTGCATTTACATCACATACATTTCATCATGGGTGGCATCTGATGGACAAGATTGTCGTAACACTAAATGTGCATTTACATCACATACATTTCATCATGGGTGGCATCTGATGGACAAGATTGTCATAACACTAAACGTGCATTTACATCACATACATTTCATCATGGGTGGCATCTGATGGACAAGATTGTTGTAACACTAAACGTGCATTTACATCACATACATTTCATCATGGGTGGCATCTGATGGACAAGATTGTCGTAACACTAAACGTGCATTTACATCACATACATTTCATCATGGGTGGCATCTGATAGACAAGATTGTCGTAACACTAAACGTGCATTTACATCACATACATTTCATCATGGGTGACATCTGATGGACAAGATTGTCGTAACACTAAACGTGCATTTACATCACATACATTTCATCATGGGTGGCATCTGATGGACAAGATTGTTGTAACACTAAACATACATTTACATCACATACATTTCATCATGGGTGGCATCTGATGGACAAGATTGTCGTAACACTAAACGTGCATTTACATCACATACATTTCATTATGGGTGGCATCTGATGGACAAGATTGTCGTAACACTAAATGTATATTTACATGACATACATTTCATCATGGGTGGCATCTGATGGACAAGATTGTCGTAACACTAAACGTGCATTTACATCACATACATTTCATCATGGGTGGCATCTGATGGACAAGATTGTCGTAACACTAAACGTGCATTTACATCACATACATTTCATCATGGGTGGCATCTGATAGACAAGATTGTCGTAACACTAAACGTGCATTTACATCACATACATTTCATCATGGGTGGCATCTGATGGACAAGATTGTCGTAACACTAAACGTACATTTACATCACATACATTTCATCATGGGTGGCATCTGATGGACAAGATTGTTGTAACACTAAACATACATTTACATCACATACATTTCATCATGGGTGGCATCTGATGGACAAGATTGTCGTAACACTAAACGTGCATTTACATCACATACATTTCATTATGGGTGGCATCTGATGGACAAGATTGTCGTAACACTAAACGTATATTTACATGACATACATTTCATCATGGGTGGCATCTGATGGACAAGATTGTCGTAACACTAAACGTGCATTTACATCACATACATTTCATCATGGGTGGCATCTGATGGACAAGATTGTTGTAACACTAAGCGTACATTTACATCACATACATTTCATCATGGGTGGCATCTGATGGACAAGATTGTTGTAACACTAAACGTACATTTACATCACATACATTTCATCATGGGTGGCATCTGATGGACAAGATTGTCGTAACACTAAACGTGCATTTACATCACATACATTTCATCATGGGTGGCATCTGATGGACAAGATTGTCGTAACACTAAACGTACATTTACATCACATACATTTCATCATGGGTGGCATCTGATGGACAAGATTGTCGTAACACTAAACGTGCATTTACATCACATACATTTCATCATGGGTGGCATCTGATGGACAAGATTGTTGTAACACTAAACGTGCATTTACATCACATACATTTCATCATGGGTGGCATCTGATGGACAAGATTGTCGTAACACTAAACGTGCATTTACATCACATACATTTCATCATGGGTGGCATCTGATGGACAAGATTGTTGTAACACTAAACGTGCATTTACATCACATACATTTCATCATGGGTGGCATCTGATGGACAAGATTGTCGTAACACTAAACGTGCATTTACATCACATACATTTCATCATGGGTGGCATCTGATGGACAAGATTGTCGTAACACTAAACGTACATTTACATCACATACATTTCATCATGGGTGGCATCTGATGGACAAGATTGTTGTAACATTAAACGTGCATTTACATCACATACATTTCATCATGGGTGGCATCTGATAGACAAGATTGTCGTAACACTAAACGTGCATTTACATCACATACATTTCATCATGGGTGGCATCTGATGGACAAGATTGTCGTAACACTAAACGTGCATTTACATCACATACATTTCATCATGGGTGGTATCTGATGAACAAGATTGTTGTAACATTAAACGTGCATTTACATCACATACATTTCATCATGGGTGGCATCTGATGGACAAGATTGTCGTAACACTAAACGTGCATTTACATCACATACATTTCATCATGGGTGGCATCTGATGGACAAGATTGTCGTAACACTAAACGTGCATTTACATCACATACATTTCATCATGGGTGGCATCTGATGAACAAGATTGTTGTAACATTAAACGTGCATTTACATCACATACATTTCATCATGGGTGGCATCTGATGGACAAGATTGTCGTAACACTAAACGTGCATTTACATCACATACATTTCCTCATGGGTGGCATCTGATAGACAAGATTGTCGTAACACTAAACGTGCATTTACATCACATACATTTCATCATGGGTGGCATCTGATGGACAAGATTGTCGTAACACTAAACGTGCATTTACATCACATACATTTCATCATGGGTGGCATCTGATGGACAAGATAGTTGTAACATTAAACGTACATTTACATCACATACATTTCATCATGGGTGGCATCTGATGGACAAGATTGTCGTAACACTAAACGTGCATTTACATCACATACATTTCATCATGGGTGGCATCTGATGGACAAGATTGTTGTAACATTAAACGTACATTTACATCACATACATTTCATCATGGGTGGCATCTGATGGACAAGATTGTTGTAACACTAAACGTGCATTTACATCACATACATTTCATCATGGGTGGCATCTGATGGACAAGATTGTTGTAACACTAAACGTGCATTTACATCACATACATTTCATCATGGGTGGCATCTGATGGACAAGATTGTCGTAACACTAAACGTGTATTTACATCACATACATTTCATCATGGGTGGCATCTGATGGACAAGATTGTTGTAACACTAAACGTACATTTACATCACATACATTTCATCATGGGTGGCATCTGATAGACAAGATTGTCGTAACACTAAACGTGCATTTACATCACATACATTTCATCATGGGTGGCATCTGATGGACAAGATTGTTGTAACATTAAACGTACATTTACATCACATACATTTCATCATGGGTGGCATCTGATGGACAAGATTGTTGTAACACTAAACGTACATTTACATCACATACATTTCATCATGGGTGGCATCTGATAGACAAGATTGTCGTAACACTAAACGTACATTTACATCACATACATTTCATCATGGGTGGCATCTGATGGACAAGATTGTCGTAACACTAAACGTGCATTTACATCACATACATTTCATCATGGGTGGCATCTGATGGACAAGATTGTTGTAACACTAAACGTGCATTTACATCACATACATTTCATCATGGGTGGCATCTGATGGACAAGATTGTTGTAACATTAAATGTACATTTACATCACATACATTTCATCATGGGTGGCATCTGATGGACAAGATTGTTGTAACACTAAATGTGCATTTACATCACATACATTTCATCATGGGTGACATCTGATGGACAAGATTGTTGTAACACTAAACGTACATTTACATCACATACATTTCATCATGGGTGGCATCTGATAGACAAGATTGTCGTAACACTAAACGTGCATTTACATCACATACATTTCATCATGGGTGGCATCTGATGGACAAGATTGTTGTAACACTAAACGTGCATTTACATCACATACATTTCATCATGGGTGGCATCTGATGGACAAGATTGTTGTAACACTAAACGTGCATTTACATCACATACATTTCATCATGGGTGGCATCTGATGGACAAGATTGTTGTAACACTAAACGTACATTTACATCACATACATTTCATCATGGGTGGCATCTGATGGACAAGATTGTTGTAACACTAAACGTACATTTACATCACATACATTTCATCATGGGTGGCATCTGATGGACAAGATTGTTGTAACATTAAATGTACATTTACATCACATACATTTCATCATGGGTGGCATCTGATGGACAAGATTGTCGTAACACTAAACGTGCATTTACATCACATACATTTCATCATGGGTGACATCTGATGGACAAGATTGTTGTAACACTAAACGTACATTTACATCACATACATTTCATCATGGGTGGCATCTGATGGACAAGATTGTTGTAACATTAAATGTACATTTACATCACATACATTTCATCATGGGTGGCATCTGATGGACAAGATTGTCGTAACACTAAACGTGCATTTACATCACATACATTTCATCATGGGTGGCATCTGATGGACAAGATTGTCGTAACACTAAACGTGCATTTACATCACATACATTTCATCATGGGTGGCATCTGATGGACAAGATTGTTGTAACATTAAACGTACATTTACATCACATACATTTCATCATGGGTGGCATCTGATGGACAAGATTGTTGTAACACTAAACGTGCATTTACATCACATACATTTCATCATGGGTGGCATCTGATGGACAAGATTGTTGTAACATTAAACGTACATTTACATCACATACATTTCATCATGGGTGGCATCTGATGGACAAGATTGTTGTAACACTAAATGTGCATTTACATCACATACATTTCATCATGGGTGACATCTGATGGACAAGATTGTTGTAACACTAAACGTACATTTACATCACATACATTTCATCATGGGTGGCATCTGATAGACAAGATTGTCGTAACACTAAACGTGCATTTACATCACATACATTTCATCATGGGTGGCATCTGATGGACAAGATTGTTGTAACATTAAACGTACATTTACATCACATACATTTCATCATGGGTGGCATCTGATGGACAAGATTGTTGTAACACTAAACGTACATTTACATCACATACATTTCATCATGGGTGGCATCTGATGGACAAGATTGTCGTAACACTAAACGTACATTTACATCACATACATTTCATCATGGGTGGCATCTGATGGACAAGATTGTCGTAACACTAAACGTGCATTTACATCACATACATTTCATTATGGGTGGCATCTGATGGACAAGATTGTCGTAACACTAAACGTATATTTACATGACATACATTTCATCATGGGTGGCATCTGATGGACAAGATTGTCGTAACACTAAACGTGCATTTACATCACATACATTTCATCATGGGTGGCATCTGATGGACAAGATTGTTGTAACACTAAGCGTACATTTACATCACATACATTTCATCATGGGTGGCATCTGATGGACAAGATTGTTGTAACACTAAACGTACATTTACATCACATACATTTCATCATGGGTGGCATCTGATGGACAAGATTGTCGTAACACTAAACGTGCATTTACATCACATACATTTCATCATGGGTGGCATCTGATGGACAAGATTGTCGTAACACTAAACGTACATTTACATCACATACATTTCATCATGGGTGGCATCTGATGGACAAGATTGTCGTAACACTAAACGTGCATTTACATCACATACATTTCATCATGGGTGGCATCTGATGGACAAGATTGTTGTAACACTAAACGTGCATTTACATCACATACATTTCATCATGGGTGGCATCTGATGGACAAGATTGTCGTAACACTAAACGTGCATTTACATCACATACATTTCATCATGGGTGGCATCTGATGGACAAGATTGTTGTAACACTAAACGTGCATTTACATCACATACATTTCATCATGGGTGGCATCTGATGGACAAGATTGTCGTAACACTAAACGTGCATTTACATCACATACATTTCATCATGGGTGGCATCTGATGGACAAGATTGTCGTAACACTAAACGTACATTTACATCACATACATTTCATCATGGGTGGCATCTGATGGACAAGATTGTTGTAACATTAAACGTGCATTTACATCACATACATTTCATCATGGGTGGCATCTGATAGACAAGATTGTCGTAACACTAAACGTGCATTTACATCACATACATTTCATCATGGGTGGCATCTGATGGACAAGATAGTCGTAACACTAAACGTGCATTTACATCACATACATTTCATCATGGGTGGTATCTGATGAACAAGATTGTTGTAACATTAAACGTGCATTTACATCACATACATTTCATCATGGGTGGCATCTGATGGACAAGATTGTCGTAACACTAAACGTGCATTTACATCACATACATTTCATCATGGGTGGCATCTGATGGACAAGATTGTCGTAACACTAAACGTGCATTTACATCACATACATTTCATCATGGGTGGCATCTGATGAACAAGATTGTTGTAACATTAAACGTGCATTTACATCACATACATTTCATCATGGGTGGCATCTGATGGACAAGATTGTCGTAACACTAAACGTGCATTTACATCACATACATTTCCTCATGGGTGGCATCTGATAGACAAGATTGTCGTAACACTAAACGTGCATTTACATCACATACATTTCATCATGGGTGGCATCTGATGGACAAGATTGTCGTAACACTAAACGTGCATTTACATCACATACATTTCATCATGGGTGGCATCTGATGGACAAGATTGTTGTAACATTAAACGTACATTTACATCACATACATTTCATCATGGGTGGCATCTGATGGACAAGATTGTCGTAACACTAAACGTGCATTTACATCACATACATTTCATCATGGGTGGCATCTGATGGACAAGATTGTTGTAACATTAAACGTACATTTACATCACATACATTTCATCATGGGTGGCATCTGATGGACAAGATTGTTGTAACACTAAACGTGCATTTACATCACATACATTTCATCATGGGTGGCATCTGATGGACAAGATTGTTGTAACACTAAACGTGCATTTACATCACATACATTTCATCATGGGTGGCATCTGATGGACAAGATTGTCGTAACACTAAACGTGTATTTACATCACATACATTTCATCATGGGTGGCATCTGATGGACAAGATTGTTGTAACACTAAACGTACATTTACATCACATACATTTCATCATGGGTGGCATCTGATGGACAAGATTGTCGTAACACTAAACGTGCATTTACATCACATACATTTCATCATGGGTGGCATCTGATGGACAAGATTGTTGTAACATTAAACGTACATTTACATCACATACATTTCATCATGGGTGGCATCTGATGGACAAGATTGTTGTAACACTAAACGTACATTTACATCACATACATTTCATCATGGGTGGCATCTGATGGACAAGATTGTCGTAACACTAAACGTACATTTACATCACATACATTTCATCATGGGTGGCATCTGATGGACAAGATTGTCGTAACACTAAACGTGCATTTACATCACATACATTTCATCATGGGTGGCATCTGATGGACAAGATTGTTGTAACACTAAACGTGCATTTACATCACATACATTTCATCATGGGTGACATCTGATGGACAAGATTGTTGTAACACTAAACGTACATTTACATCACATACATTTCATCATGGGTGGCATCTGATAGACAAGATTGTCGTAACACTAAACGTGCATTTACATCACATACATTTCATCATGGGTGGCATCTGATGGACAAGATTGTTGTAACACTAAACGTGCATTTACATCACATACATTTCATCATGGGTGGCATCTGATGGACAAGATTGTTGTAACACTAAATGTGCATTTACATCACATACATTTCATCATGGGTGACATCTGATGGACAAGATTGTTGTAACACTAAACGTACATTTACATCACATACATTTCATCATGGGTGGCATCTGATAGACAAGATTGTCGTAACACTAAACGTGCATTTACATCACATACATTTCATCATGGGTGGCATCTGATGGACAAGATTGTTGTAACACTAAACGTGCATTTACATCACATACATTTCATCATGGGTGGCATCTGATGGACAAGATTGTTGTAACATTAAACGTACATTTACATCACATACATTTCATCATGGGTGGCATCTGATGGACAAGATTGTTGTAACACTAAACGTACATTTACATCACATACATTTCATCATGGGTGGCATCTGATGGACAAGATTGTCGTAACACTAAACGTACATTTACATCACATACATTTCATCATGGGTGGCATCTGATGGACAAGATTGTCGTAACACTAAACGTGCATTTACATCACATACATTTCATCATGGGTGGCATCTGATGGACAAGATTGTTGTAACATTAAACGTGCATTTACATCACATACATTTCATCATGGGTGGCATCTGATGGACAAGATTGTTGTAACACTAAACGTACATTTACATCACATACATTTCATCATGGGTGGCATCTGATGGACAAGATTGTTGTAACACTAAACGTGCATTTACATCACATACATTTCATCATGGGTGGCATCTGATGGACAAGATTGTTGTAACACTAAACGTACATTTACATCACATACATTTCATCATGGGTGGCATCTGATGGACAAGATTGTTGTAACACTAAACGTGCATTTACATCACATACATTTCATCATGGGTGGCATCTGATGGACAAGATTGTTGTAACACTAAACGTACATTTACATCACATACATTTCATCATGGGTGGCATCTGATGGACAAGATTGTTGTAACACTAAACGTACATTTACATCACATACATTTCATCATGGGTGGCATCTGATGGACAAGATTGTTGTAACATTAAACGTACATTTACATCACATACATTTCATCATGGGTGGCATCTGATGGACAAGATTGTTGTAACACTAAACGTGCATTTACATCACATACATTTCATCATGGGTGGCATCTGATGGACAAGATTGTTGTAACACTAAACGTGCATTTACATCACATACATTTCATCATGGGTGGCATCTGATGGACAAGATTGTTGTAACACTAAACGTGCATTTACATCACATACATTTCATCATGGGTGGCATCTGATGGACAAGATTGTCGTAACACTAAACGTGCATTTACATCACATACATTTCATCATGGGTGGCATCTGATGGACAAGATTGTTGTAACATTAAATGTGCATTTACATCACATACATTTCATCATGGGTGGCATCTGATGGACAAGATTGTTGTAACACTAAACGTGCATTTACATCACATACATTTCATCATGGGTGGCATCTGATGGACAAGATTGTTGTAACATTAAATGTGCATTTACATCACATACATTTCATCATGGGTGGCATCTGATGGACAAGATTGTTGTAACACTAAACGTACATTTACATCACATACATTTCATCATGGGTGGCATCTGATGGACAAGATTGTTGTAACATTAAATGTACATTTACATCACATACATTTCATCATGGGTGGCATCTGATGGACAAGATTGTTGTAACACTAAACGTACATTTACATCACATACATTTCATCATGGGTGGCATCTGATGGACAAGATTGTCGTAACACTAAACGTACATTTACATCACATACATTTCATCATGGGTGGCATCTGATGGACAAGATTGTTGTAACATTAAACGTACATTTACATCACATACATTTCATCATGGGTGGCATCTGATGGACAAGATTGTTGTAACATTAAATGTGCATTTACATCACATACATTTCATCATGGGTGGCATCTGATGGACAAGATTGTTGTAACACTAAACGTACATTTACATCACATACATTTCATCATGGGTGGCATCTGATGGACAAGATTGTCGTAACACTAAACGTGCATTTACATCACATACATTTCATCATGGGTGGCATCTGATGGACAAGATTGTTGTAACATTAAACGTACATTTACATCACATACATTTCATCATGGGTGGCATCTGATGGACAAGATTGTTGTAACACTAAATGTGCATTTACATCACATACATTTCATCATGGGTGGCATCTGATGGACAAGATTGTTGTAACATTAAACGTACATTTACATCACATACATTTCATCATGGGTGGCATCTGATGGACAAGATTGTCGTAACACTAAACGTGCATTTACATCACATACATTTCATCATGGGTGGCATCTGATGGACAAGATTGTTGTAACATTAAACGTACATTTACATCACATACATTTCATCATGGGTGGCATCTGATGGACAAGATTGTTGTAACACTAAACGTACATTTACATCACATACATTTCATCATGGGTGGCATCTGATGGACAAGATTGTCGTAACACTAAACGTGCATTTACATCACATACATTTCATCATGGGTGGCATCTGATGGACAAGATTGTTGTAACATTAAACGTACATTTACATCACATACATTTCATCATGGGTGGCATCTGATAGACAAGATTGTCGTAACACTAAATGTGCATTTACATCACATACATTTCATCATGGGTGGCATCTGATAGACAAGATTGTCGTAACACTAAATGTGCATTTACATCACATACATTTCATCATGGGTGGCATCTGATGGACAAGATTGTTGTAACACTAAACGTACATTTACCTCACATACATTTCATCATGGGTGGCATCTGATGGACAAGATTGTTGTAACATTAAACGTACATTTACATCACATACATTTCATCATGGGTGGCATCTGATGGACAAGATTGTTGTAACACTAAACGTACATTTACATCACATACATTTCATCATGGGTGGCATCTGATGAACAAGATTGTTGTAACATTAAACGTACATTTACATCACATACATTTCATCATGGGTGGCATCTGATGGACAAGATTGTCGTAACACTAAACGTGCATTTACATCACATACATTTCATCATGGGTGGCATCTGATGGACAAGATTGTTGTAACACTAAACGTGCATTTACATCACATACATTTCATCATGGGTGGCATCTGATGGACAAGATTGTTGTAACACTAAGCGTACATTTACATCACATACATTTCATCATGGGTGGCATCTGATGGACAAGATTGTCGTAACACTAAACGTACATTTACATCACATACATTTCATCATGGGTGGCATCTGATGGACAAGATTGTCGTAACACTAAACGTGCATTTACATCACATACATTTCATCATGGGTGGCATCTGATGGACAAGATTGTTGTAACACTAAGCGTACATTTACATCACATACATTTCATCATGGGTGGCATCTGATGGACAAGATTGTCGTAACACTAAACGTACATTTACATCACATACATTTCATCATGGGTGGCATCTGATGGACAAGATTGTCGTAACACTAAACGTACATTTACATCACATACATTTCATCATGGGTGGCATCTGATGGACAAGATTGTTGTAACACTAAACGTACATTTACATCACATACATTTCATCATGGGTGGCATCTGATGGACAAGATTGTCGTAACACTAAACGTACATTTACATCACATACATTTCATCATGGGTGGCATCTGATGGACAAGATTGTCGTAACACTAAACGTACATTTACATCACATACATTTCATCATGGGTGGCATCTGATGGACAAGATTGTCGTAACACTAAACGTGCATTTACATCACATACATTTCATCAGGGGTGGCATCTGATGGACAAGATTGTTGTAACACTAAGCGTACATTTACATCACATACATTTCATCATGGGTGGCATCTGATGGACAAGATTGTCGTAACACTAAACGTACATTTACATCACATACATTTCATCATGGGTGGCATCTGATGGACAAGATTGTCGTAACACTAAACGTACATTTACATCACATACATTTCATCATGGGTGGCATCTGATGGACAAGATTGTTGTAACACTAAACGTACATTTACATCACATACATTTCATCATGGGTGGCATCTGATGGACAAGATTGTTGTAACACTAAACGTACATTTACATCACATACATTTCCATCAGATTTTAAAACAATTTAGTAACATCAACACTTTTTGTTGTTTTGTCAGAGAAAAGAGAACAAACCAATTTTAAAATACATTTTAATGGAGTTTTGCAACATTTCGTTTTTAATTTTTGGTAAAAGATATAAATATCTGTTTATGTCAATAATACCTGTAAGGCTATTTTATGTTGTACAATTTGCTCCAGTTTTCCTTCTTGTTTCAGAACAACACCCAATGACAGATGCTTAGCCAGCTCTAAGACCATCACACGAGGATTGATACCAACAGCCAACAAAGACACCACACTTGGATGCTTCAAACACCTCAGAACAGTAGCCTGAAATCAACAAGGATATACTATGAATTATGGGTAATTAATGTCACTTAATTAGAAATCTACATTTAATTTCAACAATATTTCAGTTATATCATGGCAGACAGTATTCTCTCTGAGGAAAACTAGACAACTAAAACTACTGATTTTCAAAAAGCAATGACAAAACTTGATCACTAAGATTGTATTTAATATAATGTGACATGAACAAAAGTCATACAAGGAAACCTTAGAGGTTATAGGCAATGATTACACCTGGTAGATGTAACTAATATATAACCCTCAGAGGACCCAACAAGGATTGATATTAATAGCCAATACAGACACAACTGTATGCTTCAAACATCCTAAAACTGCATTGACTCGTATCAAAAAGATTCATAGTTTAATAATCTTTAATACAGCCTTATATTAACAAGATCTATAGATTAAAAATAAGCTTAGTGTAATGGTGAATTGTTACAAAAAGTCTCCAAAATAAATAGGATTGCATACTAGATCCCATTCTTGTTTGTATATTCCTAGCAGCCCCAACACAAATAAATGCTAATATAAATTACCTCCTGTCTTAACATCTTCAGTGGATGAATGTCACCAATGGCTGCAAATATCTTCACTGCTACTGGCTGCAATATAATAATAATAATAATAATAATATTAATAATAAATTCTTTATTAAAGAAAGTTCAATACATGAACATTTTACAGAGAAAGTACAGAAATTGCATAAAAATATATAAAAATAGAAAAAAAGATTTTTCCATGTATACCTGTAATAAAAAACATCACAACATACAACATTTCAGGAAAAATCAGATACACACATTAAAAAAAAAAAATTAGCATTAGAGCAATGGGAGATAACTCTTCACTAAAATGACTTAATACTGTAATGGGCAACTAACTATCTATTCTAGGTTAATAAAAAAATTAATTTACCTGATTTTTATATGTGGCTTTATACACAGCACCATAACCTCCATCTCCAAGAAATTTGTCTTCACTAAACATAAAATACAATGTTTGTTTTATAATACATGTATCATAAATACATTCCTGATGAAATAGATGGGCTACTATTCTCACATGAAAAAGGGGCCGTCGTGGTCGTGATTGTATGGTAGTTTGATTTAAAACTACCTATGCAATCAGTGCCTATCACCACTAATGTTTTGAGTTCAAATCCTGCACAGGAGAGGTGTGCTTGATACAACATTATGTGATAAAGTTTGTCAGTGACTTGCGACAGGTCAGTGGTTTTCTCCGGGTACTCTAGTTTCCTCCACCAATAAAACTGACCGCCACGATTTAGTTGATATATTGTTGAAAGCGGATTTAAACACCATTAACCAAACCAACCAATCATATGAAAAATATTGTAAATCCTGTGAAATCTTTACAAAAAAAATTGATTGATATTATATATTTAGTCCTACACAAGTCTTTAATTTAAAACAAATTAGAATCGCTACAAATGCATAACAAGTGAGTGATTGATTGATGTTTAATACCAATAAAACAATTCTATACTAACCTTTCAACAAAATCTAACTGTGTCTCATCCATGATTATATCTGAATTTAGGTCCATAAACACAAGCTCTGGTGCCTAAAATGATAAATAGCACATCAAATCATAAATAAGGTCCATAAACACAAGCTCTAGTGCCTAAAATGATAAATAGCACATAAAATCATAAATAAGGTACATAAACACAAGCTCTAGTGCCTAAAATGATAAATAGCACATAAAATCATAAATAAGGTCCATAAACACAAGCTCTGGTGCCTAAAATGATAAATAGCACATAAAATCATAAATAAGGTTCATTAACACAAGCTCTGGTGCCTAAAATGATAAATAGCACATAAAATCATAAATAAGGTCCATAAACACAAGCTCTGGTGCCTAAAATGATAAATAGCACATAAAATCATAAATAAGGTCCATAAACACAAGCTCTGGTGCCTAAAATGATAAATAGCACATAAAATCATAAATAAGGTCCATAAACACAAGCTCTGGTGCCTAAAATGATAAATAGCACATAAAATCATAAATAAGGTCCATAAACACAAGCTCTGGTGCCTAAAATGATAAACAGCACATAAAATCATAAATAAGGTCCATAAACACAAGCTCTGGTGCCTAAAATGATAAATAGCACATAAAATCATAAATAAGGTACATAAACACAAGCTCTGGTGCCTAAAATGATAAATAGCACATAAAATCATAAATAAGGTCCATAAACACAAGCTCTGGTGCCTAAAATGATAAATAGCACATAAAATCATAAATAAGGTACATAAACACAAGCTCTGGTGCCTAAAATGATAAATAGCACATCAAATCATAAATAAGGTCCATAAACACAAGCTCTGGTGCCTAAAATGATAAATAGCACATAAAATCATAAATAAGGTCCATAAACACAAGTTCTGGTGCCTAAAATGACAATACAGTAAGAAACAAGGTCAATTGATATTAAATCAGACATCACAAAAAGTATTATATACCCGTCAGCATTAGATACATTGTAATGTTGGGCCCCGCTGGATGTGATCCTATGGTAGTTGGATTTACATCTATCTATGTAATTAATGCCTACTATCACCATTAAAGTTGAACGATTGATTCCCTTCTATGGTCAGGTGTACCGGTACTCAATACAACTTTATGTGATCAAGTTTGGGTCCATGACTTGCAGCAGGTTGATGGTTTTCTTTTTCTGGGTTTCCTGCATCGCTAAAACCGACCACCGGTTTATAAATAAAATATTACCGGTTTATAAATAAAATATTGCTGAATATGGCATAAGACTCATTGCAATGTCACGTATCAGGCTGATCAAAAACATGGGTTTGTTTAATGGTGTAGTCTTCATATAGCTTCCTTTTGGCTAATTTTAGTCACCATACTTTGGGGATTTTGTGGTCGTGATTGTATGGTAGTTGGATTTGCAACTACCTGTGGAATCAGTGCCTATTAGCACTATAGTTGTGAGTTCGAACCTTGTTCATGGTGAGGTGTACTCAATACAACATTATGTGATAAAGTTTGTCAGTGACTTACGACAGGTCGGCGGTTTTCTCCAGTATTCCGGTTTCCTCCACCAATAAAACTGATCACCACGAGATAACTGAAATATTCTTGAAAGTGGCGTTAAGCACCATAAGCCAAACCAGCAACCATATTTCCCACTCCTCTGCATTTATTGACAAGAGTTATTAACCGTTACACAATAAGAGTTATCTACATCCAATGCTACAACCACATCATTATGACCATTAATTCTACACTTACAAGTGCTGATATCTTGACCATACCACCATGAACATCACAATAAACTGTTCCACCAAATTCTGTTTTGTTAAGCAAGTCGTCTAATCGAAACATGTTAACATTTGGTTCTAAAATATTAAAAATGCAAAATTCAATAACTGTATTATTTCTCATGTGAGAAAGAGCCTGGTGCTGCTGTCTAATTGACCAATTAAAAGTCATTAAGCATAATATCCCTTAATGCAGGGGCCGTCGTGGTCATTATCGCATGGTAGTTGGATTTACAACTACCTACCTGTGCAATCAGTGCCTATCACCACTAAAGTTGTGAGTTCAAACTCTGTTCATGGCAAGGGGTACTCCATACAACATTATGTGATAAAGTTTGTCAGTAAATTGTGACAGGTTGGTGGTTTTTTGGTTTCTTCTACCAATAAAACTGACAGCCACAATATAACTGAAATATTGTTGAAAGTGGTGCTAAATAGAATAACCATAAACGATCCATTAATGCAATGGATAAATCATGAAGACATTCATGTGAAAAAAATACATGTACAAAGATTATCAGAGTAAATAAGATTTGGATATTTTTAGATTTTAATTGTAATAAGTATAGTGTTCACTGAAACAATAGTCTGCAAGTAGATATATCACTTGGACACATTATCACGACAGACGACAATTGATGCTTAAAGCTCAATTGACAATTTGGGTCAAATGGGCTAAACAAATATTATAAACCAATAGTTCACAAATTTTGTATCTTCAATTTTACCTATACAACCAACACAGGGGACCAGTTTCTCCAGTAATTCTCTTCCTAGGTATGGATCAATAGTGGTCAGTCCAGGGTACCATTCTTCTATCAGAGAATCTAAATGATCTACCAACAGTCCTAGTAACCTGTGAGAAAACAGATGTCAATCTATAAATTATCTAATGCATTTTTTTGGCTGTGAAAAATGTTATACAGTTGTCATCCTCTTTACATCTTTAGTCTTAATAACCTGTCAGAAAATTGAAACTGATGTCAATGTTATATAAAATACTAATTTTCAATAATAAACAACTGCACCATATGCACATGATAGGTTAATACCTCTGGAATGACAAAAGTTGAAATGTAGCATTTTTGCCCATTTGAAAAAATATCTATTTTTAGTAACAGTGATCATCCTTGGAAAGTGGGATCATCCAAGGTCCACCTCTGTAATTGGTTTCAGATGAGAAGATTTTCAAAAAGTATGAAGACACTCTGACCACCATTCTTATTAATATTGAAAAGCTTGATGAAAATCAATCAAATGAAAAGTAGAGTTAGCATGTAACATGTTCATGCCCTACGGACAACAGTATACTGTAATACAAAATGTACGTCTCACCTAAAGATGGTGCATAAAATTGGTATTGCTAATTTAGAACCATTGTACACACAGGACTTTGTTAGAATATTAACCATCCCCAGATACAGAGAAAAATTTATTAATATCTACCTTTAATTTAAATTTATCAATACAAAACTAGGTACATACAGTCAAACATGTAATAAAAGGTCACCTTTGGAATAAAGATAAATTGGTCTTTTAAAACAGGTGACCTCTTAAAAGATGTTCATTTCATATGAAATTTCCTAGGACATGACCCGAAAAAGGTGACCTTTCAATACAGGTGACTGCTTAATAGAGGTTTGACTGTATTTATAAGTTTCATTATCATCTTTCCTGTAAAACTTAATCATGCTAAACAAAATGGCTGAACATCATTTCCCTTTTTATCCAAAAAAAAATGACAAATCTACATTAATTACCCTGCTCCACTCTGTGTATTTGGTACAGTCACATGGATTTCTTCTTTTTCATTGCTATGGAATTCCACCAAGTAAAAAGCATTCTGTAAATACAAAGATAACAATATTAAGTATTATTAACTAACCCAATGTTATTGTTGTCAATACAACCTAAACTGTCTTTACAAAATAAAATCATAAACTCGGCCAAAATCAAAAAACTAAGCCAATATCGATATTGGCTTAGTTTTTTTTTATATTGACCGAGTTTATGATTTTATAATATCCATTATAAGATAAAATTTTATGGCTAATTAATAAATATATCAATTTTATAAATACCCATTTTATGGTTAATTAATAGATATATCATCACGTAATAATAGGTATATATAAATTCTTCACATGATATTATATGCACCACAAATATTCATTGAGGTTTTATTACAAATATTCATTGAGGTTTTATTAAACTTTGTTTTCATCAGTTAAGGTTAAATACTGTCACAAATGGAATATAATAGCTTTGCCTATGTTTATACATGATAAAATTGGAAAGAAGAAATGATTACAATTATACTGGAGTTTAAGGATATTTACAGTAGAAATTGAAAATTTAACTTTTTATCTTGAAAACTTAAAATGAAGACAATTGCAGAATACTCAAATCTGAAGTGATTTTCAAATAAAGGGACAATTCAGACACAAGCTAGGGGCTCACAAATTTTAAATGGTAGTATATTCATCTCATCATTAGGGTAATATCAAACTTAAACAACATATTATATTTTCTGTGTATATGTAATTTACTATATTACCTTTTTGTTTCACTCACATCTTTCTTTAAGTGACTGATTGAAGTGTGATTTGCGACAACTTACCTCAGACCATATACTACTGACTCCTTTCTTCCAGTACTTTATTGTAGGTTGTTTATCAACCTCCAGCAGTAACTGAAATTAATTATACCTTTTTTAACAGTCAATACAATATAAACCTTTTTACTAACAAAAATTGATAGAAGCTGGTAAGCATCATAATTGGACATACAAATATATGAATAATCTTTCCTTTTTATGTACTGGGAACTTTATATAATAATTGCAGAATTGAAAATCACATGAATAAATGAGGGCCTCAAAGTTCCACTTATTCGTTTCTACCATAAATTTTTTTTAAACTGAACATGTTTAAACAATATTTAAAACCTCTTCTTAAAATAAATTCTGTGCATTTCCTTTTCATTCTTATATAATTACATTACTTCCGTTTTCCATTGAAATGTTACAATATGATTGGTTATGAAGTGGTCACATGATTATAAAAGAGATTTTTCACATCCCAATGAAACTCAAATCCGAACTTGTACGTGCCTCCATGACGACGTCAGATGTAAACAATCAATGGCGTAGTAATTTCCAACAGCAAATAATCTAACACAAATAAAATTCACAACGAAAAATTCAACTATATTAGATTTTGGTGTGATTTAAATATAATTATAAGAATTACCGCACTTCATGTTGAAAATGTAGTTCAATCAACGCTTTCATACCTCAATGAAACTTCAAAAGAATGCATTCCATTCTTAATTACTGTAATCAAACTCTACTCTTACTAGACGAACCTTGCTATCATAATACAGAGGATATTGAAAATACTTCATGATAAAAGGCAAGACACTGGGCATAACAGCTTTAATATCAATGTGTTTCTTGTTTAATCAAATGAAATGATATTTAATGTTCACCTGAGAAAATTTCTGCACATGGTTGTCATGTAAATGTTGTATATGATTTGCATTCAGATTTTTTACACAAGATTCTTATAAAAATTATTTGAATATGAAATTGAGTAAACAAAAATGCATCACATTTATATTGAGAAGCATGTTTACCCATGTACACCAAGATTTTAAGTCAAGCAAAGTATTTCCCTAAAAACAATAAATCTTCAGACCATAATCAATCCCTTAGTACAAATAAATATTAAGTTTAATGATTAGAAAAATTTATATAAGTAGAAGATGATGAGTAAAAAAAATATGTTATAACCAAAGCAAATTATTGCATAACATACATGTACTTATCAAGTGAGATAATTGTCACAAAGATGGATAATCTTATCAATATAATATTCTAGTAAAAAAAAGGGGTAAAACGATCTCTTTTTTCACTCTCTCTCTCTCTATTTAATGACTTAGTAATAGTATAGCAATAATAAATTCCATTTACCAGTAATTGAAAGATTCTGTTTCATTCAAAACACAAACATAAATGCACTTGCAAGATTGACAAAACAATATATCAGAAATTACAGCAAAATCAAATTCAAAATTGTAGTAATGTATGATTGATCAAATCTGATACTCAGATGGACACAGAAGATGGGTCGAACCATTAGCTCCTGCTACACTATGTATGCAAACCAGAAATTGACCAAAAATCATACCATGCATAAACTTCCACAACAATCAACAATCAACAAACAGGGTACAAAAAAGTCAACAAAGATGTTAAATCTCTCCACAGTTTTACAACAAAAATTAATTTTCCTTAGATCATCTACATGTGTATCTACATGTATATATATATATATATATATATATATATAAAAGAAATTATTAAAAAAAAGAACAAAACGGATTTTTCACAACATTCTTGTACTAACGTTTTCACTGCTGTTGCAGATCTTCAGGTACAATGTTTATAAGTGTAAAAAAAGATGTTAAAATGTAACAAAAATAACTATAAGTCTACAAAAAGACTATAATTATAATTAAATCAACGGATATTTCGCTTGAACGACAAGCTTTATCAGCGTCTGTAATCTGATTTTAAAAATTTTCACGAGACCATCAGTTATCGTGACGTAAATTACTAAAAATGTTACCCTCATCCAAGCAGGATGTGAAGGATGAGGGTTATTCTTAGAATAGTCTGAGGCTCAAGAAGTAATCACATAGCTTAGCTCCTCTGTGAGCGGTGAAGCATACAACTATATTCTCTTTTTAAAGAAACAAACTATAAGTCACCTTGACCTTATGTACCCAGTATATAACCGTCGGGACCATGCGGCCTTGTCACTCTTTAAAGATTAAGTTTGCTGTCAACCATACCAACACCAAAACATGGGTGGGCAAGAAAACAAATTAAGGGTGGGATATGATTACTTCTTGAGCCTCAGGCTCTATTCTAAGAATAACCCTCATCCTTCACATCCTGCCAAAGTCATCCAATGAGTGCCCCGGCGACACAAAGTGTTGACTCACGGGCAAGAGCGTCTTTTTCGTAAGGTCACTTCTGTGTCCATTCATTCTTTTGTTGAATGGTTGGACACTTTCTCCTACATATTGCGACCCACAGACGTGACAGTCAAGGAGGTAAACCAGATTAGGTGTTTTGCAATTGACATTGCAAAATATCTTATACTCCTTTCCTGTCGTCTTGCTATGGAACACTTGTGTGTGTTGCAATTGGATGACTTTGGCAGATCCAAAATTTATATCATTGACCACAATCCAAGTTGGAAAGAAAATCAAAGACAGAAAAGAGAGAGTTTTTGGATCCGCGAGTTGCAAACATTACATCCGGAAGGCATAAACAAAAAGGCCTAAATCTTTTGCTTTTTAATTTTTTAACCAGTGCCTGGTCCTTAGCTAGTTGGTAAACTTCATCATTACATTTTCTCATTCTTTTCATATTGTTTATAAATTAGTGTACATATATACTTGAATAATATAAAGTATAAAATTCAAGATTATGATTTATAGTAATTTACCTCACAATAACTGATGGTCTCATGACAATTTTTTAAATCAGATTACAGACGCTGATAAAGCTTGTCGGTCAAGCGAAATATCCGTCGATTTAATTATAATTATAGTCTTTTTGTAGACTTATAGTTATTTTTGTTACATTTTAACATCTTTTTTTGATATCGTTGTGCTAACATTTTAGACGTTTATATATATATATATTTACATCACCTAACCTGTGATCGTTTAAGGAATAAAAACCCCAAACTATCTCAATACTGAGTAACACATACACATGTATAATACCTTTAACTATTTTCTAAATTTAAAGAGTAATGTATTACAGTCTGTCTTACATGCATTATATATCTACAAGATGTGTCCAGAGTTACGAAATAATAAAAAAAACAAACAAACAGAGATTCATTGGTCACCGTATTATAAATTATCTGACAAAGAAATCAAATAGTCTCTTGTATCGTATAGTATGACTCCAGTAAATTAGTTTGACCATATTATTGCTCTCAGTCATAAAGTGAGAGAAAACATATACCAGAGGCTCCCAGGAGCCTGTAATCGCTCACCTGGATCAAAGCTGCTTTCAATAACAACGCAACTGCACTGCGGCAGCCATCTTGGTGGGAGAGCACGACTGCCAGACACAATTTTGGAAGAGGACCATCAAATGACTATTCCATCAAAGTTTGGTTCTAATTGAGCTACTGGTTCCAAACAAGATGGTTTTTATGTGAATTTCCCATAGGGTTCTATGTTAAACTAAGTACAGCTGTGCAGCCATCTTGGTCAAAGGGTGGGACCACCAGACACAATTTTGGAAGAGGACCATCCAATGGCTATTTGATCAAAGTTTGGTTCCAATTGAGCAACTCACAGGTTCCAGACAAGAAGATTTGTATGTGAATTTCCCATAGGGTCCTATGTTAAGCCAAGTTCGGCTGTGGGGGCCATCATGGTCGAAGGGCCGAACCGCCGGACATATTTTTGGAAGATAACCATCCAATGACTATTTCATCAAAATTTTGTTCTTATTGAGCAAATGGTTTCAAACAAGAAGATTTTTATGGGAATTTCCCATAGGGTCCTATGTTAAATTAAGTTCAGCTGTGGTGGCCATCTTGGTCGGAGGTATGAACTGCCGGACACAATTTTGGAAGGGGACCACCCAAGGATCATTTCAGCAAAGTTTGGTTGAGATTGGCTCAGTAGTTTCAGAGGAGAAGATTTTTTTTTTTATTCCATCCCCCCCTTTTTTCTATTTTTAGCTTGGCGGCCATCTTGGTTGGAAGTCGGGATCACCGAACACAATTTTGGAAGGGGGCCACCCAAGGATCATTCCACCAAAGTTTGGTTGCAATTGGCCCAGTGGTTTCTGAGGAGAAGATTTTTATGTGAATTTTCCATAGGGTCCTATGTTAAGTTAAGTTCGGCTGTAGGGGCCATCTTGGTCAAAGGGCCGAACCGCCGGACATATTTTTGGAAGAGAACCATCCAATGACTATTTCATCAAAATTTTGTTCTTATTGAGCAAATGGTTTCAGAAAAGAAGATTTTTATGGGAATTTCCCATAGGGTCCTATGTTAAATTAAGTTCGGCTGTGGTGGCCATATTGGTCGAAGTTCTGAAATGCCGGACACAGTTTTGGAAGAGGACCACCCAAGAATCATTTCAGTAAAGTTTGGTTGAGATTGGCTCAGTAGTTTCAGAGGAGAAGATTTTTTTTAAATTTCATCCCCCCTTATTTCTAATATGCATAATCGGTCAAAATCGGCAAAAGTTCAAAGTTCATAAAAAATCCCGTAATATATGTTTAAAAGCTCATCATTATGCTTTAACAGTTCAAATTTGGGCACATTCTGGCTTAAAATAGAGCAGTTTTGGCCATTTGAAGAAATTTCTATTTTTAGTAATGGCGGCCATCTTGGATATAGGACGGCGCTGCCGGAAACAATTTTGAAAGGGGACCACCTAAGGATCATTCAGACAAAGCTTGGTTGAAATTGGCCTAGTGGTTTCTAACAAGAAGATTTTTAAATGATTTTTTGCTTATTTATGCCTAATTTGCATAATCGGTCAAAATCGACAAAAGTTCAAAGTTCATAAAAAATCCCATAATATATGTTAAAAAGCTCATCATTATGCTTATACAGTTCAAATTTGGGCACATTTTGCTTAAAATAAAGTAGTTTTGGCCATTTGAAGAAATATCTATTTTTAGTAATGGTGGCCATCTTGGATGGAGGGCGGGGCTGTCGGACACAATTTTGAAAGGTACCCACCCAGAGAACATCCCTGCCAGGTTTGGTTTAATTTGGTTCAGCGGTTTCAGAGAAGAAGATTTAAATGTGATCTTTTATCAAAATATACCTAATTTGCATAATCGGTATAAATCGGCTGAAAGAAAAATTTCACAGAAAAACCCGGTATATATGTTAAACTACTCATTGCCATGTAGCTGCAGTTAAAATTTGAGCTCATTTTGACTTATACTAAAGCAGCAATGGACAATTAAAATTTCATCCCCCCTTTTTTCTATTTTTAGCTTGGCGGCCATCTTGGTTGGAAGTCGGGATCACAGGTCATAATTTTGGAAGGGGGCCATCCAAGGACCATTCCACCAAAGTTTGGTTGCAATTGGCTTAGTGGTTTCTGAGGAGAAGATTAAAATGTGAAATGTTGACGGACGGACGACGGACGACGGCCGACAGACGACGGACGAAAAGTGGTGACAATAGCTCACATGGCCTAAAGGCCAGGTGAGCTAAAAAAGGCTTGTAAATGAATTCCAGTGCAATCCCAAGCTTTTTTTTGTTTTCTTCTTACAAATATTAAAGAAAATCTGACTCAAATCAAGTTCGGCCATTGCACTGTGCTGGCTGTTTGACATTATCATCAACAGGATTCTTTACCACCATGTATGAGGCATAACAAAGACATTTAGAAATGTCCTTGGAACGTGATTTATTGGTCTTTTGATTCCTGCTGGAATGCAAAGGTACTGCTGATGATAATATCACTCTGCTTAATTCATTTAATAATTATCATCAAAATCATGTTTAGTGGATAAACAATAATGCTAGATTTATGGATGAATAGAGGGTCTGTGAGAAATCAGTTACAAATGCTTTTCAGACCCATGACATGCTGATCTATTGGCAAGTCTGCCATTATACAGCTATACATTTTACTGGGGGACTGCATAATTATAATTTCAAAGAATTTCATTTCATTACATCCAATCTATTTCACATGCTCTGTTTCTATTTGCCAACAATACAAACAAATATATATATATATTATTTCTTGAAAAGATAAAAACACAACAGAGGAGTAGTGAACAATTTATACAAAATGATGGTTAAAAACTTTCTAATAGATATTTCCAGGTGAGCTAAAAAATAATAATAGAAATAATAGATAAAGCTAATATAAGGCATAAATAAGAATTATACACATGCATGAGACTTGATTATGAAATTCGTGCAATACACGCATAACTAACCTTCATTTTTGACATTGAAATCTAAAAGTTAAACAATTTTGTAAGAGCATAATTTTGATTGATAAAATATTAAATAATTTGTGAAGTGTTTTCCATGACTGTACTTCAGAAGTATCACATCAAAACCCTGCATCCACAATGCATGAAGATACTTCACGTTTTTGAAAGCAAACATATTTCAAACATGAAAAATTACTATTTTCAATCAATCAAGGGTGAATTTACAAAAGTTAAATTCGTCAAATTTGAACTGTATAATCTGTATTTTGAGGAGCATGATATTATGTTAAAATTTTAAATTATTTGGTGCAGCAGTATTTTATTTTTTGTAAGCAGAAAATAAACACTATTTCCAACAAATCAAAGGGCATAACTGCAAAAGTTACAATTGTCAAATTCAAACTTAACCTGTATTTTGTTGATCATGAAATTTTGTTAAAATATCTGAGCATTTACCCATAGTACAGTGTCATTTTATTTATCATCTAGAAACATAAGGAATGAATGGACAAGCAGATCCCTATATACCCAACCTGTTCAGATGGGCAATATCTAAATTTGTATTACTACACTTCACGATTAAATCATGCAACTTTCAAGAAATTTAAAAACCCCACTTTTTTTCATTCTATAAATTCTAATATTAATGAGAGAATTTTGATAAATTCATCAAATGATATGGTATTAAATGATCTAGCCTATGATGCTGACAGTATTGCAGGTAGAAAGAGAGAATCAGGATGTAGAATAGAGTCAAACATGGCCACAGCTATCAAGTATTATAACCTTCCTCATCCCACCAAAATATCACTTAAATCATCTATTCTTATTCTTATCATCATAATTTCTCATGAGCGATGGTATCATTATAAATTCTAATGAGGGATGATATCATTATAAATTCTAATGAGGGCTGATATCATTATAAATTCTAATGAGGCCTGATATCATTATAAATTCTAATGAGGGATGATATCATTATAAATTCTAATGAGGCCTGATATCATTATAAATTCTAATGAGGTCTGATATCATTATAAATTCTAATGAGGCCTGATATCATTATAAATTCTAATGAGGGATGATATCATTATAAATTCTAATGAGGCCTGATATCATTATAAATTCTAATGAGGGCTGATATTATTATAAATTCTAATGAGGGCTGATATCATTATAAATCCTAATGAGGGCTGATATCATAATAAGTTCTCATGAGGTCTGATATCATTATAAATTCTCACGTGGGACGATATCATTATAAATTTTAATGAGGGCTGATATCATTATCAATTCTAATGAGGCCTGATATCATTATAAATTCTAATGAGGCCTGATAGCATTATAAATTCTAATGAGGCCTGATATCATTATAAATTCTCATGAGGGCTGATAACATTATAAATTCTAATGAGGCCTGATATCATTATAAATTCTAATGAGGCCTGATATCATTATAAATTCTAATGAGGCCTGATATCATTATAAATTCTTATGAGGCCTGATATCATTATAAATTCTAATGAGGCCTGATATCATTATAAATTCTAATTAGGCCTGATATCATTATAAATTCTAATGAGGCCTGATATCATTATAAATTCTCATGAGGGCTGATAGCATTATAAATTCTAATGAGGGCTGATATCTTTATGAATATAATATAAATTCTTATGAGGGCTAATATCATTATAAAAATCTTCATAAATTCTAACGAGGGCATAGATCAGCTTTATGATGTTTAGAAATCCATATAAATTCACCTTTGTCAGAAAACTGGTTGAGAATGTAATTAGCCTTGTAATAAGTCGAGGCCACAGTCCAAGTTGTACATATGGCATAATGTATAATCTGCATATCTTTTCTGAAATAAACAGCATTAAAATATTGATTTCTTTTAAAATGTTTGTTTCCAATATCTTCAAATAAAATACTATTAATATGGAAATTAAAAAAAATTAATGAAAATTGCCACCATGCAAATATTCTAGCAACATAAGCGATGTAACAAATTCAAACAAATGCAAAACATTATTATCACTGTAAAATGTTTATAAAACTTGAAAGTACAAAAATTGTCATATTTGTCCAATGCTTTGAAATAATAGCATACACCAAAGTAATGGCTGCTTTAACCCCCCAAAAAACAAAGAAAAAGTATTAAAACATTCACACAGTAAACAGCAAACCACAAGGCACTAATTATTTCTTCATAACACACAAACCATCCAAATAACCATTACACTAGGATTGTTTACCATGGCAACACTCACCATGTTTCTGTAAAGATGGCAATGAAAGAACTGGTTTCTTATCTGGTAAATAGCAGGGTATAAGTAGCTCTGTTTCTGAATGAGGTAATGCTATCTCAAATCTGTTAAAAGATAATCACATTTTTATTTCTGTAAGATATACTTTTACAGCGAAGAAACATTTAAACTAAGATATTGTGCAGGTGTTTCAAAAGAAATTGGTTGCACACAAACAGAAAATATAAAAACACTGCAATCTATAAGATTTTACAGAACTGCTGCATAGAACTTTTATTTCCATTTTCAACAATTATTTTTCCTGTTTCAAAATCATATATATATATATTCATGACATATGGAATCAAAATAATGATTTACTTTGATAGAGAATAAATGCACATATTAATATGCTACATTTGTTTTAAGAGGCTAAAATCAATCCAGTCTGCCACTAATCATCACAGTAAATGTAAAATACTGCACGGTATGCAGATTTAGATGAAGAAGGAAATAATAAATTCATTATTATGTGAACAAGAAAAAACATATACTGGTATTTGCTTTAAAATTGCCCACATGCACCATTTTTCAAATAAGTCTTGAAAACAAAGTTTAGCTTAAATGGCCTAAATGGCAGCTTTTCATCCACAGGAAACAACTTACTTTTCAAGTAACTTTTGATATTATTGAATCAAAGACAGTGGATATATAATATATATATTACTAACATTCATCCACAGAAAAAAATACTTAATCCTCCATTAAGCTTAGATAGAATTAAAGATGGTGAATACATAGGTTTAAAGGAAACAACTTACTTTTCCAGTAACTTAAGATATTGTGGAATCAATGACGGTGGATATATAAATGACTGCTCTTTATCCACCTTTTTTCCAGTAAACAACACATTGGTGTCACTTTTCCTTAAAATCTGAAAATAAAAAAGGAAAGACTTGTTGAATTTGTTTTGAAACAACAATTTATGAAGAATGCAAAACAGGTGTTCTGGTGTTTAACACCACTTTCAACAATATTTCAGCTATATTGTGGTGGTTAGTTTTATTGGTGGAGGAAACCGGAGGACCTGGAAAAAAGTGTGACCTGTCGCAAGTCACTTAACTTTACCATACAATGTTATATCGAATACACCTCGTCATGAGCGGGATTAGAACTCACAACTTTAGTGGTGATAGGCATTGATTGCACAGGTACTCAAAATGGATACTCAGTCAATATGAAAATTGAAAAATTCTTCAATCTTCTTAATATAACTTATTACTGATAATGAGACTCTCACAAGACCCTGACTGTAAACATTTATGTAAACATTTGTTAATTACTTATTACTCATAATGAGACTCTCACAAGACCCTGACTGTAAACATTTATGTAAACATTTGTTAATTACTTATTACTGATAATGAAACTCTCACAAGACCCAGACTGTAAACATTTATGTAAACATTTGTTAATTACTTATTACTGATAATGAGACTCTCACAAGACCCTGACTGTAAACATTTATGTAAACATTTGTTAATTACTTATTACTCATAATGAGACTCTCACAAGACCCTGACTGTAAACATTTATGTAAACATTTGTTAATTACTTATTACTGATAATGAGACTCTCACAAGACCCCGACTGTAAACATTTATGTAAACATTTGTTAATTACTTATTACTGATAATGAGACTCTCACAAGACCCTGACTGTAAACATTTATGTAAACATTTGTTAATTACTTATTACTCATAATGAGACTCTCACAAGACCCTGACTGTAAACATTTATGTAAACATTTGTTAATTACTTATTACTGATAATCAGACTCTCACAAGACCCCGACTGTAAACATTTATGTAAACATTTGTTAATTACTTATTACTGATAATGAGACTCTCACAAGACCCTGACTGTAAACATTTATGTAAACATTTGTTAATTACTTATTACTCATAATGAGACTCTCACAAGACCCTGACTGTAAACATTTATGTAAACATTTGTTAATTACTTATTACTGATAATGAGACTCTCACAAGACCCCGACTGTAAACATTTATGTAAACATTTGTTAATTACTTATTACTGATAATGAGACTCTCACAAGACCCTGACTGTAAACATTTATGTAAACATTTGTTAATTACTTATTACTCATAATGAGACTCTCACAAGACCCTGACTGTAAACATTTATGTAAACATTTGTTAATTACTTATTACTGATAATCAGACTCTCACAAGACCCCGACTGTAAACATTTATGTAAACATTTGTTAATTACTTATTACTGATAATGAGACTCTCACAAGACCCTGACTGTAAACATTTATGTAAACATTTGTTAATTACTTATTACTGATAATGAGACTCTCACAAGACCCTGACTGTAAACATTTATGTAAACATTTGTTAATTACTTATTACTCATAATGAGACTCTCACAAGACCCTGACTGTAAACATTTATGTAAACATTTGTTAATTACTTATTACTGATAATGAGACTCTCACAAGACCCTGACTGTAAACATTTATGTAAACATTTGTTAATTACTTATTACTGATAATGAGACTCTCACAAGACCCTGACTGTAAACATTTATGTAAACATTTGTTAATTACTTATTACTCATAATGAGACTCTCACAAGACCCTGACTGTAAACATTTATGTAAACATTTGTTAATTACTTATTACTGATAATGAGACTCTCACAAGACCCTGACTGTAAACATTTATGTAAACATTTGTTAATTACTTATTACTGATAATCAGACTCTCACAAGACCCTGACTGTAAACATTTATGTAAACATTTGTTAATTACTTATTACTGATAATGAAACTCTCACAAGACCCAGACTGTAAACATTTATGTAAACATTTGTTAATTACTTATTACTGATAATGAGACTCTCACAAGACCCAGACTGTAAACATTTATGTAAACATTTGTTAATTACTTATTACTGATAATGAGACTCTCACAAGACCCTGACTGTAAACATTTATGTAAACATTTGTTAATTACTTATTACTCATAATGAGACTCTCACAAGACCCTGACTGTAAACATTTATGTAAACATTTGTTAATTACTTATTACTGATAATCAGACTCTCACAAGACCCTGACTGTAAACATTTATGTAAACATTTGTTAATTACTTATTACTGATAATGAGACTCTCACAAGACCCTGACTGTAAACATTTATGTAAACATTTGTTAATTACTTATTACTGATAATGAGACTCTCACAAGACCCTGACTGTAAACATTTATGTAAACATTTGTTAATTACTTATTACTGATAATGAGACTCTCACAAGACCCTGACTGTAAACATTTATGTAAACATTTGTTAATTACTTATTACTGATAATGAGACTCTCACAAGACCCTGACTGTAAACATTTATGTAAACATTTGTTAATTACTTATTACTGATAATGAGACTCTCACAAGACCCTGACTGTAAACATTTATGTAAACATTTGTTAATTACTTATTACTGATAATGAGACTCTCACAAGACCCTGACTGTAAACATTTATGTAAACATTTGTTAATTACTTATTACTGATAATGAGACTCTCACAAGACCCTGACTGTAAACATTTATGTAAACATTTGTTAATTACTTATTACTGATAATGAGACTCTCACAAGACCCTGACTGTAAACATTTATGTAAACATTTGTTAATTACTTATTACTGATAATGAGACTCTCACAAGACCCGGACTGTAAACATTTATGTAAACATTTGTTAATTACTTGTTACTGATAATGAGACTCTCACAAGACCCTGACTGTAAACATTTATGTAAACATTTGTTAATTACTTATTACTGATAATGAGACTCTCACAAGACCCCGACTGTAAACATTTATGTAAACATTTGTTAATTACTTATTACTGATAATGAGACTCTCACAAGACCCTGACTGTAAACATTTATGTAAACATTTGTTAATTACTTATTACTCATAATGAGACTCTCACAAGACCCTGACTGTAAACATTTATGTAAACATTTGTTAATTACTTATTACTGATAATCAGACTCTCACAAGACCCCGACTGTAAACATTTATGTAAACATTTGTTAATTACTTATTACTGATAATCAGACTCTCACAAGACCCTGACTGTAAACATTTATGTAAACATTTGTTAATTACTTATTACTGATAATGAGACTCTCACAAGACCCTGACTGTAAACATTTATGTAAACATTTGTTAATTACTTATTACTGATAATCAGACTCTCACAAGACCCTGATTGTAAACATTTATGTAAACATTTGTTAATTACTTATTACTGATAATGAGACTCTCACAAGACCCTGACTGTAAACATTTATGTAAACATTTGTTAATTACTTATTACTGATAATCAGACTCTCACAAGACCCTGACTGTAAACATTTATGTAAACATTTGTTAATTACTTATTACTGATAATCAGACTCTCACAAGACCCTGACTGTAAACATTTATGTAAACATTTGTTAATTACTTATTACTGATAATCAGACTCTCACAAGACCCTGACTGTAAACATTTATGTAAACATTTGTTAATTACTTATTACTGATAATCAGACTCTCACAAGACCCTGACTGTAAACATTTATGTAAACATTTGTTAATTACTTATTACTGATAATGAGACTCTCACAAGACCCTGACTGTAAACATTTATGTAAACATTTGTTAATTACTTATTACTGATAATGAGACTCTCACAAGACCCTGACTGTAAACATTTATGTAAACATTTGTTAATTACTTATTACTCATAATGAGACTCTCACAAGACCCTGACTGTAAACATTTATGTAAACATTTGTTAATTACTTATTACTGATAATGAGACTCTCACAAGACCCTGACTGTAAACATTTATGTAAACATTTGTTAATTACTTATTACTGATAATGAGACTCTCACAAGACCCTGACTGTAAACATTTATGTAAACATTTGTTAATTACTTATTACTCATAATCAGACTCTCACAAGACCCTGACTGTAAACATTTATGTAAACATTTGTTAATTACTTATTACTGATAATGAGACTCTCACAAGACCCTGACTGTAAACATTTATGTAAACATTTGTTAATTACTTATTACTCATAATGAGACTCTCACAAGACCCTGACTGTAAACATTTATGTAAACATTTGTTAATTACTTATTACTGATAATGAGACTCTCACAAGACCCTGACTGTAAACATTTATGTAAACATTTGTTAATTACTTATTACTGATAATCAGACTCTCACAAGACCCCGACTGTAAACATTTATGTAAACATTTGTTAATTACTTATTACTCATAATGAGACTCTCACAAGACCCCGACTGTAAACATTTATGTAAACATTTGTTAATTACTTATTACTGATAATGAGACTCTCACAAGACCCCGACTGTAAACATTTATGTAAACATTTGTTAATTACTTATTACTGATAATGAGACTCTCACAAGACCCAGACTGTAAACATTTATGTAAACATTTGTTAATTACTTATTACTGATAATGAGACTCTCACAAGACCCTGACTGTAAACATTTATGTAAACATTTGTTAATTACTTATTACTCATAATGAGACTCTCACAAGACCCAGACTGTAAACATTTATGTAAACATTTGTTAATTACTTATTACTGATAATGAGACTCTCACAAGACCCTGACTGTAAACATTTATGTAAACATTTGTTAATTACTTATTACTCATAATGAGACTCTCACAAGACCCTGACTGTAAACATTTATGTAAACATTTGTTAATTACTTATTACTGATAATGAGACTCTCACAAGACCCAGACTGTAAACATTTATGTAAACATTTGTTAATTACTTATTACTGATAATCAGACTCTCACAAGACCCTGACTGTAAACATTTATGTAAACATTTGTTAATTACTTATTACTGATAATGAGACTCTCACAAGACCCTGACTGTAAACATTTATGTAAACATTTGTTAATTACTTATTACTGATAATGAGACTCTCACAAGACCCCGACTGTAAACATTTATGTAAACATTTGTTAATTACTTATTACTGATAATGAGACTCTCACAAGACCCAGACTGTAAACATTTATGTAAACATTTGTTAATTACTTATTACTGATAATGAGACTCTCACAAGACCCTGACTGTAAACATTTATGTAAACATTTGTTAATTACTTATTACTCATAATGAGACTCTCACAAGACCCCGACTGTAAACATTTATGTAAACATTTGTTAATTACTTATTACTGATAATGAGACTCTCACAAGACCCTGACTGTAAACATTTATGTAAACATTTGTTAATTACTTATTACTCATAATGAGACTCTCACAAGACCCTGACTGTAAACATTTATGTAAACATTTGTTAATTACTTATTACTGATAATGAGACTCTCACAAGACCCTGACAGTAAACATTTATGTAAACATTTGTTAATTACTTATTACTGATAATGAGACTCTCACAAGACCCTGACTGTAAACATTTATGTAAACATTTGTTAATTACCCGGGTTGTATGAGTATGGTTCTAATTTGGTTAAAATCAGCTCAATTTATTTAGAAAAGATAAGAATGAAAAAACTCACTTAACTATACTATATCAACCAGTTTATGGAAAACATACCCCATTTTTGATGAATGGATTAATTTGTCTGACTGTGATCACTTGAGCCATCATCCTACATAACCAGCCTGGATCTATAAAATACAAGTCCTTCAACTGGAGTGCTGTGTCTTCATAATGTAACAAGATCCCAAACTCATGTAGGAATCTAATGGCCTGTAAAATAGAGAAATAATGACATAACCAGCCTGGATCTATAAATTACAAGTCCTTCAACTGGAGTGCTGTGTCTTCATAATGTAACAAGATCACAAACTCATGTAGGAATCTAATGGCCTGTAAAATAGAGAAATAATGACATAACCAGCCTGGATCTATAAATTACAAGTCCTTCAACTGGAGAGATGTGTCTTCATAATGTAACAAGATCACAAACTCATGTAGGAATCTAATGGCCTATAAAATAGAGAAATAATGACATAACCAGCCTGGATCTATAAATTACAAGTCCTTCAACTGGAGAGAGGTGTCTTCATAATGTAACAAGATCCCAAACTCATGTAGGAATCTGATGGCCTGTAAAATAGAGAAATAATGACATAACCAGCCTGGATCTATAAAATACAAGTCCTTCAACTGGAGTGCTGTGTCTTCATAATGTAACAAGATCCCAAACTCATGTAGGAATCTGATGGCCTGTAAAATAAAGAAATAATGACATAACCAGCCTGGATCTATAAATTACAAGTCCTTCAACTGGAGAGAGGTGTCTTCATAATGTAACAAGACCCCAAACTCATGTAGGAATCTGATGGCCTGTAAAATAAAGAAATAATAACATAACCAGCCTGGATCTATAAATTACAAGTCCTTCAACTGGAGAGAGGTGTCTTCATAATGTAACAAGATCTCAAACTCATGTAGGAATCTAATGGCCTGTAAAATAGAGAAATAATGACATAACCAGCCTGGATCTATAAATTACAAGTCCTTCAACTGGAGTGCTGTGTCTTCATAATGTAACAAGATCCCAAACTCATGTAGGAATCTGATGGCCTGTAAAATAAAGAAATAATGACATAACCAGCCTGGATCTATAAATTACAAGTCCTTCAACTGGAGTGCTGTGTCTTCATAATGTAACAAGATCCCAAACTCATGTAGGAATCTGATGGCCTGTAAAATAAAGAAATAATGACATAACCAGCCTGGATCTATAAATTACAAGTCCTTCAACTGGAGAGATGTGTCTTCATAATGTAACAAGATCCCAAACTCATGTAGGAATCTAATGGCCTGTAAAATAAAGAAATAATGACATAACCAGCCTGGATCTATAAATTACAAGTCCTTCAACTGGAGAGAGGTGTCTTCATAATGTAACAAGATCCCAAACTCATGTAGGAATCTGATGACCTGTAAAATAAAGAAATAATGACATAACCAGCCTGCATCTATAAATTACAAGTCCTTCAACTGGAGAGAGGTGTCTTCATAATGTAACAAGATCCCAAACTCATGTAGGAATCTAATGGCCTGTAAAATAAAGAAATAATGACATAACCAGCCTGGATCTATAAATTACAAGTCCTTCAACTGGAGAGAGGTGTCTTCATAATGTAACAAGATCACAAACTCATGTAGGAATCTGATGGCCTGTAAAATAGAGAAATAATGACATAACCAGCCTGGATCTATAAATTACAAGTCCTTCAACTGGAGTGCTGTGTCTTCATAATGTAACAAGATCCCAAACTCATGTAGGAATCTAATGGCCTGTAAAATAGAGAAATAATGATATAACCAGCCTGGATCTATAAATTACAAGTCCTTCAACTGGAGTGCTGTGTCTTCATAATGTAACAAGATCCCAAACTCATGTAGGAATCTGATGGCCTGTAAAATAGAGAAATAATGACATAACCAGCCTGCATCTATAAATTACAAGTCCTTCAACTGGAGAGAGGTGTCTTCATAATGTAACAAGATCACAAACTCATGTAGGAATCTGATGGCCTGTAAAATAGAGAAATAATGACATAACCAGCCTGCATCTATAAATTACAAGTCCTTCAACTGGAGAGATGTGTCTTCATAATGTAACAAGATCACAAACTCATGTAGGAATCTAATGGTCTGTAAAATAGAGAAATAATGACATAACCAGCCTGGATCTATAAATTACAAGTCCTTCAACTGGAGAGAGGTGTCTTCATAATGTAACAAGATCACAAACTCATGTAGGAATCTGATGGCCTGTAAAATAGAGAAATAATGACATAACCAGCCTGGATCTATAAATTACAAGTCCTTCAACTGGAGAGAGGTGTCTTCATAATGTAACAAGATCACAAACTCATGTAGGAATCTGATGGCCTGTAAAATAGAGAAATAATGACATAACCAGCCTGGATCTATAAATTACAAGTCCTTCAACTGGAGAGATGTGTCTTCATAATGTAACAAGATCCCAAACTCATGTAGGAATCTAATGGTCTGTAAAATAGAGAAATAATGACATAACCAGCCTGGATCTATAAATTACAAGTCCTTCAACTGGAGAGAGGTGTCTTCATAATGTAACAAGATCTCAAACTCATGTAGGAATCTAATGGTCTGTAAAATAGAGAAATAATGACATAACCAGCCTGGATCTATAAATTACAAGTCCTTCAACTGGAGAGAGGTGTCTTCATAATGTAACAAGATCACAAACTCATGTAGGAATCTGATGGCCTGTAAAATAGAGAAATAATGACATAACCAGCCTGGATCTATAAATTACAAGTCCTTCAACTGGAGAGATGTGTCTTCATAATGTAACAAGATCCCAAACTCATGTAGGAATCTAATGGTCTGTAAAATAGAGAAATAATGACATAACCAGCCTGGATCTATAAATTACAAGTCCTTCAACTGGAGAGAGGTGTCTTCATAATGTAACAAGATCACAAACTCATGTAGGAATCTGATGGCCTGTAAAATAGAGAAATAATGACATAACCAGCCTGGATCTATAAATTACAAGTCCTTCAACTGGAGAGAGGTGTCTTCATAATGTAACAAGATCACAAACTCATGTAGGAATCTGATGGCCTGTAAAATAGAGAAATAATGACATAACCAGCCTGGATCTATAAATTACAAGTCCTTCAACTGGAGAGATGTGTCTTCATAATGTAACAAGATCCCAAACTCATGTAGGAATCTAATGGTCTGTAAAATAGAGAAATAATGACATAACCAGCCTGGATCTATAAATTACAAGTCCTTCAACTGGAGAGAGGTGTCTTCATAATGTAACAAGATCTCAAACTCATGTAGGAATCTAATGGTCTGTAAAATAGAGAAATAATGACATAACCAGCCTGGATCTATAAATTACAAGTCCTTCAACTGGAGAGATGTGTCTTCATAATGTAACAAGATCTCAAACTCATGTAGGAATCTGATGGCCTGTAAAATAGAGAAATAATGACATAACCAGCCTGCATCTATAAATTACAAGTCCTTCAACTGGAGAGATGTGTCTTCATAATGTAACAAGATCCCAAACTCATGTAGGAATCTAATGGCCTGTAAAATAGAGAAATAATGACAGAGCAAGCATTTCAACAGAAGTGATGCATCTTTAAAATCTAAGAAAATTTCAACCTCACTCATCAAACTCATGTAGGAATCTGATGGCCTGTATAACATAGATCAGCATAGGAATACAACTTCCTCAACTAAAGGGATGTTCATCTGTTGTGGAAATATGATTTTATTGGGATATGTAGTTTCCTATGATAAGCATACTAATAACTGTAACAATATTTGACAATCTCTGCCAGTTAATGTCAGACAAGTACTAAATAAAATGTTCTAATTTTACTTGTAACTTTTTATTCTGATTGCTTTCTTCATTGCATATCACAGTTTAATTTATTATTTTGGTGTGAATTTTGCAATTGTCAAAAAAAAAATAATACCCACAGATATAAAAATATTTTGAATTTTCAAGATCATGATCAAATTTCTATTATAATAATATTTAGGTTGTTATTTCTCAGGCTTTTAACATTGGCATTTTTATAACAAACCGCCAAAATACAAAAAAGTTTACACCTGACGAAAATAACCTGCTATACTATAATATGTTCAAAATTGCACACATGTAGTTCAGGCCTTACGGTCATGAAACTTTCGAGTATGATTTTTAAACTTTAAACTTTTGACTCCAAAATTGTCCAATCAGAACAAAGTGCTTTGTTCATAGTGTTCTGATTGGCTGTTTTTTTATGAGTATGAGTATAAACTCCTGCTCAAAAACTTTTATGACAATAAGGCCTTGGGCATTAAGTAATATAAGGGTATTATTACCTGTTTGAGTTCATCTTCCTCTAAATCTATAGAAGACTGCTTAACCATCTTTAACAACTGATTATGTCTTATGATCGGGTAGGACTTCTTCAGTAAAGATTGACCTTCTTCTGCTAGCCTTTCTGATAATTGCTATAATAAAAATATTGTATAAAACATTAGCATTGTTCTGACTTTTCAGATTGTCAACCAACAGTTTTTCATTTTTTAACATGTACATAGAAGTGTAAAATACCCTACCTTTATTTAAACAAGTATTGTGGGATATCTAATATCGTAGAAATAATAATTACCACTATAGTTACATATAGTAACACCTGTATAATGTACCTGGCTTTGACAGGTGTGTTCTGTCATTACCTGTAAAGAGGTTTAATATCCTGCATAAAGATATTTGGCAACAAATTGTAATATTTAAGTACATATAGATAAAGTAGGGCATTTTATTACATCTTTTAATTCTTATTTTATTTTATTTTTTTCATTTTTACTTTATTTTATTTGAATTTGCTTTTGATAAGTCTAAAGAATGATTCAAAGCAAGGTATATTTGAAATTTTATTTCCTGAGTTGACTACAATAATAACATGCATTTTCATGACCTTGTTTTCAACAGATCGACAATTACATTGTATTTATGGATATGTCATGCAAAAAGATTTTCAGCATGAAAAGATGCTCTCACCACAAACCGCATTGCATTATATTCATAAACAGTCCATGATACTAATATTAAAGCAGTACACAAGATGTGCATTTCTGACTTTAAGTTCTTCAGAAGAGTTTGATCCCAAACAATTGGAAAACCAAATATAGATACCCAACAAGAAGTGCTGACGTAGGAACCATAATATTGTTCAAATAGCGATATTATTGTTAAATACTGAATGGTCTGATTTATAACCTCTAAAACCTTTTGGGAAATTGAAAATTGGATTCTGTCTGCCTACATGCCCAAAAACAATGCCATCCCATTTTGTAAATGCATAATTCTCTTTCTATGCAAGAATGAAAAAAATACTGTAAGGAGGAAATAACAAAAACACTATCCCATGTGTAAAACCCATTTAGTTTATGATAGGAATATGTAGTATACCATTTTAGTCACACGACAATATTATTCAGCTGTTAAAACCTTCACAATCATCAGTCATGTGTACTTTTATTATTTTGTCTATAATATACAGTTAAATCTCAAAGGGTCAAAGCTAAGGGAAATGACTATTTTACTTTAAATTAATTGTTTATTCAAACGATTTCAAGAAAATTAACCAAAAAACCCACGAATTTACCATATATTAAATTTTACTCAGCCAAGTAAACAAATTTTACAGATTATGAAAAAATGTTTTAAAAACAATAATTGACTGTATGTATTAATAGAAATCAATTGACTGTATGTATTAATAGAAATCAAATGACTGTATGTATTAATAGAAATCAAATGCAACAACATGCCTATGCCATGTAAGGGTCATGCACATTATACATTACAAACATAGTCAATATGATGTACAAGCCACTCATTTACCTCTCTTTATAACAGTGGTCATTTGTCCTTCGTCCTGTGTATAAAATTACAATATTTTACTGTGATGTCACAAGCACCTATACCTTACTGTCTTGTAATTGCTCAATTAAATTCCATCCGGTGGTTGATGGTATGTAAATAACAGAATAGACAATTTTAATTGTCTTTAAGGTACCATGAAAGATATCAATTCAATATACAGTATTTGTTTGCATTGTTTTAAGCTTGACCTAAATGAGTGTAATATGCACATTCTTATACAGTTTGTGAATCTTCATATGGTAATAAGGAAGCATGCAATGTTTTGAATAGTTCCTGTTTAATATTTAGATGTTACATATGCAAACTTTTGAGAGAGGTGAACGAGAGGAAAAAATATGGAAACATAAATATCACAATATGGCTTTGCAATACATCAAAATCTAACAAAATTGAGCTGAAATAGTTGCAATAATACAGTTTCAGTTCAATCGAACCAGTAGTTTCTGAGATTTTAAAAAATATTACGCCAATCAAAAATGAATATTCATCTTGATAGTCACATCAGAACCATTGATTTATTTACTGATTGTCATTCAACATTGAACAAATCTTTTGGATTGAACTTCTTTCTACTTTTGGGATTGATTCTGCAAATCCTTTTTTGTATGAATTACACAATTTCAAAACTCTATTAACTAAATTATTTTATTATTTCAAGAAGATCACCAAAAAAAGGATGTCTATAGGTAAAAAAAAAATATTTCAATCAATAATTATCTGTTATTCAATAGCTTAGAATCAATGTAGTCATTAAAAAACATACCACATAACTAGCTGGTACCATTTGTCCCATCACATGTTCTCCTCTTACTTTGTAGCTAAAATATCCATACAGAATTAATCAATTTAATTCATCATAATAATTTGTGTCAGTGATATCTGGTAATACACAGTGAAACCTGTCTAAATTGAACACCGAATAAATTAGAATCCTGTATAAACCAAACTTTAGATAAAATCCCAGTGTACATAATCTTTGTTAGTTAACTTGTATTTGGCCGATTCGATACTAATTTTACACATTAGCTTTCGTATCTCATCCCCCCTCAAGTTACAATTTTTTTATTTTCTATGGTAAAAGGGGGGTACCTCTAGAATATTTCAGTTTTCTAAATTTATGTCAAACAGCTGTTAGTCCCCAAGTTTTCCAATTTATATTAAAGTGTATATTTATGTATAGTACCATGTTAGTATAATAAATGATTGTTTTTGGTTATATAATCTTTGTGTTTATTTAGTTAGAACATGTACATGTAGACAGTTAATAGTTATTCAGCATTACAGAAGTACCATACATACAGTATTGAATACACATGTACAGTTGTGAAACCTTCTTTGACAGTAGTAATTACACATGTACAGTTGTGAAACCTTCTTTGACAGTAGTAATTGCACATGTACAGTTGTGAAACCTTCTTTGACAGTAGTAATTGCACATGTACAGTTGTGAAACCTTCTTTGACAGTAGTAATTACACATGTACAGTTGTGAAACCTTCTTTGACAGTAGTAATTGCACATGTACAGTTGTGAAACCTTCTTTGACAGTAGTAATTGCACATGTACAGTTGTGAAACCTTCTTTGACAGTAGTAATTACACATGTACAGTTGTGAAACCTTCTTTGACAGTAGTAATTACACATGTACAGTTGTGAAACCTTCTTTGACAGTAGTAATTACACATGTACAGTTGTGAAACCTTCTTTGACAGTAGTAATTACACATGTACAGTTGTGAAACCTTCTTTGACAGTAGTAATTGCACATGTACAGTTGTGAAACCTTCTTTGACAGTAGTAATTGCACATGTACAGTTGTGAAACCTTCTTTGACAGTAGTAATTACACATGTACAGTTGTGAAACCTTCTTTGGCAGTAGTAATTACACATGTACAGTTGTGAAACCTTCTTTGACAGTAGTAATTACACATGTACAGTTGTGAAACCTTCTTTGACAGTAGTAATTACACATGTACAGTTGTGAAACCTTCTTTGACAGTAGTAATTACACATGTACAGTTGTGAAACCTTCTTTGACAGTAGTAATTACACATGTACAGTTGTGAAACCTTCTTTGACAGTAGTAATTACACATGTACAGTTGTGAAACCTTCTTTGACAGTAGTAATTACACATGTACAGTTGTGAAACCTTCTTTGACAGTAGTAATTACACATGTACAGTTGTGAAACCTTCTTTGACAGTAGTAATTGCACATTTTATCACTATTTATCTTAGTCACAGTTCTTAATACAGAAGGCAATAATTTGGCTATAAACTTGTATAAACTGAGCACGAGTCCATTGTGTTCACCTGTCTATTCTGAACACAAAAGTTGTCTAAAAGGAGGTTCAGTTTAGACAGGTTTCACTGTATCTAAATTTTTAAAGGAAATCAGTCAAATGAATTTATCTTCATAATCATTTTATAAGTTTACCAATAATTTAGATGTAAGTAAACTTTAAAATAAAATCTATGAGAAATCCAGGCAAGATCATTTAAATGCATATACACCAGATGTACAATGTTGATAATTTGTCTCTTCAATAGTGCTATTGCTTAAAAGTTGGAATATGAAATTCTACAAAATATTTTTTACTATATAACTTAAAACAACCCAAAACTTGCCTAACCAAATAGGGTTAAGTAACTAGATTATAGTAATATTTTATAAGGTTAAGTAACTAGATTATAGTAATATTTTATAAGGTTAAGTAACTAGATTATAGTAATATTTTATAAAGCTAAGTAACTAGATTATAGTAATATTTTATAAGGTTAAGTAACTAGATTATAGTAATATTTTATAAGGTTAAGTAACTATAGATTATAGTAATATTTTATAAGGTTAATTAAGTAACTAGATTATAGTAATATTTTATAAGGTTAAGTAACTAGATTATAGTAATATTTTATAAGGTTAATTAAGTAACTAGATTATAGTAATATTTTATAAGGTTAAGTAACTAGATTATAGTAATATTTTATAAGGTTAATTAAGTAACTAGATTATAGTAATATTTTATAAGGTTAAGTAACTAGATTATAGTATTATTTTATAAGGTTAAGTAACTATAGATTATAGTAATATTTTATAAGGTTAATTAAGTAACTAGATTATAGTAATATTTTATAAGGTTAAGTAACTAGATTATAGTAATATTTTATAAGGTTAATTAAGTAACTAGATTATAGTAATATTTTATAAGGTTAAGTAACTAAATTATAGTAATATTCTATAAAGCTAAGTAACTAGATTATAGTAATATTCTATAAAGCTAAGTAACTAGATTATAGTAATATTCTATAAAGCTAAGTAACTAGATTATAGTAATATTCTATAAAGCTAAGTAACTAGATTATAGTAATATTTTATAAGGTTAAGTAACTATAGATTATAGTAATATTTTATAAGGTTAATTAAGTAACTAGATTATAGTAATATTTTATAAGGTTAAGTAACTAGATTATAGTAATATTTTATAAGGTTAAGTAACTAGATTATAGTAATGTTTTATAAAGCTAAGTAACTAGATTATAGTAATATTCTATAAAGCTAAGTAACAATAGATTATAGTAATATTCTATAAAGCTAAGTAACTAAATTATAGTAATATTCTATAAAGCTAAGTAACTAGATTATAGTAATATTCTATAAAGCTAAGTAACTAGATTATAGTAATATTTTATAAGGTTAAGTAACTATAGATTATAGTAATATTTTATAAGGTTAATTAAGTAACTAGATTATAGTAATATTTTATAAGGTTAAGTAACTAGATTATAGTAATATTTTATAAGGTTAAGTAACTAGATTATAGTAATATTCTATAAAGCTAAGTAACTAGATTATAGTAATATTCTATAAAGCTAAGTAACTATAGATTATAGTAATATTCTATAAAGCTAAGTAACTAGATTATAGTAATATTTTATAAGGTTAAGTAACTAGATTATAGTAATATTCTATAAAGCTAAGTAACTAGATTATAGTAATATTTTATAAGGTTAAGTAACTAGATTATAGTAATATTCTATAAAGCTAAGTAACTAGATTATAGTAATATTCTATAAAGCTAAGTAACTAGATTATAGTAATATTCTATAAAGCTAAGTAACTAGATTATAGTAATATTTTATAAGGTTAAGTAACTATAGATTATAGTAATATTTTATAAGGTTAATTAAGTAACTAGATTATAGTAATATTTTATAAGGTTAAGTAACTAGATTATAGTAATATTTTATAAGGTTAAGTAACTAGATTATAGTAATATTCTATAAAGCTAAGTAACTAGATTATAGTAATATTCTATAAAGCTAAGTAACTATAGATTATAGTAATATTCTATAAAGCTAAGTAACTAGATTATAGTAATATTTTATAAGGTTAAGTAACTAGATTATAGTAATATTCTATAAAGCTAAGTAACTAGATTATAGTAATATTTTATAAGGTTAAGTAACTAGATTATAGTAATATTCTATAAAGCTAAGTAACTAGATTATAGTAATATTCTATAAAGCTAAGTAACTAGATTATAGTAATATTCTATAAAGCTAAGTAACTAGATTATAGTAATATTTTATAAGGTTAAGTAACTAGATTATAGTAATATTCTATAAAGCTAAGTAACTAAATTATAGTAATATTCTATAAAGCTAAGTAACTAGATTATAGTAATATTCTATAAAGCTAAGTAACTAGATTATAGTAATATTTTATAAGGTTAAGTAACTATAGATTATAGTAATATTCTATAAAGCTAAGTAACTAGATTATAGTAATATTCTATAAAGCTAAGTAACTAGATTATAGTAATATTTTATAAGGTTAAGTAACTAGATTATAGTAATATTCTATAAAGCTAAGTAACTAAATTATAGTAATATTCTATAAAGCTAAGTAACTAGATTATAGTAATATTCTATAAAGCTAAGTAACTAGATTATAGTAATATTTTATAAGGTTAAGTAACTATAGATTATAGTAATATTTTATAAGGTTAATTAAGTAACTAGATTATAGTAATATTTTATAAGGTTAAGTAACTAGATTATAGTAATATTTTATAAGGTTAAGTAACTAGATTATAGTAATATTCTATAAAGCTAAGTAACTAGATTATAGTAATATTCTATAAAGCTAAGTAACTATAGATTATAGTAATATTCTATAAAGCTAAGTAACTAGATTATAGTAATATTTTATAAGGTTAAGTAACTAGATTATAGTAATATTTTATAAGGTTAAGTAACTAGATTATAGTAATATTCTATAAAGCTAAGTAACTAGATTATAGTAATATTCTATAAAGCTAAGTAACTAGATTATAGTAATATTTTATAAGGTTAAGTAACTAGATTATAGTAATATTTTATAAAGCTAAGTAACTAGATTATAGTAATATTTTATAAAGCTAAGTAACTAAATTATAGTAATATTTTATAAGGTTAAGTAACTAGATTATAGTAATATTTTATAAGGCTAAGTAACTAGATTATAGTAATATTCTATAAAGCTAAGTAACTAGATTATAGTAATATTCTATAAGGCTAAGTAACTAGATTATAGTAATATTCTATAAAGCTAAGTAACTAGATTATAGTAATATTCTATAAAGCTAAGTAACTAGATTATAGTAATATTCTATAAAGCTAAGTAACTAGATTATAGTAATATTTTATAAGGTTAAGTAACTAGATTATAGTAATATTCTATAAAGCTAAGTAACTAGATTATAGTAATATTCTATAAAGCTAAGTAACTAGATTATAGTAATATTCTATAAAGCTAAGTAACTAGATTATAGTAATATTCTATAAAGTTAAGTAACTAGATTATAGTAATATTCTATAAAGCTAAGTAACTAAATTATAGTAATATTTTATAAAGCTAAGTAACTAGATTATAGTAATATTCTATAAAGCTAAGTAACTAGATTATAGTAATATTCTATAAAGCTAAGTAACTAGATTATAGTAATATTCTATAAAGTTAAGTAACTAGATTATAGTAATATTCTATAAAGCTAAGTAACTAAATTATAGTAATATTCTATAAAGCTAAGTAACTAGATTATAGTAATATTTTATAAGGTTAAGTAACTAGATTATAGTAATATTTTATAAGGTTAAGTAACTAGATTATAGTAATATTTTATAAGGTTAAGTAACTAGATTATAGTAATATTTTATAAGGTTAAGTAACTAGATTATAGTAATATTTTATAAGGTTAAGTAACTAGATTATAGTAATATTTTATAAGGTTAAGTAACTAGATTATAGTAATATTTTATAAGGTTAAGTAACTAGATTATAGTAATATTTTATAAAGTTAAGTAACTAGATTATAGTAATATTTTATAAGGTTAAGTAACTAGATTATAGTAATATTTTATAAGGTTAAGTAACTATAGATTATAGTAATATTTTATAAAGTTAAGTAACTAGATTATAGTAATATTTTTAACAACTGGAAATGTAGAGAATAGTATCAATAATTGTTGGCAGTACAGTTCAATAGTTGTACATTCAATATAGACTAGTCAAAATAGATGAAAAATATGGCAAACCTCAAAAAAATTGCAACAGAATTATTTTGGAAATTTTCCAGTCCTGAAAGGCTTTCTTTGCATCATACTAAAAGTCTACCATAATATCAGTTGGGGAAAATTTATTTTTTGGGTAAAAAAGAGCAAAATTTGTTAAAAATCGTGAAAAACTGGAAATTGCACATAAAATGTTAGTTCTTGAACAAAGCATCCCAAATCAAAAGTTTAACAACACTTTTTCAGGTGATCAATTAAAAAGAAAATATTTTACACTTTTTTCGGGAGTATAAACATAAGATTTTTTGGGTAAAAACATCATATTTTAGTGAAAAGTTGCGAAAAATACCTTGAGTGACTGCAAAAGCAAACAACAAAAGGAAAAATAGTAACAGAAGCTCAAAGGTCATACCAATAAAGTAAAATAACTTTATTTGAATCATTTTAAAACTTTATGGCTAAATGTTGATTTGGGGTAAAAATATCAAAATTAGCCCAAATTCGCTAAAAACTGAGAAAATCACATATGTTTTTTTTTTTGTGAAAAAATAACTCCAATTTTAAAGTAATGCAAACATTTCCACACATTTATGACATAAAACAATATTGAATACAAAAAATTAAAGAAATGTGATTTTGGGTGAAAAATTAAAAAATATGCCCCAAAAAAACACCAAAAAAACTGGGAAAAGCTATCATGGATCATATATGTATTCGAAAATCATTTGAAATGAGACCGAAAGATCAGTTTATGAGCTGTTGTGATAAACAAAAGACTTTGGTTAAAAAGATTTAAGATTTGTGAAACATTATGTGTGGGTAGGAAGTCTAATTGACCAAAAAAAGGACGATACCTCAAAAGAAATGTTTATGACATTTCTATTGACATCTCTGTAGTATCATTTAGACTGTATTCCAATTAATATGCGGAAAGTTTGAGGTTCTAAGTGTTAAGAAGGAAATGTTTCGTTATATCCTTTAAATACAATATTTATCTGTACACATGTAGCTATTCGTCAGTGAAGTCAGATTCTGCAATTGCAGCGGAATTGGAACAATTTAATCCACGACATTCACCGCATCCGACTGAACATTGAAGACCATGCTTCCTACACACATCACTTGGTGTCACAATTTTGTTTGCAATTGCATCTAATGATATTTAGTAGTTTTTCAGGCGCCGGTGGAAGTTCCATCAGAATCGGACAAAGTTTTCCGCGTTTAATTTCCCATCTCCAATCAGTGGGATCAATATCAACTGTTTTCGACATCCACTTTTGACACTGATAATACACACGTAGACTATGGAATTTTGCTGAATCAGATGTAGGAGGTAAACTTTTCACGTGCACCGATGTATTTCCCGTAATCACTTTGGCGTTAGATTTTCTCCAGCGAAAAATGTCAAGACCTTCAAGCGGGAGTCCTCCATAGACACATGTAAGAGCTTCTTCTTCTGCTATGATGACATCCAATTTACTTGAAGTTGTATTCATGAACAATTGACCTTGTGCTTTCAAGTACTCTTGATTCAGTCTTTTTAATGCAATTCCTTTGCCAATTCCAAAAAACCTAGATGTAGAGTCGCAACCTGTTAGTGAATGCAAAAAGGGTAACAAATGACAAATATCCTCCCCAAGAAAATCTTTTGTTTGTTGAATGTTCCATATTTTCATTTTTTTTTGTTTATTGCCATTTTTTCCGATTTGAACATAACCCGTTTGCACTGTTGATTGAGGTGATGAATAAGCAACACCAACAAGTCAGTATCTTCACTAATTACAATGACTTCTGACGATAAAGCACAATCTACGGCTGTTTGTACAATAAGAAGATCTGCATCATCAACTGCATTCTTATATCTTATGTCATACTCATTGAGCTTTTCTCAAAGGATATTTATAAACGCTTGCTTGTTATGACTGTTTGACATGAACAGTTCCTTTTTGGTTTTGAAATTTATGTTCGGCGAAACAATTCCTTTTGTTCGACGCAAATGTATTACATCTTTGATTGACGGAAGCTCTGGATAACTGTCAAATGCAATTACAGGGTCTTTTTATTTCTTGATAACATGATCAACATACATTTGTGCTATTGATCCAAACGAATCACCATGTGTCCAAGGAATTCGCTGAAGTAAAGAGCCACCATCAAGAACATACTGAAATCCCTCACCATCTATTTCATGTGTACAATCGCTTCCACATGCCCATATTGCATCAGCTAAATTTGACTTGCATGCCTCTCGAGGAAGTCTGTTGCAATCAAACATAGAAGAAGGAACACTAGACAATTCATATTTGAACACCTCTGCTGTATTGTCAAAGAGACCATTAGCTGCTGTTGTCAAGCGTTGAAACATCAACTGAGGATCTATATCAGTAGTTGGAAAATCTGAATCTGACTTAGTCTTAGTTTTTGCTGCTAATGTCACTGTTTGATTTGATTTCTTAAAACTGAAACTCAACACATTTTCTCCTTTCATCATTTCTAACGTACGAGTTCCTATATTTTCAGCTTTGTCAACGTTGACATCAGGCTCTGCTACAACGCCTGTTTCAATATTTCGTAGAGAAACATTGGAAGTAAAAGGATTTCTGTAACAAAGGTACTCAAGAATTGCGAGAGTATCTTTCCTATCTCGTTCTTTTCTGGCATGGTTAGCTTCTTTGTGCTGGTCACTGGTAAAGTATCCAACTCCAGTAAGTTCCTGCATAGCACTGTTGTAGTCTGCACATGCTGGCATCGATAGTATCCATTGTGCACGTTGAGCTTCACCAGTACCTCTGCCTCTGGTTAAGCCTCCAGAAGATTTAATACTCCTCATCAATATCTGCTCTATAGTTAGGTCTGTAGAAAGGCCACCCCAAAAACGGTCTGTCTTCATAAGTACGTGGTGCCCCGCTTTGAAATGCCTGTACACTTCTGTGTGATCGAGTTCCAGTTGAAACGTCATTGACAAATAAACGAAATGATAGAGGCAAATCTTCCGAAACAAAGCCGTAACCGCCTTAGTTTACATGTGTAAAATCACTTTGATTCGGATTTACAATGAAACTTGTACATATAAAACTTGCAATAATATACTTGTCATTTCGTCTGATATACAATCAAATGTAAACACGTATCTACTTATTTTGCTGGTATTGATTGATTGATTGTTATTTGTTTAACGTCAAGTCGCAAATATTTCATGCATAATCAGGACGAATTTACTATATGTGTATTTATAAGTATAGCATGGTAAAAACGGCGTTCCATAGACAGGGGAATGCCATCCTTTGTTGAAAGTTAAATAACTTAAAATTGTCCTCTTTCGTATCAATAGAATAAACCTACCTGATATCTCATTAATGTTCATATTGAAAATAATAACGTAGACGGTTTGTGCATTTTTGTTAAACCGGCGTTCCGTAGAAAAAAAAATCGGACGAGAATTTCTCTTATTTTTATGCTTATTGTAATTATAAATGCATGTTCTAGTCTATAAAGATTTTCTTTTCTTTTTTATGGTTATTAAAATGTATTTAAGAACACAAATCAATGAAATAAGCATACATTCAAGGCACGGAGACGAAAAATATAAATGCAACAAAATTCAATATTCTACTAAAAAGGGAGATAATTCCTAGATCTTCAGATGATAGATATGATAATTATGTTGTATTTTTACTGATAAATACTTACCAAATTCATAATTGTCACATAATATGCTTATTGATATTTCAATTCATAGCGGGAAGAAACTTTTATTGTCTCCCCTTGATAAATAGTCTGTGTACGGCATCCCATCTGTAACGTTAAAATCAGCGGAAATACGTGATTTTTTATGATAAAAAATGACGTCTTTCCCGTGTGTTGATTTTGGTAGACTTTTGATATATTTTATTTTGGGCCTTTCCCTAAAAGATAACGAAAAGTAAAATTCTGTTGCAATTTTTTTGAGGTTAAATGCTATTTTGACTAGACTAATATGTCCCCTTACTTGTCAATACTATCCTTTATTTTATCTCTCAGTGTCTCAAGTTCAAGGTTATTTTTCTCTAAACTACAATCCACAGGACAAAATTCTTGTATATCAGGAAAACCTGAAATAATGAACAGATTTCAAGCATACCAGAAAGCAAAGACAAAAGTTTTCTTCAGTCAGGATAATAATGTTCATTATTCAAAGGAAGCATTAATAATACTTCAAATAATAATACCAAAATATACACATTATGCCACCGTTGGTTGATGACATCACATAATGCCACCGTTGGTTGATGACATTTTTTTTTGTTGAAAGCAATAAAACATTTGGCTATGATTTTTAGTCATAATAATGAAAACTATAATATCATAAATGATTATTAAGTAACAATGATTGTCATTTTTATACATTCACATAATTATGAAAATAATTTTGACTTGCTTATTATACAAATAATATCATATTTACTCTTCTTATTCTTTGAAATTTCCTTTACAGACTAGCAATTTTCAAAATTCTTGTTCAATTAATTCAAGGATTTGTATAGTAGAAGGATATGAATCTCGCGAGATTTAACATAGATTGTATGTAAGTATGTTGCGTGGCGAGAACAAGTGAGATTACCCATAGTGCAAATCGTTGACGATGCGTGTGCCTTGATTAATGATGGACATTTTTGATTGCTTCAACTTTTTAAACCAGTATTTGTAAATATATAAAACCATAATTACAGGTATAAAGTGAAAATATTTGTCCTAAATACCAATTATTAATAAAGTATCGACTTTTTGTAGATGCATCACCCATATTTCATCAATAACTGACATTAATCGCTTTGCCCTTTTGACCTTCATAATCCCACCTATCATGAGTGGTCAAGACTCGAATTTAAATTTCAAACTCCTTTCTTCTCTCATCATACCGAATATTGAAGCGGAGCCATCATTTTTGTGATAATATAAATATTTTTCAATGTATAGAAGGAGTTTTATTGAAAACAGTGCTCCCGATTTGTATTTATTAAGGATTGTTTACCATCATTTGTCAAAATGGGGGCATTCTGGGCGGAAATGGGGGTGGCCTATTTAGAAATCAATAAACTTCCTTGTTTACATGAAATCGACATACCAAAGTGTATAAATGTATATTCGATATATAGAACAAAACTTGGCATGATTAGTTTCTTTAGTTTTATCATTTTTGATATGATTTTAGATGTATGAAACTCTACTGTACTTTTTATTTTATTTTACGTGTATGAGGGGTGATACAGAATAAATTAAAAAAAACTTTTCCATTGAACCTATATCAGAAAATCCAAGGATTGTTTTGTGTAGTGTAGTATATAGACGATGTATAACACAAACTTTGGTGTAATTGGTTGATTTTCCAACGAATTCTCAAGGCATTTCAAAATGAATGAATTAATTTTTGTTCTGTTGTAGCATAAAACTTCGCCATGCGAGATAAAGCGAGAAAATACGAGATTCGAATCCTTCCTACTATATAAATCCTTGATTAATTCAACGGTAAAACAAAGATTACTTTTTTTACCTGGCTTAGTTTTAAGTTCATTCAGTCTTTCTATAAACTGATGTACCACTTCAATTCTCTTAGATTTGTGGATCTTGTCATAATGTGTGCCAACCACAATAACAGGACAACCAGGAGCTCTGGCATAGATGTTTGATAACCAAGACTTTAATAGATTCACTTCTTCTAATCCTTTGTTCATCCTCAGGACAACCTTAGCAAATAAAGATTACATTGAAAAGAACTGGAATATATCTTTTTAAAAAAGATATCAACACTATTTCAATGAAGAAATAATGATTTGGTATGAATGTTGAGTAGTCCTTGATAAGGGAGATAACTCTGTCAAAATGCACCAAGCAAAGATCGTGGTTATACTATTTATGTATACAAATTGTGATCTGAAAAAACAGATATACTTAATATAAACAGTTTTTTTTTATACACACTAAAAATTATAGGTCAAGAAAGAAAAATAGAGAAACTGAAAATATCCGCAAATAACAGAACCTTAATGAGTAACGGACCATCGAGACATGACGATGCAGCACAAACAAAATAAGTCCACTCGGACACATTATCCTGATTTAGATCCAACCAGACTTTACTCTTACTCCTTAATGCTGCATGCTTAGCAGAGAAGTAGTAAATAATAATTTTATAGTCTTTGGCTTGGCCAGACCGTGGCTCGAACCCACAATCTGCCACACTCAAGGCAAGCAAGCTAATCACGACAACACAGATGAGGTGATACTTGACATAAATTGCAGATATGGAACAATTTACTGAAAAAAATTATGACAAGCAATTATTTTTTTGCCTTATCTAAAATAAAATAAATATGTTATTGTTTTCATACCAAGTATAATGCTCTGTTTGATAAGTAACATTGATGTGTACTATAGAATTCTTCTTGTCCAGCAAAGTCCCATGTACTTAATGTATACACAACTTTCTTCCCAATATCTTTTCTGTATCTTTCAAATCTATCATATAAAACAAATCTAAAGGTCAAACTTGAACATTTTATTTTGCTCAAGCTCTGATGTCCATATTTCATATGGAAAATATAAATTATACGACGAGTTATGTACAATAGTTTCCAAAATACAGACAAAAACTTGAATGTTGTATCTGTAGTTAATAGTTTCAAAATTTCTGGTGGTCATAGTGTATTTGAAATTGTAGCATTTCAATGGTAGGCTGTTAGACACCCTGTAATTACTGTTAGGCACCCTGTAATTACTGTTAGACACCCTGTAATTATTGTTAGGCACCCTGTAATTACTCACCTGGTATCATATTGAATTTTAGGTAGGGCCATTAACAGCATTTAATATTTACAAAATTATATATTACGTCCTATCCTATGCCATCAATTCCATGACATTTAAGTCACAATATAGCTGAAATACTTCTAAAGTTGGCGTTTAGCACATATCAATCAATCAATCAATCAATGACTTTCACTGAAGGCAATATAAAAACTGTATCTTCAATAAAGATAAAAAGATTTTTTTTTTTTACCTACATAAAAAATTTAAATTAAAAAAATTATTAAAAAATGAATTGTTTGTTTTCATCACGTTATAAAACAAAATTCCCTGGAATCAATATTGGTTTCACAAGGTAACTTCAAAAGAGCTTGGACTTACAAGATATATTGTAGCAAGCACTGCTGAGTAAACTTTTATATCTTGTTGTAAAAATAAATAATAATAATAATTTAGCTTACACCCAATCCTTAACAATAATTCCAACAGTTGGTGTATTGTGAGCAGCAGGTTTGGCTACCTTCATCAGAGCTCGTAGGAGGGTAGATTTACCTCTACCTCCATATCCCACAACCATGACCTTCATACGGAAATATGCTGTAGCCTGAAAATATTCAACACCACTTTCAACAATATTTCAGTTATATCGTGGCAGTCAGTTTTATTGGTGGAGGTTACAGGAGAAAACTGCCGAAATTCACTGACAAACTTTATGACAAACAGTGGTATCCTGTGCACCTTATCATATTCGAGAATCAAATTCACAATTTTAGTGGTGTTAGACCATAATTACATAAACATAAGACAGTACAATAGAATGATAAGTAAATGGTCATAGTTAGCTGACTATTAGTATTTTTGGTTAAAAACCATTACTCTAAAGACAAAACCAAACCATAACTGATACTTTTTATGGATTTAATATCAACAAGTCATAAACATCCAATGAAATTAATGATCTTCATGAGAGACCAGAATAAAAATGTCATCAATTTGTTGGATTCAAATATCAAATAAAAGATAGCAATATAACATGGGATGAAATTTAAATATTATATAAATAATCCATGTGATTGTGGTCAATATACAAGAATATTTTCCCCGAGATACCTTGAATGGCATGGATGTGTTATATTGCCTGACGCCAATGGCGGAGGGTAATATAACACATCCATGCCATTCAAGGTACCGAGGGAAAATGTTCTTGTATATTGACAAGTCACATCGAATATTTGCTATATTATATTTTAATAGTAAAATAATTAATCAAAACTAAAAAAATATATTAATAAGTGTAAGTTGACATACTAAATGAGACAAACAACAAGTAATTTCAAGTAGTTTTAACAGTTCTGATAATAAACATTAACAGTACATGTGCTGTTATTAAAATTAAACCGGAAATCGTCACCGGGCAATATAACTCAAGCTCAGGAATTTCAAATGTTATATTTCCTGGTGGGCATGGCAAGTGAAGCTAGAATAGAAAAAATAGTGAAAAATATTGAATTTCTAATATTAAAAGAAATCTAGTTCTAAAATATAATATACTGATTTAATTGCTAGTTTTTGTTCCTAGTAATGACTTGATATCACTGTAGAATGTTAATTTGTTTTGTCATAACTAGAAACGATAGGTAAAAATATTTCCAAGATATTATTCACAGTAACACACAGTATAACTAGTAACATCTGATTTACAATGACTGAAATGTATTATTGGTCAAACAATAGAATGTCATGTACACTGTTATAATACAAACCTTTTTTAATTTGTTATGTAGGAATGATATAAGATCTTTTACTCTTCCATTAGCTAAGGATCTGTCAAGGTGTAAATCTACTCCTCTGTATCTAAACTGAAATAGGAAAATAACAATTGTCATAAATTAAGGCTAAATATAAATATTCTGTCTGGATCACCTCATTCCAAGGATTGTCCCTACCAAGTTTGGTTCCATTTGAAGGAAAGTGCTCAAGGAAAAGATGCAAGGCCAGGAGAATAAAAACCAATGACAAAAGTCTTGTCAGAAAAACATATTTCAAAATGTGCACATTTTGAGAATATTTGCTGACATTTTGCAAATTTGAAATAAAAATAATTTGATAATTAAAAGTCATGTACTTAATCTCTCCTTAATTATCATAATGAGATAATTATAACTTTGGTGTTTAATAAGTTTGTCATTTCATCTACTTTTTGTACTTTTATGTCTTCAGCCTAGTTGTTGTAATTACCTCCCATAGTCTAGAACATCTTCCCATTTCATCAGGTAAGTTCTTCATTGACTTGTTACAACTGATGTCTAGAGATGTAAGAGATGTCAGCTGACCTATTTCTTTTGGTAACTGAAATACAAATGTAAAGAACACTGAGCAGGTTTGCAATATACTCCATATAGTAAAGAACACTGAGCAAGTTTGTAATATACTCCATATAGTAAAGAACACTGAGCAAGTTTGTAATATACTCCATATAGTAAAGAACACTGAGCAAGTTTGTAATATACTCCATATAGTAAAGAAAATATTCAAAATACTAACAATTGTCTATTCTTTTCTTTTCTGCAAGATTATAGATATTACCAATCATTGTAGACATACACCATAATGTTTTGTCAAACCTGCCTTAAAGGGCACCTCTATATAACAAATCACTGTCTATAAAGAACAGCCTAATTTTTCCCTTTAAAGAATAGTGCATATAATCTAAACCTGTAAATAAAGGGCAACTGCTCATAAAAAGTACACTTTCAGGTTCCTTTGAGTGCCCTTTATATATATATATATATATATATATATATATATACGTCTGAAAATTAAACCGAACAGTGTTAGAATTAGATTTTAGAGCTGTCAAATTTTTGTTCTTCCCTCGACGGGATTTAAACCCACACCATTGATACACTGCAGCACCATTCGCTTAGCCTTACGTCCAGCGCCCTAGACCACTCGACCACATCCACTCTATATATATATATATATAAAGTCTAAGGGAATCTACCAACCAGAGAACTTAATGAGTAACGGATTGTCGAGACATATATATATATATATTATATTTTATTCAGCATTCAGACAGGGTATATAATGTGACATTCGGGGCTTACGATATATATTCTCTTCGGCAGTGCCTCAGGGTTTATATATCCTAAGTCGGGAATGTCACATTATCTACCTGTCTGAATGGTGAATAACAGATATATTACGGAATTAACCATTTTTTTTTTTAATACAGAATCCAACTTTCGTATAAAAAAAATCATAGATTTTTGTTATTGATGTTTTTTTTCATTTTCCTTTTTTCCACTTATATAGTCCCAATTCATATGTAAAATGAGATTAGAAAAAATTCTAAATATTTTGTGTCTTATTTTAATTTTTTGTATTTCTAAATGTCCCTTTTCATACCTCTGACATTCTTTCTACGATGACGTCAACATATGTGTCACGTTATATTTCATGTATGAGGCGTCTCATGAAGGAAACAGGTTTGTGAAACAATTTCTAGAATTCAAATGTTAACAACATGTAAAAAAAAACTTGGTCTGGCCCTTTGACTTCGAAAGTTTTCAAGGTGCAAAGTTCAACACATTTTTACTTCAAGTTTGTTATGGTACAGCCATGGAACATAGGAAATTGCTGAATTGATCTAGCGTTTGTGGCGGAATTAACTGTTGTAATATTTTTTTTGTTCATACAGCCGTTTTGAGTATATGCACAGCATTTCATTTGGTAAAAATACATTTATTATTCCATATTATGCTATTGATTCAGTGAAGTGTAATTATTTCTATTTTTGTCGTCCTTGTTGTCATCGTTTTTGGGAGACTAAAATATATACCCCATCTGTTTTCAGAATATATGCTGACATTCATGGTTCAAGAACCAATGAAAATTTGTGTAACAAACTAGATCCGTAATATATATATATATATAGTTTATACAGCTTTCAATTAAACCAACTATCATATCTGTCTGCATTCTCAACAAAAAACAGAAAGCTTTACAAGTAACAAATAACTGATGTTACCTTTATACTAATGTAGACACACTTGTTTATCACTGTCTAAATTAATGCCAATAGTAAATATGAAGGAGAAGTCAATCTTACAAATGTCCTTAATTCAAAGGCAAAACATTTGATATATTGCAACATTATTTTAAAATGATTTTAAAATGGGTTTGTTTTTGTTGCTTGTTTTTTCAATATGTCAGTGTTACATACCTCACTCAGACTGTTACTATCTAATGATAGAGTTTCTAATTTTGTCCACGATTTTCCTCCATCTAAATTCAGCTGTAAATGAAACATGAAACAATCACATTGCTATTGGAGAGAGGGCCTGGTGGCTCAATGAGTTAGGTAGTTGGATTACCTAACAACTCATACAAGCCTATCACCAATACGGCATGGGTTCGCTCCCGGCTTTGTAAATTACCAGTTGCTTGCCCATGGTCGGTGGTTCTCTCCAGGTACTCCTGCGTCTTCCACCACTAAAACTGGTCGCCATGATATAGCTTAAATATTGCTGAAAGTGGCGATAAAACACCAAAAAATCAAAATCAAAATCAATTATTGGGGAAAAAATTGATTATCTCCCTTAGATAAAAAACTGTCTTTGATGCAGTGGTAAGCCATTAAAGTTACTCAATGTAATTTCAAAGGTGAAAATTTGAAAGTTTCCGATCAGTACTATTTTGAATTCTAAGATTCTTTGGTAAATAGGTATCATGAAAATGTCTATAATTCTGTGTTATAATATTGAATATTCTTATTTCTCATTGTATAAAACAATTCCTATTGTTTGCATATTTTAATATTTAACCTTTAGCCTCATTGTGTCGCTCACCTTTCATTCTGCTTTGAGAAAACTTTATATCGAACATTCCATAGGTGCTTCCTACCAAATTTCGGTTCATTTGGCTATTCGGTTTCGGAGAAGATTTTTTAGAAATTGTCCAATCAGAAACAAGAATTGCCTGTGGTGTCCATGTTTGTTAACGAATCGGGACAATATGAGCAATCTTTATGGAAGATCTTCTATAGATGCTTCCTACCAAGTTTCGGTTCATTTGGCCAAGCGGTTTCAGAGGAGAAGAATTTTTTTAAATTGACCAATCAGAAACAAGAATTGCCTGTGTCGGCCATGTTTGTTAACGGATCAGGACGAAAATCTTTATAGAGGACCTTGCATAGATGCTTCCTATCAAATTTCGGTTCATTTGGCATAACGGTTTCAGAGGAGAAGATTAAAAAAAATATCGACAAATCAAAAACAAGAATTGCCTGTGGTGGCCATGTTTGTTAACGGATCAGGACCAAATGTGCAATTTGCATAGAAGACCTTCCATAGATGCTTTCTACCAAGTTTCAGTTCATTTGGCTAAGTGGTTTTAGAGGAGAAGATTAAAATGTGAAAAGTTAACGGACGATGGACGACAAACGACGGATGCCAAGTGATGGCAAAAGCTAACATTGCCTTTGGCAAGGTGAACTAAAAAGAATATTAAAATGTGAATACCTACTTGTAATGTATAAAATAAACCTGTTACACATTATATCAGCATTAGTTAATTTCTAAAGGAGATAATGGCAAGAGTTATCTTTCTTTTAACAGTTAAAAGGCAAGAATTATCTTTCTTTTAACAGAGGACAAGATTTTTTAGAAATCAACCAATCAGAAACAAAAATTGCCTGTGGTGACCATGTTTGCTAACCGATCGGGACGAAATGAGCAATCGATATAGAGGACCTTCCATAGATGCTACCTACCAGGTTTCGGTTCATTTGGCCAAGCGGTTTCAGAGAAGAAGATTTAAAAAAATTGGCCAATCAGAAACAAGAATTGCCTGTGGTGGCCATGTTTGTTAATGGATCAGGACCAAATGTGTAAACTGTATAGAGGACCTTGCATAGATGCTTCCTATCAAGTTTCGGTTCATTTGGCCAAGCGGTTTCAGAGGAGAAGATTTTAAAAAATCGACCAATCAAAAACAAGAATTGCTTGTGGCGGCCAGGTTTCTTAACGGATCAGGACCAAATGTGCAATTTTTATAGAGGACTTTCCATAGATGCTTCCTACCAAGTTTCAGTTCATTTGGCTAGGTGGGTTTAGAGGAGAAGATTAAAATGTGAAAAGTTAACGGATGATGGATGACAGACGACGGACGTCGAATGCCAAGTGATGGCAAAAGCTCACATTTCCTTTGGCAAAGTGAATTAAAACGAATATTAAAATGTGAATACCTACTTGTAATGTATAAAATAAAAAAAAAAACTATATCAGCATTAGTTAATTTCTAAGGGAGATAATGGCAAGAGTTATCTTTCTTTTAACAGAGGAGAAGATTTTTTAGAAATCCACCAATCAGAAACAAGAATTGCTTGTGGCGGCCATGTTTGTTAACCGATCGGGACAAAATGAGCAATTTTTATAGAGGACCTTCCATAGATGCTACCTACCAAGTTTCGTTTCATTTGGCCAAGCGGTTTCAGAGGAGAAGATTTAAACAAATTGGCCAATCAGAAACAAGATTTGCCTGTGGCAGCCATGTTTGTTAATGGATCAGGACCAAATAAGCAATCTTTAGAGAGGACCTGCTATAGATACTTCCTACCAAGTGTCAGCTCATTTGGCTGAGGGGTTTCAGAGGAGAAGAACATGTGAAAAGTTAACGGACGACAGACGACGGACGCCAAGTGATGGCAAAAACTCCCATTGCCTTTGGTAAGGTGAGCTAAAAAGCATACCAATAGTTTGAATGAAAAAGGGGTGGGGAAGCTAAAAAAATTGTGCTTGCTACATGTAGGGCTATGGGTATTTAGTGACAGCTTCATCATACTTGCAACACCAATGTAAGTGAAGCACATAATATAACTCATATATAATCCAAAAGATTCTTTTTAACACCTATATACATGTACTACCATTTGACTTGCATGTCCTTAACAAGTTATTAAACAAATTACTTGGACATAGGATTTACACTCCTACAGAGAATTCTACTTTTATCAGCTACATCAATGTACATGTAGAGTGAGTGAGTGGTTGTTGACAACGCCAACTCAGCAATTTTTCAGCTATATCATGGCTAGAACAAGTTAATTTTCAATGAGATGATGATGAGGTCCACTTTGTATCAGACCAACATGCTTAGTTTTTATTAATAGTGCTAGTTAACTGAAACAACAGTCCGCTGATAGACATGTCGCCCCACACATTATCCTGATTCCGAGCCAGTCTTTGCTCTTTTTCCTTAAAGCTGCGTGCTTAGCAGTGAAGAAACAAATACCAGTTTAAAGTTTTTGGTTGACCCGATCTACCACTTTCGATGCGAGCATGCTAACCATTACACCATCGATGTTAATGTAGATATATAAAACAACAGTTAATATTGTAAGGATAAACAGATTTGTGTACCTTTGTAATTCTATTACTGGAAAACCTGATTTCTTGTAACATTTGAGATCTCCATAAAACAGGAGCAGGAAAGTTAACAATTTCATTGTCACTGAGATCCAACTTTCTTAAGCTGAAAAAAAAAATCAACAACATACATTAAAGTACAAATATTGAGCATTATTTGTACCATTGAAAGTAGAGAAAATGGTCAGCTAGATACTTATTCAGATTCAATCATTTCAATTCTGCTAGATTTAAATATGTTAAACGATCCTGCCACCAAAAGATTTCTTACACTTTGTCTGGACAATTAAATCTAGTTCATCATCTCCTACTATTAAAATGGATTCCTGAGTGTTTGGTGACAAGATTAATTAAAGAGCAAAATAAATCAACATTAGCATCATTTGTTTCTGTGATTGCGATTTTTGTTTAATACCAAGTGAGGAATTTTTCAGCAATATAATGGCAAGAATAGGTTACATTTCAATGAGATGCTGATGATGTCATCTTTGTAATACACCAACAGACTGAATCCCATTAAAACAAGTCCACAGGGTAGACATGTCACTTCATATGTACACATTATCCAAATTCCTAGCCGAGCAGTCTTTGATTATATCTCTTAATGATGTGTGCTTGACCTAGAAGTTGCAATCGTCAATTTTTTAGTCTTTGGATTGAGCTGAACCCAAAATCTACCAAACTCTGGTGATTATAGTTAACCATCACACCACTGATGTGCTTCATTTGTTTCTGAATCATGCAACACGCTATATATTTTTTCTATCAAAAAGTATTTTTATCCTACTATATATAGTGTTGAAAGTGGTGTTAAACACCATAACCCTAACCCTATCCCCTCTTACTATACAACCTACCTTTGTAGCTCTAGCACAAATTTTGGTATATACAGAGGTTCTTTCTCTGTTAAATGATTGTGTTTCAATTTCAGCTTGCTTAACCTTGGAAGCATGGCCGTAATGTTGTCTTTAGGAAGAGATTCTGAAACACAGATGCTTTATATAAATATATATATACATTTTTTATATAATCAGACTGGGGCATTTTTTTTTTAGTATCTTAAAATCATATTATGTTAAATACAGAAATATATTACATGAGGGGGCTATCATGGTCGTGATCGTATGGTAGTTGGATCTATAACTATTTTTGCAATTAGTGCCACTAATGTTGTGAGTTCAAACCCCATTCATGACAATGTGTATTCGATGCAACATTATGTGATAAAGTTTGTCAGTGACTTGTGACAAGTCAGTGGTTTTTTTCTCTCCTGGTACTCCAGTTTCCTCCACTAATAAAACTGACTGCCACAATATAACTGAAATGTTATTGAAAGTGGCATTAAACACCATACCCCTAACCCACCCCCTATTACAGCGAGGGTAAATAAATATAAAATATAAAGAGATTAGAAATAGTAAAACTCTCTGTTATGACATAGTTACTTACAGATGAAAGGATGAGCACACACAAATATAGGCTGAAGGTTGAAGACAGTCGATGTTTGAGGACTGTTGTTTACAAATTAAACATAAAAACACAGTTGTGTACAAGTCAAAGGTTGAGGACAGTTTTGATCAAGTTTGGGGTGGAATATAAATAGTTGCTTACAGGTTAAAGATTGAAGACATACAGTTTTATATGGCTCAAGGGTGGTGTACAGATCAAAGCCATTCAACACCATATCTAAGGGTAAGAGATATAGTGGTGTACAGATCAAAGCCATTCAACACCATATCTAAGGGTAAGAGATATAGTGGTGTACAGATCAAAGCCATTCAACACCATATCTAAGGATAAGAGATATAGTGGTGTACAGATCAAAGCCATTCAACACCATATCTAAGGGTAAGAGATATAGTGGTGTACAGATCAAAGCCATTCAACACCATATCTAAGGATAAGAGATATAGTGGTGTACAGATCAAAGCCATTCAACACCATATCTAAGGGTAAGAGATATAGTGGTGTACAGATCAAAGCCATTCAACACCATATCTAAGGGTAAGAGATATAGTGGTGTACAGATCAAAGCCATTCAACACCATATCTAAGGGTAAGAGATATAGTGGTGTACAGATCAAAGCCATTCAACACCATATCTAAGGATAAGAGATATAGTGGTGTACAGATCAAAGCCATTCAACACCATATCTAAGGGTAAGAGATATAGTGGTGTACAGATCAAAGCCATTCAACACCATATCTAAGGATAAGAGATATAGTGGTGAACAGATCAAAGCCATTCAACACCATATCTAAGGATAAGAGATATAGTGGTGTACAGATCAAAGCCATTCAACACCATATCTAAGGGTAAGAGATATAGTGGTGTACAGATCAAAGCCATTCAACACCATATCTAAGGATAAGAGATATAGTGGTGAACAGATCAAAGCCATTCAACACCATATCTAAGGGTAAGAGATATAGTGGTGTACAGATCAAAGCCATTCAACACCATATCTAAGGATAAGAGATATAGTGGTGAACAGATCAAAGCCATTCAACACCATATCTAAGGGTAAGAGATATAGTGGTGTACAGATCAAAGCCATTCAACACCATATCTAAGGATAAGAGATATAGTGGTGTACAGATCAAAGCCATTCAACACCATATCTAAGGGTAAGAGATATAGTGGTGTACAGATCAAAGCCATTCAACACCATATCTAAGGATAAGAGATATAGTGGTGTACAGATCAAAGCCATTCAACACCATATCTAAGGGTAAGAGATATAGTGGTGAACAGATCAAAGCCATTCAACACCATATCTAAGGGTAAGAGATATAGTGGTGTACAGATCAAAGCCATTCAACACCATATCTAAGGGTAAGAGATATAGTGGTGTACAGATCAAAGCCATTCAACACCATATCTAAGGATAAGAGATATAGTGGTGTACAGATCAAAGCCATTCAACACCATATCTAAGGGTAAGAGATATAGTGGTGTACAGATCAAAGCCATTCAACACCATATCTAAGGATAAGAGATATAGTGGTGTACAGATCAAAGCCATTCAACACCATATCTAAGGATAAGAGATATAGTGGTGTACAGATCAAAGCCATTCAACTCCATATCTAAGGATAAGAGATATAGTGGTGTACAGATCAAAGCCATTCAACACCATATCTAAGGGTAAGAGATATAGTGGTGTACAGATCAAAGCCATTCAACACCATATCTAAGGGTAAGAGATATAGTGGTGTACAGATCAAAGCCATTCAACACCATATCTAAGGGTAAGAGATATAGTGGTGTACAGATCAAAGCCATTCAACACCATATCTAAGGATAAGAGATATAGTGGTGTACAGATCAAAGCCATTCAACACCATATCTAAGGGTAAGAGATATAGTGGTGTACAGATCAAAGCCATTCAACACCATATCTAAGGGTAAGAGATATAGTGGTGTACAGATCAAAGCCATTCAACACCATATCTAAGGGTAAGAGATATAGTGGTGTACAGATCAAAGCCATTCAACACCATATCTAAGGGTAAGAGATATAGTGGTGTACAGATCAAAGCCATTCAACACCATATCTAAGGGTAAGAGATATAGTGGTGTACAGATCAAAGCCATTCAACACCATATCTAAGGGTAAGAGATATAGTGGTGAACAGATCAAAGCCATTCAACACCATATCTAAGGGTAAGAGATATAGTGGTGTACAGATCAAAGCCATTCAACACCATATCTAAGGATAAGAGATATAGTGGTGAACAGATCAAAGCCATTCAACACCATATCTAAGGGTAAGAGATATAGTGGTGTACAGATCAAAGCCATTCAACACCATATCTAAGGATAAGAGATATAGTGGTGTACAGATCAAAGCCATTCAACACCATATCTAAGGGTAAGAGATATAGTGGTGAACAGATCAAAGCCATTCAACACCATATCTAAGGGTAAGAGATATAGTGGTGTACAGATCAAAGCCATTCAACACCATATCTAAGGGTAAGAGATATAGTGGTGTACAGATCAAAGCCATTCAACACCATATCTAAGGGTAAGAGATATAGTGGTGTACAGATCAAAGCCATTCAACACCATATCTAAGGATAAGAGATATAGTGGTGTACAGATCAAAGCCATTCAACACCATATCTAAGGATAAGAGATATAGTGGTGTACAGATCAAAGCCATTCAACACCATATCTAAGGATAAGAGATATAGTGGTGTACAGATCAAAGCCATTCAACACCATATCTAAGGATAAGAGATATAGTGGTGTACAGATCAAAGCCATTCAACACCATATCTAAGGGTAAGAGATATAGTGGTGTACAGATCAAAGCCATTCAACTCCATATCTAAGGATAAGAGATATAGTGGTGTACAGAACAAAGCCATTCAACACCATATCTAAGGGTAAGAGATATAGTGGTGTACAGATCAAAGCCATTCAACACCATATCTAAGGGTAAGAGATATAGTGGTGTACAGATCAAAGCCATTCAACACCATATCTAAGGGTAAGAGATATAATGGTGTACAGATCAAAGCCATTCAACACCATATATAAGGGTAAGAAATATAGTGGTGTACAGATCAAAGCCATTCAACACCATATCTAAGGATAAGAGATATAGTGGTGTACAGATCAAAGCCATTCAACACCATATCTAAGGGTAAGAGATATAGTGGTGTACAGATCAAAGCCATTCAACACCATATCTAAGGGTAAGAGATATAGTGGTGTACAGATCAAAGCCATTCAACACCATATCTAAGGGTAAGAGATATAGTGGTGTACAGATCAAAGCCATTCAACACCATATCTAAGGGTAAGAGATATAATGGTGTACAGATCAAAGCCATTCAACACCATATATAAGGGTAAGAAATATAGTGGTGTACAGATCAAAGCCATTCAACACCATATCTAAGGATAAGAGATATAGTGGTGTACAGATCAAAGCCATTCAACACCATATCTAAGGGTAAGAGATATAGTGGTGTACAGATCAAAGCCATTCAACACCATATCTAAGGGTAAGAGATATAGTGGTGTACAGATCAAAGCCATTCAACACCATATCTAAGGATAAGAGATATAGTGGTGTACAGATCAAAGCCATTCAACACCATATCTAAGGATAAGAGATATAGTGGTGTACAGATCAAAGCCATTCAACACCATATCTAAGGATAAGAGATATAGTGGTGTACAGATCAAAGCCATTCAACTCCATATCTAAGGGTAAGAGATATAGTGGTGTACAGATCAAAGCCATTCAACACCATATCTAAGGGTAAGAGATATAGTGGTGTACAGATCAAAGCCATTCAACACCATATCTAAGGGTAAGAGATATAGTGGTGTACAGATCAAAGCCATTCAACACCATATATAAGGGTAAGAAATATAGTGGTGTACAGATCAAAGCCATTCAACACCATATCTAAGGATAAGAGATATAGTGGTGTACAGATCAAAGCCATTCAACACCATATCTAAGGGTAAGAGATATAGTGATGTACAGATCAAAGCCATTCAACACCATATCTAAGGGTAAGAGATATAGTGGTGTACAGATCAAAGCCATTCAACACCATATCTAAGGGTAAGAGATATAGTGGTGTACAGATCAAAGCCATTCAACACCATATCTAAGGGTAAGAGATATAATGGTGTACAGATCAAAGCCATTCAACACCATATATAAGGGTAAGAAATATAGTGGTGTACAGATCAAAGCCATTCAACACCATATCTAAGGATAAGAGATATAGTGGTGTACAGATCAAAGCCATTCAACACCATATCTAAGGATAAGAGATATAGTGGTGTACAGATCAAAGCCATTCAACACCATATCTAAGGATAAGAGATATAAACAATTAAGAATTTATGTAGACAGATGCAAAGCTCTCTCAGTTTGTGATGACAAAAAATGTTACACAGCAGGTGAATTTGACTCATCTTACACTTTAATAGCTGAATATTCAAATTTTACACTTATGTTGAATATATAAGTGTATTTTTCTCACATCGCTGGCTTAGAAATCAAAGATCCAATACCATAGAGAAAACAACCATCTGAATTCAAGTTTATTTAACCCTAGCAATACATGTATATTTTATATTACCTAAACCATTGTTTTCTAGATCAAGTGTATCCAGTTTATTACACCCCTGAAAGAATGTTTCTGGTACTGACTTGATGTTATTACAAGACATCTCCAATACTTTTAGTTCTCCTAAAGATAAAGGATCTTCTGACAGCTCATGTATCTTATTGCTGTAAACATAACAATAAAATACTTCATAATCAAGAGATACAACATTATGTGATCAAGTTGGTAAGCAACTTGTGGTAGGTCAGTGGTTTTCCCCTGGTATTTCGTTTCCATCACCAATAAAACTGACCGTCACGATATAACTGAAATATTGTTGTAAGTGGAGTTGAACACCATAATCCACATTTTATAATCAATTGTATTGCATGCAATAGTATAGTGACATGTTTGACTCATTCATTGCTGTTCAAGAATATTTTCCATTGCAACGAGAACATTACCATACTAATAATGGCATTCCTACAATACAGGACAGACATATGATGGAGTAAAACATACCACAATTAAACATGTATATATGTAGTTTGTGAAACACTTGGATTTTACAACTAAAATTATAACAACATTTCTAGAAAAAACATTTTAAGATCACTCATTTTACATACTTTTCACTGCACCTAAGTACCCACTTCCATAGTACATAAAGATTTATTTGTAGGTATTTTTATTTTAAGACTACAGTAAATAATTAACTTATATTCCCACTAGCAAGACAAGATTAGGTGGTCTAGAACTATGTTAGATTCATACAGCTGTGAACACCCTACCATAACCATGAGATGAGAAATGATCATGTAATTTTCTCATGATTCTTCCCATAGTACATAGTACTATTTACTCACAGTTCATTTACCTTGTTATCAATTTAATATGCTATATGACCAGAATTTATCTTTATTGATTAAGGGATTTTTTTTTATCCCACTTTCAATAAATTTATTCAATTAAGTTTTGTTAATTATATGTAGTGATTGTTAAATCATAGTGCAGTGAGAAAACCACACATGTTTAGCAAAAATCTGGCATCAAACTTTTTCATTAAAGCTATGTGTCAAGCAGACTTCATCCCAACCAGGGAATGAAGTTAAGCGTTGGCAATGGAATGGTTCAGTCTGTTTATGTAATTAATTGCCTTAGAATCATAGAACCTTATACAAATTCATTTCCATTTTACAATATAGATTCATGTACCTTTTTCAAGATTCAATAAATACTTGTATTTTCATTAACCTAAGCAACTCAGGAAAACTATCTTGTTCACCATGTTGATATTTACACTAAAAAAAATACAATCTTTGATGTAGAAATGTTGAGTAAATCATCATTACCCACTCAAACAGAGGTGCTTTATATTTGGTAGACAATGACTCAGCAATTTTGGTATTTCTCTTATATTATTCTTGGACAAATGCAAATATGTTAAAGAAGTATTCTGCCAAGTCTCATCAAACTGTCCCAGGGTAGATATCTAAAATAAATAAATAAATAAAAAGTAATGGTTATGTAATGTACACATTATAATGGACATAATCAAAATTGTCCAAAACATATCAGGCAATGTTTACAAAACATATCAGGCAATGTTTACAAAACATATCAGGCAATGTTTACAAAACATATCAGGCAATGGTTATAGTTACAGTGTTTAACATCACTTTTAACAATATTTCAGTTATATCACGGTGGCCAGTTTTATTGGTGTAGGAAAACGTAGTACCCAGAGAAAACCACCAACCTGTCGCAAGTCACTGACGAACTTTATCACATAATGTTGTAACGAGTACACCTCGCCTGAGGGGGATTCAAACTCACAACTTCAGTGGTGATAGTCACTGATTGCAAAGGTAGTTGTAAATCAAACAACCATACGATCAAGAACACGATGGCCCCCTGAAACCATAACAGGTAATGTAAAACAACTGATAATAAGATTGACATTCAGTATAGATGTATGAAGTCTGTTTAACAATAGACTAACAGAGGGCTTTAGATTGAGAAGATCTTTTGTTGCATTTACATACTAACTCTTACATTGATGGGATGATTTCACCATGCCATTAAATCAACTTTCTCTACAAATAAGGTTCTTCACTTAAGTTTTGATTGTTTAAAACTCCATATTTCTACAGACATATTTGATAGCTTTGAGCAGACCTAAAGTCAAAATTTTCAAAGCTTCATATTTCTTAATTTCCATCCTCCATTTTGACTGATTAAAATATGTTTTGCAATCAAAATGGTTTTTGTTACCAGTCATGACCTAAAAATTTGCATTGAAACTACTAGATAGAACTAACCTTGTTGTCTCTCAGATCTAAATGTCTTAATAACTGACACTTCCACAAAGTAATAGGAATTTCTGTTATCATGTTTTTCCTGGCTTCAAACTGCTCAAGTGTAGGCAAGCACTGCAAAAACAGAAGGAACAGAACAGAACTGTTAATACAGGTATCTTCTGATACTGTTAAACGTAAAATATTTAAGCATTTGAAATTATATCGTCATTTTATTTAAAGTCAATGAATAGAACAAAGAATTTAAGCACAGAGATCTTTGACCACTGAGCTCAATATGACAGCCATGTTGCAATGTTTTAATATTTGCATCATTGTGTGTAGTCTGTTAATAAATGTTAGATCTATGCTGGTTTGTAATTGTGCTTCAAACGTAGAAGTATTGAAATATTTACACAGTGAGGGTTGAAATCTCATAGAATCAGGTTAACCTTATAACAGTACTGATGAAGTCACTGTTCTAATGACAGAATATAGAGCTGCATTAGTTGTTTTGTTTTTCGTCTTATTTACATGTTGTTGTTTGTGTGATCTTTGGGTGTTCATTTTGACACATCCCATAAAATATGAGTGAATGAGATATTTAATTTTCTTTTATTGAGTGAATGAGTTATTTAATTTTCTTTTATTGAGTGAATGAGTTATTTATTTTTCTTTTATTGAGTGAATGAGTTATTTATTTTTCTTTTATTGAGTGAATGAGATATTTAATTTTCTTTTATTGAGTGAATGAGTTATTTATTTTTCTTTTATTGAGTGAATGAGTTATTTATTTTTCTTTTATTGAGTGAATGAGATATTTAATTTTCTTTTATTGAGTGAATGAGATATTTAATTTTCTTTTATTGAGTGAATGAGTTATTTATTTTTCTTTTATTCATTGTAAGTAGTGCCTTGGAGATAAATTATCATCTAAAATGTGAAATGCCATCTTCGGTAGTCAAGGATTACATTCCACCTCGTGAAGAGGAGGAAGTGGATCGTAATTCTTGATTACCAAAGATGGTGAAAATTATGCTGTTTTTCAAATATGTTGACAATATGGATACAATATAATGTCAGATTCTGGAAATTCAAGCTAATCTAACAAAAATACAAACCATGAAGATTTCTTCTGGGATACTTTGGAGAAGATTAAAGCTCAAATTAATTTTCTGAAGACAAGTAAATTTGTTCCAGAACTCTAGTCCACTATCAGCTAAGTTTTGTAAGTCTTTGATCTTGTTGTTAGATATGTCCAGCAGGACTAGATCAAAGTTATCAGATAACAAGACACTTGATCTTCTAGATTCACTATCTGAATAAAAATAAAAGCAGTAATTATTTTGTTATTTCAACTTTTTGGTAAAATGGTATTTTTACATGTGGAAATAAGAAAAAGTGTGGACAATTTATTTTTATTACTACTATAGCAGAAAAGCAATAACAGTGCTGTTCTTTTACTTGAATTTAAGGGTGTAAACCTGGGTTACCATAAAATTTTCCCATCGTTCAATTTTTTTTAAATTTGCATCATGGAATAGTTATGTCTAAATACATTATCTGCCAAATTTTCTAATAGATATGCACATTTATTTCTGATTGACAGGGAATATTTTGGCTTTAATACACTTGAGAGTGTTGTTGTTGAATAAACATGAAATATCTGAATATCCTGTTTGGAGATAATCACGTGCAAAACAGTGGAAACTGAAAAAAAGGGGGGATGCCCTGAGGACCACCTTGGTATTAAAAATCGAATTAAAAAAATTCCTGTCGATTAATTTCCACCAAAAAATGTCATACTGAAGAATAGACATATAGACATCATTGCACCAAATTCTACAAACTTTTCCCTGTCAGATTTTTAAAATATTTAAATTTATGTTTTTCATGAATGGCACCCAGAAAAAAATGAAATTGTCGAGGAAAGTTATCACACACCCATCCTTTGCTAGTTTCTTTGTTTGTGAGATAAAAAATAACTAGTTACCAATAACAAAAAGCTTTTGAATTCTTATAATTGACACAGTGGATGTCCAAATTACCAAATGACTGCATTTATCTTTTTTATTTTCAAGTCGGCTGGGGAGGGAGAGGGGTGGTTTGAGGGTGACTCTACTTGATTAATTCATTACAAAAAAAAACACCAAAAAACACAGACAGCCACCCAGCTGTATTGTTAAATTCTTTCAAATTCTGTGCTCCAGTTGTATTCGTTTGATTCTGGTTATTCTTTAGTTGTCTTAGGAGAAGGGGGGAAGGGGGGGGGGGGGGGGGGAGGGTGGTATGAGAGGATCAGATATTACAATTTTTTTCCCAAACATAGCTTTCTATTTTTTTACTACCATAAAATGAATTTGTTCTATAGTTTCATAATATCCAAGATTCTGGTGTATATATTTAATTTTTTTGTTGACAAAACCTTGAAATTCAATAGAAAAGGGTTGTCACACAAATTGTGTTACATTTCTGGCATTTTTGACAGCATATTTCGATGAACATTTTTTCTGGAAAGAGATATTTCAATGATATTTAGTGTGCACCGGCATATAATAATAACACACTGCCTGATACTGGTATAAGCAGCAATGAGATATAAAAATACAAGGTGCACAGCTATGGAAAGGTAAAAGGAAAAAGAGCTATTTTTTTAACTGGCCATATCCAATGTAAACAATCTTTGTCACCAAAATGCTTGGAATTGAGGGGGGATTTTCAAATGCACAGATGATCATATATTTGAGAAGACACTGAAAATAGAGTTATCTCCCATACCCCAGACCTACACCCTTAAGTCATAAGAATAATGTTGAATAGTCTCTCATGTCCATTTACATCCACATCTTTTCTTAGCAATTAATAAATTTTGAACATTTGCAAGTACTTTGTGCAAACAAAGCACTTACTCTAAACATCATTTCTAAATTCCTCAATGATTAGTTTTCAAATTTTCTTTGATTCTTTTTTTCAAATTTACAAAACTACATTAATATTGTATGTGTACTAATATGTGTGAGAATGTGTCTCACATTTTGTAATTTCTACATCTCTTCTTATAAATCTTTTGTCTACTATTGTATTATGCATTTTGACATTGCTATAGAAAGTACAGTGATTTAATTTGCTAAGTTTGGTTATGTATATCTGAGAAAAATATTCGATCACACCTACTTTAATTTACACGGGATAGCTGCTTGCAGTGATCGACTTTAAGTTATCTTAATTATATAAATAAAGAATATTGCTACCTTACCAGAGAACAATGAATCTATACTAGAATTTCGTCCTTCTCCAAGACATTCATTTATTCTTTTTACTACACTGTTGTCACTCAAATCACTTTCATGTCGTGTTATAGGTAAGTATCCCTGTTTGATTAAACAAAGTAATTTTACCACAGGTTAGGGCTTATTGTGTTTAACACCACTTTCAACAATATTTTAGTTATATATCGTGGCAGTAAGTTTTCTTGGTGGAGTAAACCGGAGTACCTGGTGAAAACCACTGACCTGTTGCAAGTCACTGACAAACTTTATCACATAATGTTGTATCAAGTACACCTCGCTATGAACAGGGTTCGAACTCACAACGTTAGTGGTAATTGGCACTGATTATACAGGTATTTGAAAATCTAACAACCATACTATCAAGACAATGACAGCCCCTCCTTGTTTGATCAAATAAAATAATTGTACACATGTGAAAATCTCTGTACAGGTATCCCTGCTTGATTACTTAAATCTCTGTACAGGTATCCCTGCTTGATTACTTAAATCTCTGTACAGGTATCCCTGCTTGATTACTTAAATCTCTGTACAGGTATCCCTGCTTGATTACTTAAATCTCTGTACAGGTATCCCTGCTTGATTACTTAAAAGAATGTACTAGTTTTAGTTATTGTTGTTTGACTACATCAAATAACATAGCATATTAAGTTTTATTAACATGTTTACTCTTATTTGGCTTCAGTCAAGATTTGATTGAGTGAGTGATTGTTGTTTAACACCAAGTGAACAATTGTTCAGCTTTATGATGATAAGAACAATTTATATTTCAATGAGATGATGATGATGTCTGGTTTGCACTCGATCAACATGCTTCATTGGATTTCTATAGTGCTAGCTCAACATGCTTCATTGGATTTCTATAGTGCTAGCTCAATGAAATTTCAGTTCATGAGTAGACATATTGCTCAACTCTGATATATTATCTTGATTCAGAGTATACTAGTATACAATTAATGCCTGCACTTAAGGTGAACATCATAAATGTTCACCCGAGGGGTGTTGTTTTCCCGAGGGCTTTAGCCTGAGGGAAAACAACATCCCAAGGGCGAACAATTATGATGTTCACCGCAAGTGCAGACATTAATTGTTTTATTATACTGAAACGTGATGCCAAAAATATTTGATAATTGCAAACATTTCTGTAAATGAACAGCCAAAATGGTTCCACTGGGCACACTGGCAGTGGCCATTTTATACATACTTACGTCACGTACACGTTTTAGATCATGGTCATTTTACCGATATCGTAAGCGCTTTGGCGATCTAGATCAGTTTCCCCGGTCATTAGTAAAAAACTAATGACCGGTGAAATAGAGAAAACAAGGAATTTAGGATTTATTAGTTAAAATATTACACTTGATTTTCTATTGAAAAAAGATACTGAAGTATAACAATCTTTAATCTTACTCCTTAATACTGTTTGCTTAGCAAAGAAACAGCAAATACTAATTTCATAGTTGTGGTTTGACCCAACCTTGGTTCAAAACCCACAAATCAAGATTTGAGAAGTCATAAAATATTTTAAAACTTTTCAGCAGAAGTGGAATACCCAACCCATTTCAGCATTCTATCTCCTAAATTATTTGTCCGGATATTTTCAATTTAAAAATTACTTCTGTGTAACCAACAAAACAGTACTGCTCCTGTCATTGAATACTTACATGCTCTAAATCTGTACCAATCATATCAATCTGTTCAAAAGAATTATTACTACTCCTACCAGTCCTAGGAGATGGACTTCTGGACTTTCTACTCCATGGCCCTGAAATCAAAATAGTGTACAGATTATAATAGTTTAAACTTCACATTTTTTTTTATTTTTAGAAACAAAAACAAAAAAAGTTGTAAGAATCAGAAAGTCAAAACATGGATAATTTCAAGAATACCGTAGTAAAAACATTTTATTGTGTGCTGTGTGCAGTGTCTGCTACATTATGTGGTAAAATATATAAGATAAACCCATGAAACCTGCCATGCAATATATGTGGATCCCTGTGTCTAATTGACTGGAACCTAGAATTGTTTTTTTCAGGAACATCAAGCAATACAGTAGAGCCCTGATATTTAGGGTATGTGTAGATGGAGCCTACCAAACCTTTTCTCAGGAACATTAAGCCTTAGTGTATACCCTCGTTACTTAGGGTATGCATAGTTGGAACCAAACTTTAACTTTAGCATCAAGTTTATCTGTAAACAACTGTATCTTGGGTCTGATTTGTTTTTGGAAAATATACAAACTTTCTATCTGCAGACCCCCTGTGTTGAGGGTCTTCTGGGTTATATGGTACCATGCCTACAGTCACAATTCACTTATCAGATATTTTTCAATAACACCTAATCTATCTGTAGACCCCTTGTGTCGAGGGTCTGCTGGGTTATACGGCACAATGGCTCCAGTCACCATTCACTTACCAGATATTTTTTCAATAACACCTAATCTATCTGTAGACCCTCTGTGACGAGGGTCAACTGGGTTATTTGGCACAATGGCTACAGTCACCATTCACTTACCAGATATCTTCTCAATAACACCTAATCTATCTGTAGACCCTCTGTGTCGTGGGTCTTCTGGGTTATATGGTACCATGGCTACAGTCACAATTCACTTACCAGATATCTTCTCAATAACACCTAATCTATCTGTAGACCCTCTGTGTCGTGGGTCTTCTGGGTTATATGGTACCATGGCTACAGTCACAATTCACTTACCAGATATCTTCTCAATAACACCTAATCTATCTGTAGACCCTCTGTGTCGTGGGTCTTCTGGGTTATATGGTACCATGGCTACAGTCACAATTCACTTACCAGATATCTTCTCAATAACACCTAATCTATCTGTAGACCCTCTGTGTCGTGGGTCTTCTGGGTTATATGGTACCATGGCTACAGTCACAATTCACTTACCAGATATCTTCTCAATAACACCTAATCTATCTGTAGATCCTCTGTATCGTGGGTCTTCTGGGTTATATGGTACCATGGTTACAGTCACAATTCACTTACCAGATATCTTCTCAATAACACTTATTCTATCTGTAGACCCTCTGTGTCGAGGGTCCGCTGGGTTATACGGCACATTGGCTCCAGTCAATGTTGTACTCTTCCACTCATCAGCATCATTCTGGGAAGACTCAAAGATTGGAAATACAACTGTAAATAAATGATAAAAAAAAAATTGTTTAAAATTGTTTGAAGAATAAAATTTAATATAAAATTACATTTTGCTCCTATACCAACAATTTCTTTTATGCAAATTTAATAGAAATAATAATAGTCCATAATATGAGTCAGTGTTGCAATCGATGATTTAAGTTAAAATAATAGGGTCATATACTAAAATTTTGTATTATGCAGCCATCTTAACTTTCCGATCCACACAAAGAAAATTAATTTTGTAGAAGACCATCGAATGATTATTCAAGTACGATTATATCTACATATTGTATCTACATCCTATGATGGCAGTCATCTTGGATGTCAGATATAAAAAAAACAGTCATTTTGTAAAAGGGTTATCAATAAAAATTCCAACCAAGTTAGTTTTCAAAAAGTTCAGAGAATAACATCTAAAATATCATAGGGTTCTATGTTAAAAAAGCTTAGTAGTGGGTGGCCATCTTGGAATTCTGATTGACAAAAGAAAACACAAATTTGTAATAGGCTCATATAAGCAAAATTCCTATTTTGTAGCAATTCCATGACATATTATTTATATGCACAGTTAATATAGTTCAGGAAGGAAGTTGAAGGAGCAAAGAAAACACAGACAAGAATACTTACACTGTATCCACACAAAATCCTTATACAGTAGTTAATCTATAACGAAGTCCAGGGGACTCTCGATATTAGTTCATTATAGGCATCGTTCGTTATAAGAGAAACAATGTAGAACAAGATATGATTATAATCTAACGATTATGAAGTCTCCCAAACCGGTCACTGACACTATCTACCCACATATCAAATTTTGATGATATCGGACAATGTTTAATTTTTATCCCCCATTTTTATGCCGTGTTTTGACAGCCATTTTGAAAATGGCAGACATCTTGAAAATTTTGAAAATGCAGAATTGCTCCTCTAATGGTGACCTATCACTATGTCAAATTTTATGTCTCTATCATTATCCAGTTAGAAGTTATCAACATTAATGTACGAAATTTCAAGTTTCCCATAGGATTCTATAGTAACCCCCACCCCCTTTGAACCCCCAAAAATATGGCTTTGACCCCCTTTACCACAAATCTGACCAACTAGAAACATATATCTATAACTCCACCAAGTTTCATGAAATTCTGTCCTGTAGTTCCTGAGATCTGCCGTGGACAAGTTCATGGTGCACGGAAAGAAAGGAGAATAACAAAAATAAGAATAATAATAATAATAATAAGAAACGGAGCAAAAACAATAAGTCTCAAAACGTTGCTTGGGAGACTTAATTACCTCCCCTTTTGAAAATCGTACAGTAGAACTTCGCTGGCTCGAACTCGAAGGGACTGTCAAAATCTGCTCTAGCTATCGGTAGTTCGAGCATAATTTTAGAGAGAAAAAAATCTGGTTCTGACCCAGATAGTTTCATTACGCTATGATAACTGATGCACAGTAAAGTGGGCCTTTATCGTAAAAAAAATATTTAATCCTTTAGACAGTTCTCAAAGACTATGGCTTCTGAATCTCTCTTTGGTATCTTCAAATGTTCCTTAGAAACATTTGTTCAACTTTGTTCACGATCTATCAGGAAATATGAGGTCGGGTATTAACACTTGGATCGATATCGGTAATTCGGATATAAATTTTTAATGGCCAATTTTAAGATTGTAGCCATTTTCCTTTTTTTTATTTGAATTTGAAGAATAATTGTTTCTTTTTGGTATTATATACACATGAAAACTCAGGTTAATCGAAATTTCAGAACGAGTACATTTTATTTGGTTTTGGTATTTAGATGAACCTTGAGACCACGCAGTTTGTTGTTTAATTAAAGAGTCTATCATCAAAGAAAAAATAAACAATAGCGAATGAATTAATCTCACACATGACTTTGTTTTTAATTTCTTTAGCTTGTGCACCCATTCATTAAAATTTAGATTACGTTTTATTAATTTTTAATGCAATAAATTAGCACGTGTGTTATTAATTGACAACTTGTTAATCACATCATTAATACCCATTTTATTGTTTGAATATTTTAAAGAAAATCTTGATTGACATCATTAACAACATCAAAGGTGGGATTATTGATTTTTCAATAATCAATAACGGAAGTGTCAAGTGCACTTGACCATTCTAATATGTGATCGTCCGTGCGTAACGGAAGACAGGTAAACGATTTGTTTGTTCAGCAATTTTCTTTGTTATATCATGTCAATTTTGAGTAATAAAAACATTGTTTGGGTTTAAAATTCTCTTCGTTATAAGCCTGATTTTGCTATAAAAAATTTGTAATAGGCCTTCACAAATACATTGTTTAAATAGCGATGGGACCGGGGATTTATCTTTACTTCGCTATAAGCCTGATTTCATTATAAGCCTGTTCGCTATAAACGAACTCTACTGTATGATTAAAATCGGGTAAAAAAAACTACACATCGGACACAACCCTTATCAAACTTTCGTCCAGGTGAAGTTTAGTATTCATTCTGGCTTTTCCATTAAACAGATCCACTGGCAGGATTTTGCCAGTAGTGTTTTCATTGATTAATCTAAAGTGCACTCAGACATAAGGTTAAACAGAGTTGTTTCAGATGTAAATAGGGTGTCAATTATTTGACATATGATATTAATCAGATTGAGACAAAATGTTAAAATGTGATTTACATACCATCAGATGAATTCTCATCCAGTTCTGACTCTAGTTTGGAAGAGCTTGCCAATAGCCAATTCATACTATGTCTTGGACTCATGATAGGTGACAGAGCCTGGCGTACACCTTGAATGGGCATAGACTGACCTCTTAACCTTATCTTACTATCAGAATGTGTCCTAGTCATCTTTTGTTGACTGGGTTCAGAACTTTCTAATCATATTGAAATAAAAAAAAATATCAAGCACTGTCGCATAATACTAAATGAAAACTTATGAAAAAATAGTGAACGTCAAAACATGACAGTATACTTGTATAGGTAATCATTATCACTATGATTGATTGATTGATTGATTTTTGGTGTTTTAATGCCACTTTCAACAATATTTCAGCTATATCATGGCGACCAGTTTTAGTGGTGGAGGAAGCCGGAGTACCCGGAGAGAACCACCGACCATGGGCAAGCAACTGGTAAACTTTATCACTTGCGGCTGTGAGTCGAGTGCACCCTTTTTGTAATTTACAAAGCTGGGCGCGAACCCACGCCGTATTGGTGATAGGCTTGTATGAGTTGTTAGATCCAGTGACCTAACTCATTGAGCCACCCGGGCCCTCCATAATCACTATGAAATGTCTATTAAGTTGAATATGTGAGAAAATGTCACCAATAATACTTGTAAAAAGATAATAAAACATATATTAGTTTTCATAATAAAGAATGTGTTTCCTTCTCAGGAAGTGATTCTAATCATTTTGTTAAATATCAGGCACAACTCAAATTCAAATCTCTCATCTGGCAAATTATCATTTGGGTTTTATATCAAAATTTAATTTTGTTCTTTTGTATTGTCCATGTTTATGTTCTGATCATTTAAGTGAAAGTATATGTTGTTTGATTTGAAGACAATCTGTTTATGTTTTTTATTGTTTATTTAATCCTGCCACATTTCTACTGACTTCTGTCATTGTGACTTTTCATTCTAGACTTACAAAAAAAACAATCAGTAAATAACTTTTGAAGTGTTCTCAATACACGATTGCACCAATTAATTTTTCAAATTATTTAATAATTACCTAAATACATGTAAACCCTAACAAAAATACTGGTGCATTAGAAAGCCAGTCCACCACCATTTTTTTTCCAATAAAATGACTTATGGTGATGGTAATACACAAATTGTTGTAAATCAGAACCGAAAATCTGGATCAACCGATCTTAAATAAGCAGTCATTTGTCTTATCTGGTCATTTTTCCTTTGTGCCAAGGGTGACCGTTAAATACAATTGGATTTATATTAAACAGGACTAATAACATACCTTGGTCTAAACCGTTGTCAGTTTTATGTGAATTTATGGCAGAATCTGACATTAGTCTGTATCTGAAAAACTTGTGTCGTCCAAACGTTTTCATGATGTCAGAATCACTCTTGGTATAAGCTAAAAGTCTCTGATGTTTTCTGTCAAAACTACTTTTTATTCTGTTAGCTAGCTTTTTGCTTAAATCTGTAAAATAAAGTTTGCATAGAACTGTATAGTATAAAACTATGCAAATTTAAAGACAGGCCTAATATAAATACAATACAGAATGCTAGTTCTTCAATTGTTATAATCAGACCCATTTTGTACAAAAATTCATTGGTTTTTTTTGTGTTGTTGTTGTTGTTTTGGTTTTTTTACAGTTAAACAAAGTTGACCAAATAATCTATATATTTTTATTATATAGTGTACAATCACAAATTTTATCAAACAAGAAACTCCCAACATGCAATTTATAGATAAGCCTCATTTCAGGATTTATTTTACAGGAAGTAAAGATTATAAAATTACCTGACTCATTCCTTAATAACTTGGCAAAAGCTACTGTCATCCATTCAGACTTTAATGTCTCTAAACCTAAGTTATTCCATAAAGCCTGTTTGCCTGTAAAAGATACAATTTTCCACAAGTTTAGAGATATTGTTTCTTTATTAAAATAATGTTTAGCCAGATCCCTAAATTTGTTGAACTGCATCGGTGGCGTAATGGTTAGCATGCTCCACTCGAGTGGTGTAATGGTTAGCATGCTCCACTCGAGTGGTGTAATGGTTAGCATGCTTGACTCGAGTGGCGTAATGGTTAGCATGCTCGACTCAAGTGGCATAATGGTTAGCATGCTCCACTCGAGTGGCGTAATGGTTAGCATGCTCCACTCGAGTGGTGTAATGGTTAGCATGCTCCACTCGAGTGGTGTAATGGCTAGCATGCTCCACTCGAGTGGTGTAATGGTTAGCATGCTCGACTCGAGTGGCATAATGGTTAGCATGCTCCACTCGAGTGGTGTAATGGTTAGCATGCTCCACTCGAGTGGTGTAATGGTTAGCATGCTCGACTCGAGTGGCATAATGGTTAGCATGCTCCACTCGAGTGGCGTAATGGTTAGCATGCTCCACTCGAGTGCGTAGATCGTGGGTTCGAGCCCAGATCAGGTCAAACCAAAGACTATAAAATTGGTATTTGTTGCTTCTCCGCTAAGCAGGCAGCATTAAAGAGAAAGAGCAAAGACGGGTTGGCTCGGAATCACAATAATGTGTCCAAGTGGAGCGACATGTCTACCCACTGACTGTTGTTTCAGTGAGCTAGCACTATAAAAATCCAACTTAGTGTGTTGGTCTAGAACAAAGGGGACCTCATCATCATCTCATCGAAAATTAACTTGTTCTCGCCATGATATAGTTGAAAAATTGCTGAATTGGCATTTAACAACAATCACTCACTCACTCTAAATCGGTTGAAAGTGGTGTTAAACACCACAATCCTAACCCTAACCCCTTAAATCTGATTAATATCAATCTAATCAACACTAGATGTGCTTTATATGTTGATCCACAAACATCTACTGGTAACCATATTTGGTATAAGGTCATGTCAGGTAACCTTTCATGCACATTCAGAAACTCTCTATTCTTTTCAAAAACCACTATACTGTTCAAGGTCTCAAGATTTCATCTCTGATGAGACCCAATCCTGAATTAGATGGTAGTGAATCACTAGAAAAAAAATCTTTGTGCTAGTGAATCACTAGAAAAAAATCTGTGCTAGTGAATCACTAGAAAAAAAATCTTTTTGCTAGTGAATCGCAAGAAAAAAAATCTTTGTGCTAGTGAATCACTAGAAAAAATCTTTGTGTTAGTGAATCGCAAGAAAAAAATCTTTGTGCTAGTGAATCGCTAGAAAAAATCTTTGTGCTAGTGAATCACTAGGAAAAAATCTTTGTGCTAGTGAATCGCTAGAAAAAAGTCTTTGTGCTAGTGAATCGCTAGAAAAAAATCTTTGTGCTAGTGAACTGGTAAGAAAAAAAATCTTTGTGCTAGTAGGGAAAAAAATCTTTGTGCTAGTGAACTGGTAGGGAAAAAAATCTTTGTGCTAGTGAATCACTAGAAATAAATCTTTGTGCTAATGAATCACTAGAAAAAAATCTTTGCACTAGTGAATCGCTAGAAAAAAAATCTTTGTGCTAGTGAATCACTAGAAAAAAATCTTTGTGCTAGTGAATTGCTAGAAAAAAATCTTTGTGCTAGTGAATCACTAGAAAAAATCTTTGTGCTAGTGAATCGCAAGAAAAAAATCTTTGTGCTAGTGAATCGCTAGAAAAAATCTTTGTGCTAGTGAATCGCTAGAAAAAAAACTTTGTGCTAGTGAACTGGTAAGAAAAAAAATCTTTGTGCTAGTAGGGAAAAAAATCTTTGTGCTAGTGAACTGGTAGGAAAAAAAATCTTTGTGCTAGTGAATCACTAGAAATAAATCTTTGTGCTAATGAATCACTAGAAAAAAATCTTTGCGCTAGTGAATCGCTAGAAAAAAAATCTTTGTGCTAGTGAATCACTAGAAAAAAATCTTTGTGCTAGTGAATTGCTAGAAAAAATCTTTGTGCTAGTGAATCGCTAGAAAAAAAACTTTGTGCTAGTGAATCGCTAGAAAAAAATCTTTGTGCTAATGAATCACTAGAAAAAAATCTTTGTGCTAGAGGGTTATTTACTTTGACTTTCGGGTATGAGTGATGGCCTTCACTATAACCCTACATGCTGTGATATGAGCTACAGCAATAAAACCACTATGTTCTACTACATGTACTTTAATTTGTTCATTGATATAAAATTACATTATCTGTGTCAAAGTATATCTATCATATAATCCCTCCTTGTCAATTTTACTTGCTTAAATAAGTCAAAATAAAATATTTAAAATGATATGAAATAACGGCTTACCAGATTTGTCTCTTATACACCCTAATATATGTCCAGTAATAATCTTTCCTACATCAGTTTCCATTCCAACTTCTAAACTCAGCTTGAGTGGATTGTATAGATCACTGATACCCTGCAGTACATATAATTTTTTTTATCAGATTTATATAATATCCTTTTTTTGCTAAAAAAAATATTTGACAAGCCTGTAATATAGTCAAGAAACTATTTTATAATTATTGAGGGGGCTGTTATGGTCGTGATGGTATGGTAGTTGGATTTATAACTACCTATGCAATCAGTGCCTATCACCATTAATGTTGAAAGTTCGAATCCTGTTTAGGCGAGGTATACTCATCACAACATTATGTGAAAAAGTTTGTCAGTGACTTGTGGCAGGTCGGTGGTCTTCTCTGGGTACTCTGATTTCCTCCTTCATTAAAACTGACCGCCACGATATAACTGAAATATTGTTGAAAGTGGCATTAAACACCATAACCCTAACCCTTGAAATTATTGAAAGGATCGATGAATTTCAAAACTGTATTTATTTGTATCATTGTGTTCAGGATCAGTGGTGAAGGAAGCTAAATTTACAAAAGATTCAGTAAGTATCAAGAAGAAGTAGAAAAAAATATTCACCATTCCAAGGAATATTTTCATTATTACAATCTGTGAGTTTCTTTGTAAATTTAAGTGAGACTTTGTCACTAACATATTACATTTATGTAACTTCAAGCAATATCTTATGTATTTTGATTGGATTTATGCCTATGCCTATCCTCACTAACATGCTTGAATCCCGCTCATAGCAATGTGTACTCGATACAACATTATGTGATAAAGTTTGTCAGTGACTTGTGGCAGGTCGGTAGCTTTCTACAGGTACTCTAGTTTCCTTCACCAATAAAACCGACTGCCACGATATAATTGAAATATTGTTTTAAGTGGTGTTAAACACCATAACCACCACCACATATCTATATTGAAGCTTTCCATTAATTTTGTCCCTATTTGTATTAAATATTTCGTTAAAAATGATTAATGTCTCCTCTTAAAAATATACATCTAAATATTATATCATTAAAAATAGGTTGAAAATATTTGCTCCAGTTAAAATACATCTATAACATTGGCATAAAATTATTGTTTTAGAAATGAAAAGATCAAAGAAGAAAGACTGTTGTAAAATTAAATTGCATCAGAAACAATTTCAAATTTATTTATTAACTGCAAAAAATATTAAAATAACAAACCTGGTTCAAGAAGAGTCTGACAAGATCTTCATCCTGGTTTCTCACAGCATGACTGAGGGGTGTATTGTCGCCGTCAGAATAATTAACGTCTGCTCCTAATTCTAACAGGCATTCAGCTCCCTAAAAATAGACAAGTGTTTTTAATAATGGCAAATATTGATTGAAGTAAAATATCTGATAATTTCTTGTAATTACAATGATAAATCAAGAGAGAAGAAATATAATGAATCTAAAGGTTTAGTGCTATTTTTTTTATGCTATACAATAAAATTTAAATTGATTCATATATATTTATTGTAAATCATGGAAAGTTCATATAAATTGTTTTAAACCTGAGGTAGAAAAGAAGATTTTCCAGGCTTCCAGGATATACTGGTAGAGTAGCCCTCTCTTATAAAAACCCCTCTCACGAATGGCCACCCCCTCTTATCAGGCTAGCTTTCAGATGCACTGAGATAATACAGTAGAACCTGTCTAAACCAAACCCCTTTGGAACTGAAGAATTTGTTCAATTTAGACAGGTGTTTGGTTTTCACAGGTTCAAATTACATAGACATTGAGTAGATTGGACTGTAACGTCTGTCTGGTTTAGGTAGGCTTTACTGTAGATAGGACTGTAACGTCTGTCTGGCTTAGGTAGGCTTTACTGTAGATAGGACTGTAACGTCTGTCTGGTTTAGGTAGGCTTTACTGTAGATAGGACAGTAACATCTGTCTGGCTTAGGTAGGCTTTATTGTAGATAGGGCTGTAACGCCTGTCTGGCTTAGGTAGGCTTTACTGTAGATTGGACTGTAACATCTGTCTGGCTTAGGTAGGCTTTACTGTAGATTGGACAGTAACGTCTGTCTGGCTTAGGTAGGCTTTATTGTAGATAGGACAGTAACGTCTGTCTGGCTTAAGTAAGCTTTACTGTAGATAGGACTGTAACATCTGTCTGGCTTAGGTAGGCTTTACTGTAGATTGGACAGTAACGTCTGTCTGGCTTAAGTAGGCTTTATTGTAGATAGGACAGTAACGTCTGTCTGGCTTAAGTAAGCTTTACTGTAGATAGGACTGTAACATCTGTCTGGCTTAAGTAAGCTTTACTGTAGATAGGACTGTAACATCTGTCTGGCTTAGGTAGGCTTTACTGTAGATTGGACTGTAACGTCTGTCTGGCTTAGGTAGGCTTTACTGTAGATTGGACTGTAACGTCTGTCTGGCTTAGGTAGGCTTTACTGTAGATAGGATTGTAACGTCTGTCTGGTTTAGGTAGGCTTTACTGTATATAGGACTGTAACATCTGTCTGGCTTAGGTAGGCTTTACTGTAGATAGGACTGTAACGTCTGTCTGGCTTAGGTAGGCTTTACTGTAGATAGGACTGTAACGTCTGTCTGGCTTAGATAGGCTTTACTGTAGATTGGACTGTAACGTCTGTCTGGCTTAGGTAGGCTTTACTGTAGATAGGACAGTAACGTCTGTCTGGCTTAAGTAAACTTTACTGTAGATAGGACTGTAACATCTGTCTGGCTTAGGTAGGCTTTACTGTAGATTGGACTGTAACGTCTGTCTGGCTTAGGTAGGCTTTACTGTAGATAGGACAGTAACGTCTGTCTGGCTTAGGTAGGCTTTACTGTAGATAGGACTGTAACATCTGTCTGGCTTAGGTAGGCTTTACTGTAGATAGGACTGTAACGTCTGTCTGGCTTAGGTAGGCTTTACTGTAGATACGACTGTAACGTCTGTCTGGCTTAGGTAGGCTTTACTGTAGATACGACTGTAACGTCTGTCTGGCTTAGGTAGGCTTTACTGTTGATTGGACTGTAACGTCTGTCTGGCTTAGGTAGGCTTTACTGTAGATTGGACTGTAACGTCTGTCTGGCTTAGGTAGGCTTTACTGTAGATAGGACTGTAACGTCTGTCTGGTTTAGGTAGGCTTTACTGTAGATAGGACTGTAAAGTCTGTCTGGCTTAGGTAGGCTGAGTAGATTGGACTGTAACGTCTGTCTGGCTTAGGTAGGCTTTACTGTAGATAGGACTGTAACGTCTATCTGGTTTAGGTAGGCTTTACTGTAGATTGGACTGTAACGTTTGTCTGACTTAGGTAGGCTTTACTGTAGATTGGACTGTAATGTCTGTCTGGTTTAGGTAGGCAGAGTAGATTGGACTGTAAAGTCTGTCTGGCTTAGGTAGGCTGAGTACATTGGACTGTAAAGTCTGTCTGGCTTAGGTAGGCTTTACTGTAGATTGGACTGTAAAGTCTGTCTGGTTTAGGTAGGCTGAGTAGATTGGACTGTAAAGTCTGTCTGGCTTAGGTAGGCTGAGTAGATTGGACTGTAAAGTCTGTCTGGTTTAGGTAGGCTTTACTGTAGATTGGACTGTAACGTCTATCTGGTTTAGGTAGGCTTTACTGTAGACTGGACTGTAACGTCTGTCTGACTTAGGTAGGCTTTACTGTAAAGTCTGTCTGGCTTAGGTAGGCTGAGTAGATTGGACTGTAACGTCTGTCTGGCTTAGGTAGGCTTTACTGTAGATAGGACTGTAACGTCTATCTGGTTTAGGTAGGCTGAGTAGATTGGACTGTAACGTCTGTCTGGCTTAGGTAGGCTTTACTGTAGATAGGACTGTAACGTCTGTCTGGCTTAGGTAGGCTTTACTGTAGATAGGACTGTAACGTCTGTCTGGCTTAGGTAGGCTTTACTGTAGATAGGACTGTAACGTCTGTCTGGCTTAGGTAGGCTTTACTGTAGATAGGACTGTAAAGTCTGTCTGGTTTAGGTAGGCCGAGTAGATTGGACTGTAACGTCTGTCTGACTTAGGTAGGCTGAGTAGATTGGACTGTAAAGTCTGTCTGGCTTAGGTAGGCTTTACTGTAGATTGGACTGTAAAGTCTGTCTGGTTTAGGTAGGCTTTACTGTAGATTGGACTGTAAAGTCTGTCTGGTTTAGGTAGGCTTTTGATTAACTCAGTGTTAGATTTAGACAGGTTTCACTGTACATTTTTACTTAGTTGTCCCTCCAAGAGAGACCACCACTCTTATAATGCCACTTTTTCATTGTAGGAGGGGTGGCCTTATAAAATGGGTTTACTGTATATGTAAAATGTGTTCTGACACAACAGTAACACAAACAGAAGGCCAAAGTAAACCAGTATATTGCAACACCATTAAGGAGTGGTCTAAACATAGCTATTAGTCTTACACCCTATCAATAATAACACCATACTGGTATCAATTAGCATTCAGCATCTCTTTAGGAAAAAAAAGGGGGTCATCATGTGATCGTATGGTAGTTGGATTAACAACTACCTGTGAAATAAGTGCCTATCACCACTAAAGTTGTGAGTTCGTACCCTGTTCATGGCGAGGTGTACTCGACACAACCTTATGTGATAAAGTTTGTCAGTGACTTGTGACAGGTCAGTGGTTTTCCTTGGTTTCCTCCTCCAATAAAATTCACCACCACAATAAAACTAAAATATAGTTGGAAGTGGCGTTAAACACCATAAACCTAAACCAAAACCTTTATAAAATATTGTAAATTAAACTTACAACTAGAACTCCTTTGGTACAAGTACATAACATCTTAGATTTTAGGTCTTGTGTTAGACCCATAACATACATACATTCACATGTCAAGTCTTGTAATTCTACAATTTAAAACAAAATGATCTTACTTTCTTTATATATAAAAATAACAACTTTTAAAAAAATGTTTGAATTGAAAAAAAAACGTCTAGTCTTTAAATTTGTTTATTACAATATGACACATATATTATTCTCATTTGACGGGGAGACCACCATTATATACAGGTCCTCTGTGGTTGAGTAACTAGTCGTTGACCTCTGGTATTCACAACATAGTTGAAAGTGACAATAAATACCAATTTTGAACACTGTTACATTTTGTGCTTGTCATTTTGTGTTCAGTCAGTTAAGGTGAGAAGTGATTGTTGGTTTTGCTGATATTAGTGGAAATGTTGACAGTCACTGTTTAAACTTTCTTTTTCACAATAACCTAATGCAACCCATTACATACATTTTGAAAGGAAGCAATACATAAATATATGAATTGTCCATACCCATTTTCTTAATATTTGCCTCTTGCTGTCAGAGATGAAAATGTTTATATAATTTTTTGTCAAAAGAGGCCTCATTTGTGCTATAGTTGCACAATTCAAATTGTCACAATATAAAAAACCTGATGATTTTATAGGAGATCAAAATTTTACCAATCAAAATATGAAAATGACTCGTATGAAGACTAGCTAAGATTAATTATATTCAAGTAACTTCCATATCTGTTTCTTGTTTTTTGATGCCATGTTATACAGTACTGTACCTGTATCTTCATTTGTTTGTAGGATATTAAACAAGATCTTATGACATCCTCTATTAACTAAACTATCACTGATCTCTTGTCCAGTCTCAGCTAATATCTGTACTGCTACACAGGCCTGGAATTTAACATCAAGATTCATTTTTAATTAGTTACAGTTGTAAATCTCAATGTGAAATGTGAATACAGGTATTATATTATACCAGAATAACTAGGCAATATTCAAAACATTGTCAAGTACAGTCAAATTTGCCTTAAATAATTGTCATTCCTTTTCATTCCTTGTATTAATCTGAAAGACAATGAATAGATAAATAAAGGGACAAGCATGCAATGTCTTCATCTTTCAGAAGACATTACAACTACAGGTGTTGTGATTACTCCAACATGTCTGTCATAACTCCCATGGAACTGAGCAATGACTTCATCTTTCAGAAGACATTACAACTACAGGTGTTGTGATTACTCCAACATGTCTGCCATAACTCCCATGGAACTGAGCAATGACTTCATCTTTCAGAAGACATTACAACTACAGGTGTTGTGATTACTCCAACATGTCTGTCATAACTCCCATGGAACTGAGCAATGACTTCATCTTTCAGAAGACATTACAACTACAGGTGTTGTGATTACTCCAACATGTCTGCCATAACTCCCATGGAACTGAGCAATGACTTCATCTTTCAGAAGACATTACAACTACAGGTGTTGTGATTACTCCAACATGTCTGTCATAACTCCCATGGAACTGAGCAATGACTTCATCTTTCAGAAGACATTACAACTACAGGTGTTGTGATTACTCCAACATGTCTGCCATAACTCCCATGGAACTGAGCAATGACTTCATCTTTCAGAAGACATTACAACTACAGGTGTTGTGATTACTCCAACATGTCTGTCATAACTCCCATGGAACTGAGCAATTTGAGAAATCACAATGATACACACATGCTCATATCATACCAAGACATAATACAGAATTAGTTGTCAACACAAGATTATGGAACAGACATACAGAATGTAATATCTAAGAAGTAGCAAAAAGGGCACTAGCCAACATGGAAAAAGTCCTAGCAAAAAGGGCCATAGCCATCATGGAACAAGTCCTAGCAAAAAGGGCCATAGCCATCATGGAACAAGTTCTAGCAAAAAGGGCCATAGCCATCATGGAACAAGTCCTAGCAAAAAGGGCACTAGCCATCATGGAACAAGTCCTAGCAAAAAGGGCCATAGCCATCATAGAACAAGTCCTAGCAAAAAGGGCCATAGCCATCATGGAACAAGTCCTAGCAAAAAGGGCACTAGACATCATGGAACAAGTCCTAGCAAAAAGGGCCATAGCCATCATGGAACAAGTCCTAGCAAAAAGGGCCATAGCCATCATGGAACAAGTCCTAGCAAAAAGGGCACTAGCCATCATAGAACAAGTCCTAGCAAAAAGGGCCATAGCCATCATGGAACAAGTCCTAGCAAAAAGGGCACTAGCCATCATGGAACAAGTCCTAGCAAAAAGGGCCATAGCCATCATGGAACAAGTCCATTTGAAAAATTGTACTAATATGTGCTTGCTCATTTCATACCAATATACCATACTAAATATAAACTATTAAAAGATTAAAGACTAGTTGTCTACACAAGAATACTGAAAGGAGTATAGAATGTAGCAATTAAGTAGTTGGAGAAAGGCCCAAGGGTGATTTCCTGCACAGAAATCGTCTGTTTAGATATTTATATTGATATTGTACATGATGATACAGAAACTAGCTCAGTCAAAAAGTAAACGACTACATGTAGTTGTCTACACAAGCATGTGGGATGGACATATGGAATGTAGCATTTAAGAAGGTGGAAAAGAGGCCAGAACTCCCATGGGGCTCATCTGTTTGAAAGTAGCAATAACTATGTGTGCATGTTCATATCATAACAAATATGAACTAGTTCTGTCAAACTCAAAAGGTAAAAGACTAATTGACTACACAATACAATGTAACAGACGGACGGACGTAAAGACAAACAGATGAACGGACAGACAAGGGCAATCCAGGATGACATATATTTTGACACTTATAACATGTTGGTATATATAATTCATACATAAAATATCACCAAAGTAAACACAACAAATGATAACCTAAATGTAGTCCATGTTACCTATCACAGATCTCTATCAATGTAGATATAGTAGACTAGTATTATCTGATCAGATTGACTCATCAATCAAAAACAAATCTCTATACTACCCTACTATAGTGAAACTAGTCTTAACTCAACTGTATATTAACTGGAATTATAAAGTCAACTCTAAATCAAATCCTAATGTAGGAATTCTTTTTTAATTTAAGCTGTGTAAACTGAACATCTGTCTATTTCAAACAAAAAAGTTGGCTTTTGTTAAAAAGGTTTCATTTCACGTACAATGAGGTCGGAAACCAGAGCATTTTACCAATAATGTTTTCAAATATGTGATGATAAACTCTGAAGTACAAAGTCTCTGTACCAATTAAAAATCCCAGTTTGACTCCAAATTAGTACAGATATCCCAATGGGTCCTATGTTTATTTTGGATATTTCTGATTGTCATAAACAAATTATAAAGGACCATTCCATGATCATACATGTACAAATTGTTTTCAGTCACTTTATCTTGTTTCTGAGAAGATTTTTTTACACATTTTTCCCAACATGATCATATGTTAAGGCATGTCCTGTAGTGGCAGTCATCTTGAATTTCCAACAGACACAAAAAAAAACTCTGCATATGACTTTCAAATGATTAGTTATTTACAGTTTGGTTTAAATCATTTCGGTAGTTCCCTAAAAGATTTCTTATTTTCTCATAGGGTCTATGTTAATCTTTATCCTGTGGTGCTGGCCTTCTTGGATTTATAATTACTAGTAATGCTAAGAAGTTACACAGTACAAATCATTGATTGTTAACATACAGCTTTAAACAATTTTGCATATTATTGTGTCCATTTTGAATCTGATTGTCATGAAATCAATAATTTTCTAAAATAGACCATCCAAGAAAATTCCTGTAAAAAGTAAACCTTTAAATGGTTCACAGGACAAGATAAAAAAATTCAAAGTTTAATGTATGCCATGTAAAAAGTGAGGATGGATAGAAAGTGATGACAACAGATCACATGACCATTTGGACTGTTGGATTCTAATAAGAAATTATCATAACATTATTACATATTGTATATGGCTGGTACACGTGGGCTGTAACTTGCTTTGTAAGTCATTAACCGTCTGCCTTTAACCTTTTTTATCAAGTACTTTATCTCATGGTTATATAATGGGAAATGTGTTATCATTTACTGTCCTTGTGATCCAGTGGCACTCTACAGTACACAGAGATGAAGTTCCTGTAGCTAAATGTATAATGTCTGAGGAGATTGCTCGAAAGGAGATGAAATATCTCCAATCAAAAACCTTAATTTGTGAACAATGCAAAACTGCTCATTTAAAAGATGATATTCACATACAGAACCAAGAAACGAGTGAAAAAGTGATAGAAAGAGTCAAGTTAAAGACGGTAGAATGTCTGATCCATTCTGACGAAGATTATTGTAATTACTGTGATACATGTAGTGCGTTAGTTTGTCCAAGTTGCTTGGTTGAATCACATCAGATGCATCGCCTCCAGAAACTTATGGACGTTTACGACTAAATAAAACAGCTGGAGAACTACCAAGAACACATAAGCTTAGGCTTACTGAATTTATTCGCAAAGAGGGGTAAAAAGTTGGATGAAATAAAAGAGCTTCAACTTAAAAATTATGAAGAGGAAAAAATTAAGATAAGAATATTACATGCAAAACTACAAGATGAAATAACAAAGAAAACAAATAAACTCCTCGAAGATTTGAAAAGTGCCATCGAGAAAACTCAGGATGATATTGCCAATGAAAAGTCTCATATAGAAAAGGTAACACAGGATTTTAAAGACAAAATATATTGTGTTAATGATGTGAAAACAAGTAACAACATAGAAACAGTACGTACCGTTTCCGAAGATGTACAAAACCAACTGAAACTGATAAACACTTCATTTTCAATTCTACCATTGGAATATAAACAATTTGTAGAGGAAAACGTTACAGACACTACATTAACAATAGGATCACTGGAGTGTAAACTTTTACCATATCTTACAGACTTTCAGGTCCTGAAATCTTACGACACAAATTTTGTTGAAATTGGATCCTTATCAAGCAAAAGTGATGGGACAGTATGGATCAGTGATTGGTGGGGTGAATTTAGCAATGACCATACACCAAATAAAACTTTTCAAAGTATGACAAAATTTCCACCGTCAAAGAAAAACAAATAAAGCTACGAAGTCATATTTGTATTACTAAGTCTGGGGACATATTAATTATGTTTGATAAGAATCCAAACATCAAAATTTTAACAAAGGATGGGACAATGAAGAATTTTTACACATTTCCTGGTGGACTGATACGTGGGACACAAGTGCCAACAGCCTTACATGCCACGAAAAATAACAGAATAATAATCAGCAGAGCGGAAAAAGATTACAAGTATACATTGTCAGAACATAGCCACCGACAGCTTGTCATACTTACAGCTCAAGGGAAAGAACTGGCTTTTTATGAATTTAACCGATTTGGTAAAAGACTTTATACGTTGCCATATCGAATTTACTTCAATATTCGATCTCTTAAAAAGTTTATATTCCGATACCAAGATCTTGTCGAAATATATTCCGTCTCTGCAGAAAAGATTATAAACGATGGATTTTCATATAGTGAAAATGTATAAAGATAAGGTTTCAACAAAAATGTCAAAAATATTTTTTTTTATCAATGTGTGACGTAAAAATGATTTGACATTTACTTCACTGAGTTTGGCACTGATTTGACAACTGTTTTACCTGTTATGTTCCAGTATTGTTGTAATTACTGTTATAGTGACAGCCGGAAACTTTGAGCTGTAATGAAAGGGGGAGGTTTGGCGCTTTAAAATCTGATTCAACCCACCATTTCTTTAGAAATGCCTGTACCAAGTCAGGGTCATTACAGTTTTCAAAGTTTTCCGGTTGTTGACTGATTTTGTGTTTATATACTTATGAGTTTTGACTTTCCCTTTGTTAGATTGTTCGGAGTTCGGTAATTTTGTTATTACCCTTATTCATATTGTGAAACTTTAAGCGTTGTAGACATAATTTCATTTGAGAAGGGTAGAATAGTAACTATTGACCTCGAAGGCAATATTAAATGGTTTTACAGAGGACATCAAAATAAAACTCTAGACCCTTGTGACATTGTATCAACTTCAAAGGGCAATATTATAATATCTGACATCAGTAACAAGGTTTTACATATTCTGAACTCTGATGGGAAACTTGTCCAGTATCAACAGACAGCTTCGCTAGGAATACAGTTGAAATTATTACCAAGTATGGATATTGACAACGAGAGCCATTTAATTATTGCCTGCGGATGCAAAATTCATGTTCTAAAATTTACTGGATGTTAATTAATTTCATAACGTGATATTTTGTGAGATTTCTTTTTTTTATTTTTTATTAATTCTAAATACTAATAGGATAAAAATCAAAAACATTGTGGGTAAATATTATAATAATATATACATGTATTCCAATGTATATATACATCTGCATAATAAATTTTTCACCATAATCCTTTGAAATTCTGTTACAGATATTAAAAATTACAATACTTTCACTTTTTTGTGATTTATGTACATATGCATAATCTAATAAAGAGGAAAATGTCATTCATTGGTGTTTGACATCTATTAAATCATAAAACAAGAGTTGTAACTGTATTTCACCTAGACTGTAAAATGAACACTTTACTAGTACTGTAATTGCTGTTCTAAAAGCCCCATCCTTGTATTAGCCCTAGAGCAAATACGATATAACTAGTATATTAATTCAAAACATTATTTTTGGTCCCCTCCCCCCTGGATTGTGATCCTCTGTTCAATGTCCTAGTTTTTTTTAATGCATATGCATAGGGATCCCAACCAGGCCTTGACTAGCATTAAGAATATTAGCCAACTCAGAACCAACTACTTGAATAAAACAAAACACAGGTTTGGGCCAAGTAAACCACAGTTTAATTATTTTCATTAAGAATGTAATCATTATATATATGCAAATGAGAAATACATAGATATGCAAAACTGTAGTACTCCAAAAATAGCCCAACCTGTGAACATGTATGGTAGGGAAATTAGAATTTTGAAAAGGAGATGTAGGAAAAAACAGTAGCAAAAGTACTCATTACTTTCTGTCTATGTGCCAAAGACGGGTCTAGATAGGTCTTGTAAGCATCGCTAGCCCTCTATCTGTGTGCCAAAGACAGGTGTAGATAGGCCTTGTAAGCATCGCTAGCCCTCTGTCTGTGTGCCAAAGACAGGTCTAGATAGGCCTTGTAAGCATCACTAGCCCTCTATCTGTGTGCCAAAGATAGGTCTAGATAGGCCTTGTAAGCATCACTAGCCCTCTGTCTGTGTGCCAAAGACAGGTCTAGATAGGCCTTGTAAGCATCGCTAGCCCTCTCTCTGTGTGCCAAAGACAGGTCTAGATAGGCCTTATAAGCATCACTAGCCCTCTATCTGTGTGCCAAAGACAGGTCTAGATAGGCCTTGTAAGCATCGCTAGCCCTCTGTCTGTGTACCAAAGACAGGTCTAGATAGGCCTTGTAAGCATCACTAGCCCTCTGTCTGTGTGCCAAAGACGGGTCTAGATAGGCCTTGTAAGCATCGCTAGCCCTCTGTCTGTGTGCCAAGACAGGTCTAGATAGGCCTTGTAAGCATCACTAGCCCTCTATCTGTGTGCCAAAGACAGGTCTAGATAGGCCTTGTAAGCATCACTAGCCCTCTATCTGTGTGCCAAAGACAGGTCTAGATAGGCCTTGTAAGCATCACTAGCCCTCTGTCTGTGTGCCAAAGACAGGTCTAGATAGGCCTTGTAAGCATCGCTAGCCCTCTGTCTGTGTGCCAAAGACGGGTCTAGATAGGCCTTGTAAGCATCGCTAGCCCTCTATCTGTGTGCCAAAGACAGGTCTAGATAGGCCTTGTAAGCATCACTAGCCCTCTGTCTGTGTGCCAAAGACAGGTCTAGATAGGCCTTGTAAGCATCGCTAGCCCTCTATCTGTGTGCCAAAGACAGGTCTAGATAGGCCTTGTAAGCATCACTAGCCCTCTATATGTGTGCCAAAGACAGGTCTAGATAGACCTTGTAAGCATCGCTAGCCCTCTGTCTGTGTGCCAAGACAGGTCTAGATAGGCCTTGTAAGCATCACTAGCCCTCTATCTGTGTGCCAAAGACAGGTCTAGATAGGCCTTGTAAGCATCGCTAGCCCTCTATCTGTGTGCCAAAGATGGGTCTAGATAGGCCTTGTAAGCATCACTAGCCCTCTGTCTGTGTGCCAAAGACAGGTCTAGATAGGCCTTGTAAGCATCACTAGCCCTCTGTCTGTGTGCCAAAGACAGGTCTAGATAGGCCTTGTAAGCATCACTAGCCCTCTGTCTGTGTGTCAAACACAGGTCTAGATAGGCCTTGTAAGCATCACTAGCCCTCTATCTGTGTGCCAAAGACAGGTCTAGATAGGCCTTGTAAGCATCGCTAGCCCTCTATCTGTGTGCCAAAGATGGGTCTAGATAGGCCTTGTAAGCATCACTAGCCCTCTGTCTGTGTGCCAAAGACAGGTCTAGATAGGCCTTGTAAGCATCGCTAGCCCTCTCTCTGTGTGCCAAAGACAGGTCTAGATAGGCCTTGTAAGCATCGCTAGCCCTCTCTCTGTGTGCCAAAGACAGGTCTAGATAGGCCTTGTAAGCATCACTAGCCCTCTTTCTGTGTGCCAAAGACAGGTCTAGATAGGCCTTGTAAGCATCACTAGCCCTCTGTCTGTGTGCCAAAGATGGGTCTAGATAGGCCTTGTAAGCATCACTAGCCCTCTGTCTATGTGCCAAAGACAGGTCTAGATAGGCCTTGTAAGCATCACTAGCCCTCTGTCTGTGTGCCAGACGGGTCTAGATAGGCCTTGTAAGCATCACTAGCCCTCTGTCTGTGTGTCAAACACAGGTCTAGATAGGCCTTGTAAGCATCACTAGCCCTCTGTCTGTGTGCCAAAGACAGATCTAGATAGGCCTTGTAAGCATCACTAGCCCTCTGTCTGTGTGTCAAACACAGGTCTAGATAGGCCTTGTAAGCATCGCTAGCCCTCTCTCTGTGTGCCAAAGACAGATCTAGATAGGCCTTGTAAGCATCACTAGCCCTCTGTCTGTGTGCCAAAGACAGGTCTAGATAGGCCTTGTAAGCATCACTAGCCCTCTGTCTGTGTGCCAAAGATGGGTCTAGATAGGCCTTGTAAGCATCACTAGCCCTCTGTCTATGTGCCAAAGACAGGTCTAGATAGGCCTTGTAAGCATCACTAGCCCTCTGTCTGTGTGCCAGATGGGTCTAGATAGGCCTTGTAAGCATCACTAGCCCTCTGTCTGTGTGTCAAACACAGGTCTAGATAGGCCTTGTAAGCATCACTAGCCCTCTGTCTGTGTGCCAAAGACAGATCTAGATAGGCCTTGTAAGCATCACTAGCCCTCTGTCTGTGTGTCAAACACAGGTCTAGATAGGCCTTGTAAGCATCACTAGCCCTCTATCTGTGTGCCAAAGACAGATCTAGATATGCCTTGTAAGCATCACTAGCCCTCTGTCTGTGTGCCAAAGACAGGTCTAGATAAGCCTTGTAAGCATCACTAGCCCTCTGTCTGTGTGCCAGACGGGTCTAGATAGGCCTTGTAAGCATCACTAGCCCTCTGTCTGTGTGTCAAACACAGGTCTAGATAGGCCTTGTAAGCATCACTAGCCCTCTGTCTGTGTGCCAGACGGGTCTAGATAGGCCTTGTAAGCATCACTAGCCCTCTGTCTGTGTGTCAAACACAGGTCTAGATAGGCCTTGTAAGCATCACTAGCCCTCTGTCTGTGTGCCAAAGACAGATCTAGATAGGCCTTGTAAGCATCACTAGCCCTCTGTCTGTGTGTCAAACACAGGTCTAGATAGGCCTTGTAAGCATCACTAGCCCTCTATCTGTGTGCCAAAGACAGATCTAGATATGCCTTGTAAGCATCACTAGCCCTCTGTCTGTGTGCCAAAGACAGGTCTAGATAAGCCTTGTAAGCATCACTAGCCCTCTGTCTGTGTGCCAGACGGGTCTAGATAGGCCTTGTAAGCATCACTAGCCCTCTGTCTGTGTGTCAAACACAGGTCTAGATAGGCCTTGTAAGCATCACTAGCCCTCTGTCTGTGTGCCAAAGACGGGTCTAGATAGGCCTTGTAATCATCACTAGCCCAGTTTCCTTGGGCTTGAATGGGATCTGGAGGAATGCCACATTCCAGTGCGAAGGATGCCCCTCCTCTGCGAAAGCTATGCAAACATTTAAATGAACAGCAAGCACAGCAACACAAGAAGATTTTTAAATGGCACAACTGAATGAGTATAATACATATAAATGAGATATTATATAGTCAAACCTGTATTAAGAGGGCACGTTTGAGATAAAGAAAAAATGACCTTATAAGACAAGTGACCTTTTAAAAGAGGCTCAATACATATGAAATGTTCTATGACAGGACAAGAAAAAGTTGACCTTTTACTACAGGTGACTGCATGGGCAGGTTTGACTGTATTTTATACAGCTACATATTGAATAAACAAGGATGAGAGATTCTTCAAACTGTTTTGAGTTTATCTCCACTAAAGATGTTAAATAAGATATGTACATCTGGTGGATTAAATAAATGTAAGTATCTTTAATGTTTATTTTATTAATTTGGAAACAGGGTTAAAAACTGACACCATGCACAATAACATATTATTGACCGACTTTTATGTAATCTTTGTAGTTTATCTTCAACCAGATAAATAGTCAAGTGCTGTTACAAACAAAAACATCATGTGATATCTATTTTCAATATCATATCTGACAGTCTGGAGCCTCCATGGCCATATCTAATGTTTACATGACCGTGGTGGCCTCCATGGCCATACATCGTGTTGATATGACAGTGGGGGGGGGGGCTCCATGACCATATATCATGTTGATATGACAGTGTGGGCCTCCAAGACCATATTTAATGTTGAAATGATAGTGGGGACCTGCATGGCCATATCTGAAGTTGATATGACAGTGGGGGGCCTCCATGACCATATCTCATGTTGATATGACAGTGGGGGAGGGGGGACCTCCATGACCATATCTTATATTTATATGACAGTGTGGGCCTCCATGCCATACATAATGTTGATATGATAGTGGGGACCTCCATGGCCATATCTCATGTTGATATGACAGTGAGGACCTCCATGCCATACATAATGTTGATATGATAGTGGGGACCTCCATGGCCATATCTCATGTTGATATGATAGTGGGGACCTCCATGGCCATATCTCATGTTGATATGATAGTGGGGACCTCCATGGCCATATCTAATGTTGATATGATAGTGGGGATCTCCATGGCCATATCTAATGTTGATATGATAGTGGGGACCTCCATGGCCATATCTCATGTTGATATGACAGTGAGGACCTCCATGCCATACATAATGTTGATATGATAGTGGGGACCTCCATGGCCATATCTAATGTTGATATGATAGTGAGGACCTCCATGGCCATATCTAAAGTTGATATGATAGTGAGGACCTCCATGGCCATATCTAAAGTTGATATGATGGTGGGGACCTCCATGGCCATATCTAATGTTGATATGACAGTGAGGACCTCCATGGCCATATCTAATGTTGATATGATAGCGGAGACCTCCATGGCCATATCTAAAGTTGATATGATGGTGGGGATCTCCATGGCCATATCTCATGTTGATATGACAGTGAGGACCTCCATGGCCATATCTAATGTTGATATGATAGTGGGGACCTCCATGGCCATATATAATGTTGATATGATAGTGGAGACCTCCATGGCCATATATAATGTTGATATGATAGTGGAGACCTCCATGGCCATATATAATGTTGATATGATAGTGGAGACCTCCATGGCCATATCTAATGTTGATATGATAGTGGGGACTTCCATGGCCATATCTAATGTTGATGTGATAGTGGGGACCTCCATGGCCAAATCTCATGTTGATATGATAGTGGGGACCTCCATGGCCATATCTAATGTTGATATGATAGTGGAGACCTCCATGGCCATATCTAATGTTGATATGATAGTGGGGACCTCCATGGCCATATCTAATGTTGATATGATAGTGGAGACCTCCATGGCCATATCTAATGTTGATATGATAGTGGAGACCTCCATGGCCATATCTCATGTTGATATGACAGTGAGGACCTCCATGGCCATATCTCATGTTGATATGATATTGGGGACCTCCATGGCCATATCTAATGTTGATATGATAGTGGAGACCTCCATGGCCATATCTCATGTTGATATGATAGTGGAGACCTCCATGGCCATATCTCATGTTGATATGATAGTGGGGATCTCCATGGCCATATCTCATGTTGATATGATAGTGGAGACCTCCATGGCCATATCTCATGTTGATATGATAGTGGAGACCTCCATGGCCATATCTAATGTTGATATGATAGTGGGGATCTCCATGGCCATATCTAATGTTGATATGATAGTGGAGACCTCCATGGCCATATCTCATGTTGATATGAGAGTGGAGACCTCCATGGCCATATCTAATGTTGATATGATAGTGGGGATCTCCATGGCCATATCTAATGTTGATATGATAGTGGGGACTTCCATGGCCATATCTAATGTTGATATGAGAGTGGAGACCTCCATGGCCATATCTAATGTTGATATGATAGTGGAGACCTCCATGGCCATATCTAATGTTGATATGATAGTGGGGATCTCCATGGCCATATCTAATGTTGATATGATAGTGGGGACCTCCATGGCCATATCTCATGTTGATATGAGAGTGGAGACCTCCATGGCCATATCTAATGTTGATATGAGAGTGGAGATCTCCATGGCCATATCTAATGTTGATATGATAGTGGGGACTTCCATGGCCATATCTAATGTTGATATGAGAGTGGAGACCTCCATGGCCATATCTAATGTTGATATGATAGTGGGGACCTCCATGGCCATATCTAATGTTGATATGATAGTGGGGACTTCCATGGCCATATCTAGTGTTGATATGATAGTGGAGACCTCCATGGCCATATCTAATGTTGATATGATAGTGGGTACCTCCATGGCCATATCTAATGTTGATATGATAGTGGGGATCTCCATGGCAATATTTAAGGTTGATATGATAGTGGGGCCTCCATGGTTATCTCTGAAGGATCTAACACCATCATCAAAATCAAAGTATATATGTATATTGATGCATGCAGTAATGTTGTAAAAGAATTCTTCTGTACTTTTAATGAAGCTAAAGTAATCCCCAGACATTCTGGTATTTTTTTACGTGTTGAAGTGGCAGTACTCTCATGAGGTACCTCTCAAAAGCTAAATTCCAATTCAAAGTTATATTGCTATCATGCCCCTTGTTATTCTCACAAAGGTAAACATGAGTCACATATTTTCATCCTATTAAACAACTTGAAAAAAGTCTAATTTATGGTCCTTTTTCAATGATAACGGTCAGATCTATTTTCAATCAGTAGTTGCCCTTTTATAAGGCCATCCCCGTCTGCAATGAAAAGGTGACCTTAATAAATGATAAGAGTATTTGTTGTTAAAAAGCGAAATAAAAAGCATGAGAATGTTCTTATGAAGGGTGAAGGGTGTGGTCCTTTAGTTCCAATGGGTCAGTAAAAAAACTAGGATCACAAAATACTATACTGAGAGCTGGTATTCAATAATTGTTAAAAACATGCAGGCAATAACAATGAGACCTGTCTAAACCAAATCTTAAATAAATTGGTATCCTGTGTAAACTGAACATCTATTTTAGGTTCCTGTGACTGGAATTGTTGCTAATTCAAACACTTGTTTATTCAGAACAAAAACAAAATAGCTACAAGGTTGTATGCTTGGTTTTGACAGGTACCAATGAATATAGGGTTAGGGATATGGTGTTTAACTCCACTTTCAACAATATTTCAGTTATATCGTGGTGGTCAGTTTTATTGGTGGAGGAAACTGGAGTACCATAGAAAACCACCGACCTGTCACAAGTCACTGACAAACTTTATCACATATTGCTGGCTTGAGTACACCTTGCTTGAGCATGATTTGATAGGCACTGATTGCATAGGTAGTTGTGAATCCAACTACCATATGATCACAATGCCCCCCCCCCCCCCCCCCCCATGAATATAAATGTCTAGATACCGACCTCTTTAAGTACACTGTTATTTTCAGAATGTTTCACTAACGCCTCACAAACAGCCTCTGCTAACCCGTCACAGACTTCAAGGTCTCTACACATAATCTTGTCTGCTAATAACTGGATCAATATTAATCCTTTCTTCTGTAAATCTAGAAGAAAAGACAAAGTTTTTCTTTAGAGTTTGGGTTTAGGGTTTTGATGTTTAATGCCACTTTCAACAATATTTCATTTATATTGTGGCAATCAGTTTTATTGGTGGAGGGAATCAGAGTACCTGGAGAAAACCAAGTTTTTCTTTATATCAGTTCCTTGTGAAATATACATATATGAACTAAGATACTGAAAGTCTTTATTTAGAGAAGCATACAAGAAACAGACTAGCCAAATTTATCTTTATAAAATTCAGTGGTTTCACAGAAAAAAAACAACAAAAGTATAAAACTCTAATTGGTGATACAGACACAGATTACCATGACAACAATATAACTGATGATAAACCCCCACATGACATTTTAGACAGTGTGAGTAGTAAAAATGCAAAGTTTTTTCAAATTGAGTTCAATGAACTGATAGCCGTAGTTTATGTAGTATTAGAGACAGAAACATTACGTCAACAAATCTTGAATTCTATAAATTCATACTTACAAACCATATCAGAATATTTCTTCAATACAACTATTGTGTGTCTTGTAGCTCTTGCCATATTTAACATCTCTGGTGCATTTTCTGAAAACAAAACAGTGAACATTTTAAAGTGTGACTTTGTAAAGGGGGGATGACAACTTAAATATTTGAAGCTCCAGTTGTGTCAACCTTACATTTTGTATGAAACTTAAAAAACTCAAGAGTCAATTGTTATGTTCACATTTAAAATCATTTTGACTATGTTAGATCAGTGGTGTTCATCCTCACTTCCAGCTATTTTTCAAATATATATCATGACTACCAGATTTAATGGGGGAGGAAAGATTGGACATAATGAACTGATCTGTGAAACCCCAAAGGTAGGTGTCTGGAAGCCTTGAGGTGAAGCCAAGTTAGTAGTGTTTGGCTTTTCAACGATCTTCGTCACTAAGCTACCCATGACCCTCCCCCTACTATATTTGGTAATGGTCACCTATTGTGGATAGTCATTTTCAAAATTATCCAGATTGACTAAATGTTTGCTTTATTACATTTTCAGTATTTTTTCATCTATCTAATAGGAGCACGGATCAGGCTTAGTAGAGTAGGTAAATAGAATACAAAGAAAATAACCAGTGTCTGGTAAACATTCTAACTGACAGTTCAAATCAAACACACCCTGAATGAATTGGGAGTGAAATTATATCTTATAAGCACAGGGGAAACTGTCTTACCCAGATCCTGAATAAACCAGAATTGTGTATAAACCAAAACTATAAATAAAGTCCCAATGTAGGAAATTTAACCTGTATAAAGCAAACACCTGTCAATTCCTCACTACAAAAGTTGTTCCGTTCGGATTAGACAGGTTTCACTGTATACCGTATAACCGGTAATTTCTGCGGTTTTGGTCTAAAAAGAAGACAATTAATTATTGCGGATTTTTTTTTCTGCGGATTGTAAATCTCGGCACCGAAAAAAAAAATTGTTTGTATTACAGGAAGCAACAACTGAAGCGATGTTATGATAAACAACTGGTGCACATTACAGTGATCCATAGAAGTAAAAACATATTTAGTTCTTTAGAAAGTTTTCAAACGTTACAACTTCTGTATACGCATTTGGTTAACTTCAAATTTGTCTTGAGAAACTAATTTTTCACTGTTTTCGCAATCTATTTTGTTGACAGGAAATACAAATTCAACAGTTGGATCGATATCGGTATAAACTTTGATATATTTCGGATATATATTTTTAATGTTGAATTTTCATATTTTATCATATAACAATTTTTTAAAAAGAATTATGATTAGAAGCAATTGTATTACATTCTTTTAGTATAATGTAGACATAAAAACTCAGGTTAACCGGAATTCTACTACCAGTATATTTCTATTTGTTTGGTTTTTAGATGAATCCTGAGATCACGCAGTTTGATATTATTCAATCGAAGCTACTACAACAATTAAAAAGAAAAGAAAAAAAAATGTTAATTTATGAAATAACAATTTTAAATATTGCTTTAATAAACTTTATTATGATTGTAAACATTTAATCAGGCGATTGTTTCAATTATTGTCGGTGTCAGCTTGGTACAATCATATTTTTTGATCTGGAGTAATTGTAATTAACAGGTAAAAATCATCATGCCACAGCTAAATAACCTTTAATTGTTGTGTAAACATTTATATAGTACCAGGTTTTGTTTATCTGGATATAGTAATCACGACTAATTAAATATTTGACACTTACGGCGGAATTGGAATTAAGAATTTGAAAACGTATTTTGTACGGGACATTAAACATTTATTTTACATAATATTCTGCGATTTTAATTTCTGCGGTCCGGAGTTGACCGCAGAAATTAGATTGTCACAGAAATTACCGGTTATACGGTTTACACAGTGGTTGTTATAGAGGATTGATTGCCTTTGAAGTAAATATTGTTAACAGACCTGCAGCACACAGGACACACAAACATTCAAACCCAACTTCTTGAATGGTTTCATTCTCTACAAATCTCTCTAATGTCTGGATAATCTTAATATGAATATCTTCTAGGAAACACTGATAACGTACAGTATCTATTAATAAAAAATATTTTATTTTTTTCAGAAAATGTAGTAGATTAGAATTCTAGAAAAAAAAATATCATTTTGATAGACTATTGGGCAAGTATGAGACTGAAAGTTATTCTATGGGAAGAAGAAGTTATAAAAGTGTTGTGCATTTGTTTTCTAATGCCATTTTGTATTGTATATTTATTAAATGCATATCAATGACCATAAATAATGTTTACACAAAAGTTATTCTAGGAATATATTACTTATAACATACATAAAGGTATGATTAATAAAACTGAACGAAAACATATCATAGAATACCAATATTTACATGTACGAATACACAAAAAAACATATCATAGAATACCAATATTTACATGTACGAATACACAAAAAAAACAAAAAAAACATGATCACAGCTTTCTTCAGCAATAACTTGATTTTATTTTTTCAGATATTTGGAAAACAACAAAATATAATATGCTTAATAAATATATTTATATTGTTTTTGATGAATAAAATTAGCTAAATTTGTGTTGATGACATATTGCCATCTGAAGCATTAAAACATAATTATGGTAAAGATATCCAACTTTTTAAATGCTGCCTACTAAAGCGGGGCCGACGTGATCGTATGGTAGTTGGATTTACAATTACCTGTGCAATCAGCGCTTATAACCACTAAAGTTGTGAGTTCAAACCCCGCACGGGCGAGGTGTATATGACACAACATTATGTTATACAGTTTGCTAGTGATTTGCGGCAGGTTGGTGCTTTTCTCCAGGTACTCTGGTTTCCTCCACCAATAAAACTGACCGCCAAGATATAACTGAAATATTGTTGAAAGTGTTGTTAAACACCATAAACCTAACTATCTAAATCTTTTACCAGCTGCATCCAACTTTTCATTTTCAATAGGGGGATGATGTTTCCTAATATTGTAAAATTTGTGTTAAATGTATTTTTCAAATTTGTATTGACAAATACTCTCTAATACAAATTACATAAGCATCCTACCTATATTAGCAATGCAAGCTAGAGTACTGGTAGCTTCCAGTTGTATGGACAGATTTTGTGGAAAATTGTCAATGATGTTACTTATCATGGAAAAAATTCTTTCATCCAAAACTAACTTTCTTTTGTTTTCATCACTGAAATAAAATATTAAACCAGATATTGAACATACCAGAGAAGTTGTACAGTATCGTGCCAAAAGTCAGTCAAGTTTTTAAAGTTACCTATGTATTACATATCCAAATATGTATATTAAACTAGAGGCTCAGTGGGCTGAGCCTGTGTCGCTCACCTTTCATTATGCTTTGAGAAAATTTAATACAGAACCTTCCACATAGGTGCTTCCCACCAAATTTCGGTTCATTTTGGCAAAGCAGTTTCAGAGAAGATTTTTAGAAATCGACCAATCTAAAACAAGAATTGCCTGTGGTGGCCATGTTTGTTAATGGATCAAAACGAAATTAGCAATCTCTATAGAGGACCTTCCATAGATGCTTCCTACCACGTTTCGGTTCACTTGGCAAAGCAGTTTCCGAGGAAAAGATGCTTTAGAAATCGATCAATAAGAAACAAGAATTGCCTGTGGCAGCCATATTTGTTAATAGATCGGGACAAAATGAGTAATCTTTATAGAGAACCTTCCATAGATGCTTCCTACCAAGTTTCGGTTCATTTGGTAAAGCGGCTTCAGAGGAGAAGATTTTTTTTAGAAATCAACCAATCAGAAACAAGAATTGTCTGTGGTGGCCATGTTTGTTAACGGATCCGGACAAAATGAGCATTCTTTATAGAGGACCTTCCATAGATGCTTCCTACTAAGTTTCAATTCATTTGGCAAAGTGGTTTCAGAGGAGAAAATTTTTAGAAATCGACAAATCAGAAACAAAAATTGCCTGTGGTGGCCATATTTGTTAATGGATCGGTACGAAATTAGCAATCTTTATAGAGGATCTCCCATAGATGCATCCTACTAAGTTTCGTTGCATTTGGCAAAGCGGTTTCAGAGGAGAATTTTTTTAGTAATCAACCAATCAGAAACAAGAATTGTCTGTGGCATCCATGTTTGTTAACGGATCGGGACAAAATAAGCAATCTTAACAGAGGACCTTCCATAGATGCTTCCTACTAAGTTTCGGTTCATTTGGCCAAACGGTTTCAGAGGAAAAGAATTTAAAAAATCAGTCAATCAGAAACAAGAATCGCCTGTGGTGGCCATATTTGTTAACAGATCGGGATGAAATGAGCAATCTGAACAGAGGACCTTCCACAGATGCTTCCTACCAAGTTTCGGTTCATTTGGCCAAACGGTTTCAGAGAAGAATTTAAAAAATCAGCCAATCAGAAACAAGAATCGCCTGTGGCGGCCATATTTGTTAACGGATCGTGACAGAATGAGCAATTTTATAGAGGACCTTCCATAGATGCTTCCTACCAAGTTTCGGATCACTAGGCAAAGCGGTTTCAGAGGAGAAGATTTTTTAGAGATCGACCAATTAGAAACAAGAATTGCCTGTGGTGGCCATGTTTGTAAATGGATCGGGACAAAATGAGCAAGCTTTATAGAGGACCTTCCATAGATGCTTCCTACCATGTTTCCGTTCATTTGGCCAAGCGGTTTCAGAGGAGAAGAATTTTAAAATTCAGCCAATCAGAAACAAGAGTCGTCTGTGGTGGCCATGTTTGTTAATGGATCGGGACGAAATGAGCAATCTTTATAGAGGACCTTCCATAGATACTTTCTAACAAGTTTCAGTTCATTTGGCTGAGAGGTTTCAGAGGAGAAGATTAAAATGTGAAAAGTTAACGGACGATGGACGCCAAATGATGACAAAAGCTCACCTTGCCTTTGGCAAGGTGAGTTAAAAATGCCACGATATAACTGAATTATTGTAAAACACCATAAATCAAAACAAACTTGTATTTAAAAACATTTTAGTTTCTTGTTGGATTTGCATGAAACTTTATAAAATTAAAACTTTGACATCATTCTTAAAATAATTTTACAATAAATCTCAAGTAATATGTAGATCCTATACAGATATGGATTTACAACTACCTATGCAATCAGTGCCCATCACCACTAAAGTTGTGAGTCTGAATCCCTCTCATGGCGATGTGCACTTGATACAACATTATGTGATAAAGTTTGTCATTGAATTGCTGCAGGTCAGTGGTTTTCTCCTGGTACTCTGGTTTCCTCCACCATTAAAACTGAAATATTGTTTAAAGTGGCATTTAGCATCATAAACCCCCTGATACAGATATGAAAGTGAAGAATAGTGAATTACATTTCTAAAAACGAATATGCACTTTAGAATGAATAATAAATTTAGGATTTATCAGAAAAGTGTAATAGTAATTAAAAATTATAAATAATCATGACCAATGTTAATTAGACTGTAAATTTCAAAACTATTTTTCAGTTATATCGTGGCAGTCAGTTTTATTGGTGGATGAAACCGGAGTACCCTGAGAAAACTACTGACATGTCACTGACAAACTTTATCACATAATGTTGTATCGAGTTACTTTTTCTGATATCTTCTACTTTTACTATATCATCATAAATTACTTGAATATACAGAGTCCTCTTAGAGCTTTAAGTCCTGCTTCAGCAGCTTTGTGGTATTCAACATGGATTTTAAGTCCGTCCATTATAACTGTCTGTACATTCTTATCCATCAGGTTGTTACACAATCTCTCTAAAAGATACATCATGAAAATAATCAGGTTATAAACAAGATCAAATCATTCAACCACGACATCAAGCTTCATTGATGCCGTGGATACTGCCTATAAAAAGTGAAGTTGTTGGTAACATTGAATCCATCAATAATATGCAAAAGGACAGCAATGCCTTTACCATCAAGCGTCAAACACGTTTTGTGTCATATGGACCTGAAATTTTTGTAATGATTCCTCTAACCAGGTTTTTTTTTAGCTACTGTTAGCACCAAATTGAACTAAAATTTTATCATCACCTTTATTTTGAGCAAAAATTTAGAATGAATTATTTTATATTCTCACATTTATTTTCCCATCCTGATGCAATAGATGCACTTACTAGTAATTTTCTTTAAAAATTATTTTGTGTTTCTAAATTAATAGAATTCATTCAATCTTATGACAAAGTGTGGATATATAAGGATTTTTTGTCTGCATAGAACTTATCCTATTAAACATATTGAAACGTAAGTTGTAACTATATTCCAAATGTAATTGACCTATAATACATACCTATTTGTTGTTATAAAATAGATCTAAGCAGAAAATTCACACATAAAAACTAGAAACTGATCATGAAAAATCATGCATGATTATCATCAAAATACATATAGAATACCGACAGTTTTGAAACTGTGACAGATATTTATTGGGAATGTTATAATATATTTGATGTCACACTGACTGATTAATTTCAGCATCATGGTCAGTCCATTAATACTATAAATATCCCTCAGTGAGATCAAAAGAAATATGTATGAATTACCAATAAAATAGATGTATGTTTAATGTCAATCCAGCATAATCACAAACTAGAGGCTCAGTGGGCTGAGCCTGTGTCGCTCACCTTTCATTCTGCTTTGAGGAAGCTTAATACAGAACCTACCATAGGTGCTTCCCACCAAGTTTTGGTCATTTGGCCAAGCAGTTACAGAGAAAATATTTAGAAGTTGACCAATCAGGAACAAGAATGGCCTGTGGTGACCATGTTTATTAATGGGTCAAAACGGAATGAGCAATCTTTATAGATGACCTTCCAAGGATGCTTCCTACCAAGTTTTGATTCATTTGGCAAAGTGGTTTCAGAGGAGACAATTTTTTAGAAATCAACCAATCAGAAACAAGAATTGCCTGTGGCGGCCATGTTTGTTAACGGATCGGAACTAAATGAGCAGTCTTTATAAAGGACCTTCCAATGATGCTTCCTACCAAGTTTCGATTCATTTGGCCAAGCGGTTACAGAGGAGAAATTTTTTTAGAAATCAACCAATCAGAAACAAGAATTGTCTGTGGTGGCCATGTTTGATAACGGATCGGGACGAAATAAGCCATCTTTAGAGAGGATCTGCCATAGATGCTTCCTACCAAGTTTCGGTTCATATGGCCAGGTGGTTCCAGAGGAGAAGATTTTTTTATATCGGCCAATCAGAAACAAGAATTGCCTATGGCGGCCATGTTTGTAAACGGATCGGAACTAAATGAGCAATAGCTATAGAGGACCTTCCAAGCATTCTTCCTACCAAGTTTCAGTTCATTTGGAAAGCGGCTTCAGAGGAGAAGATTTTCTAGAAATCAACCAATCAGAAACAAGATTTGTCTGTGGTGGCCATGTTTGTTAACGGATCGGAACTAAATGAGTAATCTTTATAGAGGACCTTCCAAGGATGCTTCCTACCAAGTTTCGATTCATTCGGCCAAGCGGTTTCAGAGGAGAAGATTTTTAGAAATCAACCAATCAGAAACAAGAATTGCCTGTGGCGGCCATGTTTGTTAACGGATCGGGACAAAATGTGCAATCTTTATAGAGGACGCGATATAGATGCTTCCTACCAAATTTCAGTTCATTTGGCCATGCGGTTTCAGAGGAGAAGATTAAAAAAAAATCGGCCAATCAGAAACAAGAATTGTCTATGGCGGCCATGTTTGTTAATGGATCAGGACAAAATGAGCAATCTTTAGAGGGGACCTTCTATAGATGCTTCCTACCAAGTTTCACGTCATTTGGCTGAGGGGTTACAGAGGAAAATATTAAAATGTGAAAAGTTAACGGACAACAGACAACGGACGACAGATGACGGACGACATACGCCAAGTGATGGCAAAAGGGAACCTTGCATTTGGCAAGGTGAGTTAAAAACATGATAAATTCTTAATACTGCCTACATTAGAAGGTATTATCTGTGTCTCTACTTAAATTTGTAATGTTGTACTAACCATTATCTGCTGCTAACCAATAGATGGCATCACATGCTGCTATAAATACTTTAGGGTTCTTCCTGTGCATCAGCATGGCTCCCATACACATGGTGTGAATGGGTTCTCTAAAAAATATATTGCTAGCTTCTCAAAACATCTTAATATCATAGAATACTATGGTATATTTTTGTAAGGATATATTAAAACAAAAGTTGCAACAATAACATTATATCCTTTAATCTCAGTGTTCACTGATGGATTCATCAAAGTTATATCTGATCATCAAAAATCATTTCAGCAATGCTTCCAATTCTACTTGCATTTTTAAAATCACAGATATAAGGCAAATATAACCTACATTTGGGAAAAATAACATGATAGTTAAATTATGTTGACCTACTTTTAGTATACTTCAGCACTGCTTGTAATTCTGCATGAAACGATATTTCAGTCATATTTGAAAATAATTACTGTGACCTAATTTAAAGGCAATTAGGTCAAGGTAGGGTTGTGATGACCTAATTTTAATGTGCATTAATAATGATTCAAGTTACTAGCGTCAGAATATGTCAAACTGACAATTTAACTGCATCAGTGGTGTAATGGATAGGATGATGGCCTTGAGTGCTGTAAATCGTGGGTTTGAGCCAAAACAAAGATTATAAAATTGTTTTTTTGCCTCTTCTCTACAAAACATGCAGCCTATTAAGAGCAAAGACTGGTTGGCTCAGGATCAGGATAATTGCATGCAAATACATAGATGACAGCAAAAAATGTTCATTAAAGTTAGTCATTCCAATTACTAGAAACAGATGGACAATATCCTCCACATTAAACTGGGAGATCAAAAGTAATTTTCGGCATTGACAATACTGGAAACCTTTTATCCTTCGTTTGATACCTTTTCATCAAGTAAACTAAACATAAAGATGTTACTCTGTCTAAAAGATAAAATATGTCTCTACAATAAAGATCTTACTGTGTTAGTTTTTCCTGAGAATTTTCTCCAATCCATACAGCAGCATTTGGTTTGTTTTCTATCATTACTGCTACAGCTCTACATCCATATGTCTACAATGCAAATTTAATACAATGAAACCGGTCTAAACTGGAATCATGAATAAACTGAACATCAAATAAGATCCCAATGTTGAAAATCTTTGTAAATTTAACCTGCATAAAGCAAACACCTGTCTATTCCGAACACAAAAGCTGGCCCAAGGAGGTGTAACTTAGACAGGCTTCACTGTATATTCGAAATATTTTTATTTATACATTACTATATTCGTTTATTTACAATACTCATTTTCAAAATTATTTGAACAGCCCATTTCTATAAAATTAATCCTAACAAATTCAAATAGTACTGTTTACTTTTTAATCCTTTACATATTGTCATTTTAGCTGTAGCTAGATAGTACAGTTTTGAAATGCTTGAAACTTATAAAAATAGGAAAATAATTCTTACTTGTAATGAAGAATCTTCCAAATGTTTTGACAAAGCAACGTAAACTATTTTACACCATTGTGATACAAAGTCATCTATACACAGATTACAATTGCCATTATCTTGTGCTAAAAATAGAATTAAACACTAAAATTAAGTACATAATTTGGTTGAATAACAATGGATAAAACAAGGAAATATGATTAACAATTGATGTTTGTTATTTCAAATTGGATAATTCATTTCTGAACTCAGAGTAAAACTGTTCACCTGTATTAATACATTTCTCTGATGTCACACTATTGTTCACCTGTATTAATACATTTCTCTGATGTCACACTATTGTTCACCTGTATTAATACATTTCTCTGATGTCACACTATTGTTCACCTGTATTAATACATTTCTCTGATGTCACACTATTGTTCACCTGTATTAATACATTTCTCTGATGTCACACTATTGTTCACCTGTATTAATACATTTCTCTGATGTCCCACTATTGTTCACCTGTATTAATACATTTCTCTGATGTCACACTATTGTTCACCTGTATTAATACATTTCTCTGATGTCCCACTATTGTTCACCTGTATTAATACATTTCTCTGATGTCACACTATTGTTCACCTGTATTAATACATTTCTCTGATGTCACACTATTGTTCACCTGTATTAATACATTTCTCTGATGTCACACTATTGTTCACCTGTATTAATACATTTCTCTGATGTCACACTATTGTTCACCTGTATTAATACATTTCTCTGATGTCACACTATTGTTCACCTGTATTAATACATTTCTCTGATGTCACACTATTGTTCACCTGTATTAATACATTTCTCTGATGTCACACTATTGTTCACCTGTATTAATACATTTCTCTGATGTCACACTATTGTTCACCTGTATTAATACATTTCTCTGATGTCACACTATTGTTCACCTGTATTAATACATTTCTCTGATGTCACACTATTGTTCACCTGTATTAATACATTTCTCTGATGTCACACTATTGTTCACCTGTATTAATACATTTCTCTGATGTCACACTATTGTTCACCTGTATTAATACATTTCTCTGATGTCACACTATTGTTCACCTGTATTAATACATTTCTCTGATGTCACACTATTGTTCACCTGTATTAATACATTTCTCTGATGTCCCACTATTGTTCACCTGTATTAATACATTTCTCTGATGTCACACTACTGTTCACCTGTATTAATACATTTCTCTGATGTCACACTACTGTTCACCTGTATTAATACATTTCTCTGATGTCACACTATTGTTCATCTGTATTAATACATTTCTCTGATGTCACACTACTGTTCACCTGTATTAATACATTTCTCTGATGTCACACTATTGTTCATCTGTATTAATACATTTCTCTGATGTCACACTATTGTTCACCTGTATTAATACATTTCTCTGATGTCACACTATTGTTCACCTGTATTAATACATTTCTCTGATGTCACACTTTTGTTCGTACAGTAGAATATTTTCAAGAATCTACAGTTCATTCTTTTGTTCTTGCTTATTTGAACTTTAACCGTTTATTATTTTAGTCTTAAAAACATTTTATTAATATTTTGGTACTTGTAGGAATCAAACACCCGCCGGACTTTCCAAAATCGACTTGTTTCAAAACTAATGTCTTGTAACTCGGCTAATGTCATCACACTAGTATACTGCAAAATAACTATATAAATAAACTTTTGAAAGTTCACGTAACTATATTTGTTTAAATCAACAATTTATCTATATGAGTAATTGATAAGTTTTTACAAGTATATGCATGTATTTAAATTCTGTCATAATTTATGTTCATAACTGACGGGTATGAGAACGTTTAATATATATTCTCACAATATATACAATAACTATCGAACAGATCGCCTGTAATTACAAATCAGAATATTCTATGCTTCTTTTTCTTTCATGCTTACAATTCTAACTCAATTGAATTTGATTTCAATGTAATACAGATTATTTAAAGTATTTTAAAGATTCATGTCACTCAGGCTTAGGTAACCCTAGCCAATTTTGTCTAACCCTTTTGTGTCCTTTGGTTGTATTGCTTCCAAAAAACATTAAAACATTTTTTTTGGTTTTCACTTCTTTTGATTTTGACCGTACATGAAGAAGGTATTTACAGAAATGTGTTGTGCACACTAAATTATATGTTTACGTTTTTATTACCTAAAATGGTAAACAACTGTAATCCTGTTTTCTGTATACCAGAATTACTAGACCATTTTACCATTGTAGACATTAAATTGTCCTTCAGATATCCTGACTCATATACAAACTTCTTGATAGTATCTGAAATATACAGTATAAAACATTTCTAACATAGATTTAATATAGATTCAAACCTCAAAAATACATCATACTGGGATTTTTAGTTTCTTTGGATAACGTGAAGTAAAATTTTAGTCTGTTTACAGTAGTTTTCAGCTTAATTTATATGAATAACTTGAATACTCCAATTTCTTAAAGTGTAAAATCATTGGCCCATTCAAATCAATACAACAGAGTTTTGTAGTTACAATGAACACACATAAAACAGATGTTCTTTATTCTATCTTAATTAATCAATATGGTCTTAATTGAAATTCTCAGTGAGCACTTTTCATGTAACTTTTGAGAAATACAAAAACAATATGAGAGAAATGGTATATTTACCTATTAATTTACTAAGGTTACTTAACTCCCTGTACAGAAATAAAACTCACATTATATTAATTGCTTGGTATAAAATATCTCTACGCATCAGCACTATTTTCATAAAGTCGCCCCTTGTGATCTCTGAAACTATCCAAATGGAGAAGGGGGCCATCGTGGTCATGATGGCATGGTAGTTGGATTTACAACTACTTATGCAATCAGTGCCTATCATCACTAATGCTGCACAAGCAAGGTGTACTCGATAAAACATTATGCGATAAAGTTTGTCAATGACTTGCGACATGTTGGTGGTTTTCTCAGAGTACTCCGGTTTCCTCCACCAATAAAACTGACCACCACGATATAACTGCAATATTGTTGAAAGTGGTGTTAAACACCATAACCCTAACCCCCTGATAAAGTCTATATTATAATACCTTCTTTACAAAGTATGCATAGAAATTTGAGGCAGACATTGAGGACTCCTTCACTGCAACTTTTTCGTAGATGTCTTAATATCTTGTAATGTATGTCATTCTCCATTAAAATCTTAGTGTAATCACCTGTAGGATAAACATGAGATGTCAATACAGATTTATATCCATGGAAAAAAAGTAGAGAAATATATGTTTTTTCTATTTTCCTGTCATACCTTGTAATCTTAAACTCTAGTTTGTTTTAATTGGATAGCTCAATGTAAAAAAATATATGACTCAATTGTAGCAGCTTTCACCTTAATTTATCCAAATACTCAAATATTCAAAGTAAATTCACTGGTTGCTATAATTTCACAACAATGAGGTTTGCATGTATAGTGAGTGAGTGAATGTTGTTTAATGCCAACTCAGCAATTTTTCAGCTATATCATGGAGAGAACATGCTAATTTTCAATGAGATGATGATGAGGTCTGCTTTGTACTAGACCAACATGCACACATAGTTGGATGTTTATAGTGCTAGCTTACTGAAACAACAATCCATGGGGTATAGACATGTCGTCCTATTCGGACACATTATCCTGATTCCGAGCCAACCAGTCTTTGCTCTTTCACCTTAATGCTGCATGCTTAGCAGAGAAGAAACAAATAACAATTTAATAGTCTTTGGTTTGACCCAATCAGGGCTCAAACCCACGATCTACCTCACTCAAGGTGAGCATATTAACCATTACACCACCGATGCGTTTTAATGTACAACTACTTATAAACTAAATAAATTTTCACATTGATGCAGAGATGGAAAATTAATTTTATATAAAATGGAAAACTGCATCAGTGATGTAATGGTTAGAATGCTCATCTCAATTGCTGAGTTGGCGTTAAACAGCAATCACTCATTCATTCACTATAAAATGGAATGTAATTTCATTATTTCCCTTAGTTTATCTTAGAAGAACTAAAAATCAGGTAATATTTACTGGCACCCTCCATTTTGCTACCTCTGGCTACATAGATAAATATCCTGACTACTTCAGCTACAACAGAACATCCCTCTCCCTCCTCTGATGATAAAGATAGATCATCCAACAGTCTGTCTATGTTGTCTTTGTGTATACATATCTTATAAATGTCTTGATCTGAAAAATACAAAAACATAGTATTGTCTACCACAGCTATTAAATGAATGATAGGGGCTGTCATAGTCGTGATCGTATGGTAGTTGGATTTATAACTACCTGTGCAATCAGTGCCTAGCACCACTATTGTAGTGAGTTGGAATCCAGTTCAGGTGGGGTGTACTCGATACAACATTATGTGATAAAGTTTGTCAATGATTTGTGGCACTGCTGCAGGTTGGAGGTTTTCTCCGGGTATTCTGGTTTCCTTCACCATTAAAACTGACCGCCATGATAAAACTGAAATATTGTTGAAAGTGGCATTAAACACCATAACCCTAATCTCAACTCTTAAATGAATAATATCCATGCACTATCATATTTAAAGTACAAATTGAAGAGATCAGATTATTTAATAATACATACATTTATGAACTTGAAGTGTGAAGAAAATATACAACAGTACATACATTGTATCTATGATACAATTGGGACAAAAATAGCTAATTGTTTTTTTTATAACTTTGAACTCTCTGCACCTGAGTGCACCCCTGTTTGTTTAGTGAGTTTCGTGTTGCTCAATCTCTAGTTTTCTGAGTAGTGCTTAGCCAACAATTTTGACCATTTTAGTCTGTCCTTCTTTGAATTACGGTTTCTAATAATCTAATAATCCCTTAAGTATTTTCAAACTTTTCTTTATAGAGGTTAGGGTTATGGTGTTTAATGCCACTTTCAACAATATTTCAGCTATATCTTGGAGGTCAGTTTTATTGGCGGAGGAGAAAACGATCTACCTGCAGCAAGTCACTGACAAACTTTATCACATAATGTTGTATCGAGTACACATCGACTAAGCGGGGTTTAGAACTCACAACGTTAGTGGTGATAGGCACTGATTACATAGGTAGTTGTAAATCCAAAAAACCATACGATCATGATCACAACCACCCCTTTAATATAGAGATGGTTACCATAGCTACAGCTGAATCATTGTTCCTGCATTCCAAATATACTAGAAGATGAAAAAAATAACATGACATACTGTATGACATACAAAGTGTCTTCCAGTTTTATGATTAAAAAAGTAGTGAAAGATGGCATTTAAGATAGTACTGAAGATATATCTTGATTAAAAATGGATTGATTTGTTCAAGTTATTAATAAAACTAAAGAAATTAAAAGATAATATTTATATATATTTCTGGTGCTGAATGAATATAAGATCTATGCTTGGTCCAAATCTCTATAATTTTGTAGCAAATACACCTACAATGTATTATAATATCCAAGGGGGTGAGGGTTAGGGTTATGGTGTCTAACGCCACTTTCAACAATATTTCAGCTATATTGTGGCAGTCAGTTTGATGGCTGAGGAAACCGGAGTACCCGGAGAAAACCACCGACCTGTCACAAGTCACTGACAAACTTTATCACATAATGTTGTATCAAGTATACCTCGTCTGAGTGGGATTCAAACTCACAATGTTAGTGGTGATAGGCACTGACTGCATAGGTAATTGTAAATCCAATTACCATACGATCACGACCATGACGTATAATATCAAAAACTTGCTTTAAAATAAAAATAAATTCATATTAGTTTCAATGATATGAAAAGCCAATAATATACAGATATTTTTATTTGTAATACATTAATCCTCCTCTTATAAGACCACCTCTTTTGTGGCCTTATAAGAGAGGTGGCCTCTCTTGTGGGGGGACAATTGAGTAATATTTCATTATCTCAATGCACCTGAAATCTGACCTGATAAGAGAGGTGGCTTTTGGTGGGAGTGGCCTGATAAGAGAGGTGGCTTTTGGTGGGAGTGGCCTGATAAAAGAGGGTTGGTTTTTGATGGGAGTGGCCTGATAAGAGAGGTGGCTTTTGGTGGGAGTGGCCTGATAAGAGAGGTGGCTTTTGGTGGGAGTGGCCTGATAAGAGAGGTGGTTTTTGGTGGGAGTGGCCTGATAAGAGAGGTGGCTTTTGGTGGGAGTGGCCTGATAAAAGAGGGTTGGCTTTTGATGAGAGTGGGCTGATAAGAGAGGTGGCTTTTGGTGGGAGTGGCCTGATAAAAGAGGGTTGGCTTTTGATGGGAGCAGCCTGATAAGAGAGGTGGCCTTTGGTGGGAGGGGAACTACTGTACTTTTAATTCATCAAGAGAATATTTTATTTCCATTCGTCAAATAAATTTTGAAACAGACAGAATACTTTTAGAATAAAAATGTAGATATTTATATTAGTGTACACGTCACGTTTCTGTCTGATAATCATGATTATTACACATGTATGATTGGAAAAATCAATTAGAATCATATGTAGACTTCAGATTCAAACCCTGGCCCTCGAGCCTAATTTTGTACAAACATGTTCAACTCCACTACAGTCTGTACTGACATGACGTGTGTTTATGATACAATAGCTAGACATTAAACATGATGTTCTGTTTTGTGATGTTACAGACAGATGCTAGAAATAATGTTCTTCATTCTTCACATGCCTTTGTCTTTACACATGGAGTTTGTGAAGGGGAGGGGGTAATGGTGTTTAATGCCACTTTCAGCTATATCTTGGCAGTCAGTTTTATTGGTGGAGGAAACAGGAGTGTGCAGAGAAAACCACCAACCTGTCGAAATTTGTGATGGAAAAGACAAATATTAAATATATGTTTTTAACATACCTTCGTCTTGACAGAAATGTTTAATAATACTATAGGCAGACTGTTTGATCTGTGTGTTGTCAGTAAACTTCTGTAAACATGTAAACATTTGGTCTGCAATTTCCAGGTTATATTCGTCAAGGATGATATGATCACGAACATCTTCTGCAATAACAAAAATTCTATGTTCATTTTTTTGTATACTGTGAGTATCTTTGTACAAAAATTATTAACTGTTATATGCTACTTTTAATAAAAATTATCTGTTTTATTTATTTCTCTTCTTAAATTGCCATTTTTCTCTATTTAATTTCAATTCCTACTAAATTTTGTAACTTTTTATCTTTTCTTGTTGAGTGAAATTTATCAAAGAAATTAAATTAAAAAGAAAATATGACAGCTTTTAATTAAGAGTATAAGTATTTAAGAAAGTGTATGTGATCTTGTCCAGTTAATTAAACTAGAGGCTCAGTGGGCTGAGCCTGTGTCGCTCACCTTTCATTCTGCTTTGAGGAAACTTAATACAGAGCCTTCCATAGGTGCTTCCCACCAAGTTTTGGTTCATTTGGCTAAGCAGTTTCAGAGAAGATTTTTAGAAATCAACCAACCAGAAACAAGAATTGCCTATGGCAGCCATGTTTGTTAACAGATCGGGATGAAATTAGCAATCTTTATAGACGACCTTCCATAGATGCTTCCTACCAAGTTTCGGTTCAATTGGCTAAGTAGTTTCAGGGAAGAAGATTTTTAGAAATCAGCCAATCAGAAACAAGAATTGCCTGTGGCAGCCATGTTTGCTAACGAATCGGGACGAAATAAGCAATCTTTATAGAGGACCTTCCATAGATGCTTCCTACCAAGTTTCGGTTCATTTGGTAAAGTGGTTTCAGAGGAGAAGATTTTTAGAAATACACCAATCAGAAACAAGAATTCCCTGTGGTGGCCATGTTTGTTAACGAATCGGGACAAAATGAGCAATCTTTATAGAGGACCTTCCATACATGCTTTCTACCAAATTTCAGTTCATTTGGGAAAGCGGTTTCAGAGGAGAAGATTTTTTAGAAATCAACCAATCAGAAACAAGAATGGCCTGTGGTGGCCATGTTTGTTAACGGATCGGGACGAAATGAGCAACCTTTATAGAGGACCTTCCATAGATGCTTCCTACCAAGTTTCAGTTCATTTGGCAAAGCGGTTTCAGAGGAGAAGATTTTTAAAAATCGGCCAATCAGAAACAAGAATTGCCTGTGGCGGCCATGTTTGTTAAAGGATCAGGACAAAATGAGCAGTCTTTATAAAGGACCTTCCATAGATGCTTCCCACCAAATTTCAGTTCATTTGGCTGAGGGGGTTTCAGAGGAGAAGATTAAAATGTGAAAAGTTAACGGACGACAGACGACGGACGACAAACGTCAAGTGATGGCAAAAGCTAAAAAAAACATGTACCTACCTAAAGTGATCAATTTATCCAAGATCTTCAGAGCAGTTATTTGTAAAACAACATCTGTACTATTGTCACGTAGAACTCGCATAAAGTGCCTGTCACATATTAAAGTACATGTATTACATACAGATTTAAACATAACCTTTTCAATACTGGCCTGGTTATCATCCTGAGACACCTATATCTGCCCAAGGCAAAGCTACAGGCTGATGTGGGTCTAGGAATATCATTGGTGTAAAGTGAACATGTGGAAACCATGTATATTCAATACACAGTCAGTAGATTTTTAATACACGATTAGTAGTAGAGTTATCTCCCCTTTTTCTTTCAAAACAAAGATGTACGAGGTCTGATAGTAAATTCCATATGAAATTTACTGACCCTGTATATATCGTATTAGGTAACTAACACACTGTGTAAATAATAATATCCAAGACAGATAGAATTACATACAAAATTTTCCATTTATATTATATTTCAATCTAGAAAATAACTAACTTGGTAATTATTTAGGTTTTTTTGGCTTTCTCAAAATTATCCAAATCATTTTATTGTGTGTAAGCTTTCTTCTCTCCAGACCTCAGAGCCACCAACTTTGTATTCCATACAAATATTTAAAAAAACAAACCTGTAAGTATCAGATGCTATCAAATTTCTCTGTAAATCTTCATTTGTCTCATAAAACAAATCTATTAATTGACATCCAAGCTGTAAAAACAATGGATGGGTTTTTTCCCATTAGACATTTACAATCAAATGAAAAACAACAAATATGGTACAGATCTAAAATTAAATCATCATAGAAAGAGGCAAAACCAATACTCCTAACACACATGTATATACATGTACAAGACCACACACACATGTATATACATGTACAAGACCACACACACATGTATATACATGTACAAGACCACACACACATGTATATACATGTACAGACCACACACACATGTATATACATGTACAAGACCACACACACATGTATATACATGTATAAGACCACACACACATGTATATACATGTACAAGACCACACACACATGTATATACATGTATAAGACCACACACACATGTATATACATGTACAAGACCACACACACATGTATATACATGTACAAGACCACACACACATGCATATACATGTACAAGACCACACACACATGTATATACATGTACAAGACCCCTAACACACATGTATATACATGTACAAGACCACACACACATGTATATACATGTACAAGACCACACACACATGTATATACATGTACAAGACTCCTAACACACATGTATATACATGTACAAGACCACACACACATGTATATACATGTACAAGACCACACACAAATGTATATACATGTACAAGACCACACACACATGTATATACATGTATAAAACCACACACACATGTATATACATGTACAAGACCACACACACATGTATATACATGTACAAAACCACACACACATGTATATACATGTACAAGACCCCTAACACACATGTATATACATGTACAAGACCACACACACATGTATATACATGTACAAGACCACACACACATGTATATACATGTACAAGACCACACACACATGTATATACATGTACAAGACCACACACACATGTATATACATGTACAAGACCACACACACATGTATATACATTTACAGACCACACACACATGTATATACATGTACAAGACCACACACACATGTATATACATGTATAAGACCACACACACATGTATATACATGTACAAGACCACACACACATGTATATACATGTATAAGACCACACACACATGTATATACATGTACAAGACCACACACACATGTATATACATGTACAAGACCACACACACATGTATATACATGTACAAGACCACACACACATGTATATACATGTACAAGACTCCTAACACACATGTATATACATGTACAAGACCACACACACATGTATATACATGTACAAGACCACACACAAATGTATATACATGTACAAGACCACACACACATGTATATACATGTATAAAACCACACACACATGTATATACATGTACAAGACCACACACACATGTATATACATGTACAAAACCACACACACATGTATATACATGTACAAGACCCCTAACACACATGTATATACATGTACAAGACCACACACACATGTATATACATGTACAAGACCACACACACATGTATATACATGTACAAGACCACACACACATGTATATACATGTACAAGACCACACACACATGTATATACATGTACAAGACCACACACACATGTATATACATTTACAGACCACACACACATGTATATACATGTACAAGACCACACACACATGTATATACATGTATAAGACCACACACACATGTATATACATGTACAAGACCACACACACATGTATATACATGTATAAGACCACACACACATGTATATACATGTACAAGACCACACACACATGTATATACATGTACAAGACCACACACACATGTATATACATATACAAGACCCCTAACACACATGTATATACATGTACAAGACCACACACACATGTATATACATGTACAAGACCACACACACATGTATATACATGTACAAGACCACACACACATGTATATACATGTACAAGACTCCTAACACACATGTATATACATGTACAAGACCACACACACATGTATATACATGTACAAGACCACACACAAATGTATATACATGTACAAGACCACACACACATGTATATACATGTATAAAACCACACACACATGTATATACATGTACAAGACCACACACACATGTATATACATGTACAAAACCACACACACATGTATATACATGTACAAGACCCCTAACACACATGTATATACATGTACAAGACCACACACACATGTATATACATGTACAAGACCACACACACATGTATATACATGTACAAGACCACACACACATGTATATACATGTACAAGACCACACACACATATATATACATGTACAAGACCACACACACATGTATATACATGCACAAGACCACACACACATGTATATACATGTATAAGACCACACACACTCCTGGCTTGGTGCAGGCACTTCAATTTTAATTTTAATTTTTGTATAGATATATGCAAAAAATAACATCTCACCAATAAATACTACTATCATTGAAGACATTTTCTTATTAGGGTTATTTACTTAAACTCCTCATTAATGAATACAACTAGTATAAGTAATACATTTACTATATATTACAAATTACGATGTACCCCCCCCCCCCCCCCCCCCCCCCACCACAAAAAAACCACACATTCAAAATGTGCACCAAATGACCTCTTTGCCCAGTAAATATACATGTATACTGTCTATAACAGAATACTAATTGCTATTCATCTTTATGCATAAAATATAACGATTAATAAGTGTGGACACAGATCTATGTCTCGTCTGCCTTCTGGAAATCGCTTGCATGCAAAGAAATTTTCCAGAAAATAACAAAAATCAAAATATAATGAATCTGAAATTAAGCCGAGGTGAAATATTCATAAATATGAACATGTACCCTTCATCACTAATGTGTATGGACCAAATATGGTGAATCTAGGTTGTATGATACACGTAGTCGAGAAACTAACTTAACCAAGAAAACTTTACCTAACTTTTACAAAGTCAGTAGACCATGTCAAAAAGTTCAGTCAGGTGACACATGTATCCACCAATATCAGTGTGTGGACAATGATTTGGGAGCCTAGATTGAATGGTAATGATGAAACTAATCATGAAAATTTGATGTAAATTTAACAGTCAGTAGAATATGAAAATGAAGTCAAGGTCATGTGACACATCATCATGTCTGGCTGACATATACCCCCCATCCATAATAACTGTATGTACCATATATGGCGAGTCTATGTTGAATGGTAATGGAGAAAGTGATATAATCACAAAAACTTGACACTGCCACCTGGAAAAGCAATATCTATGTCTCGCCCTAGCAATTTCCGCCGCAGGCGAAACAACATACCAATTGTATAGTGGATTCATCAGGCAAGAATTTCATCTTTTTCAACACAATTCTCTCTATCTTCTTGGAAACAAGAAAATTTTTGAAGACAACTGAAAAAAATACAATATTATTAATTCCAAAACACTTCATGTTTTGGTTACCATATTCAATTCAAAATATTTGATTGGTTAAATAGTAAACAAAGGATAAGCAGTGACTATGTAAATCTTTCTCATACAGTAAGGATCATATAGTTATATTTAGTATTACCCATTCACTTTTTATAGCATATATATAAAACTCTGTGTACAGTAAGGATCATAGAAATGCAGCATTACAAATAGACAGTCTTCAACACATTATTAGGTCAAATTCTATGGGACCTATTATTTTAGTTTTGAAATAGCTGAGAGGGTTATTAAGGTATACAGGGTATATGTGAAATAGGTATTATCAAAATCACACATGAAACTATACTTTGTCATAAGTAGTAATCGTTCAAAATAAGAGTGATGTATTTCAAATAAAACAATGATTGTCAATCTGTAATCCATTATTTTCAAATTATAGAGGCTTTCAATAGCAATCTGGAACTTGATTTGTAATATATATGTATTGCTATATGACAATTAGTCAATCATGTTGAACTTTCTCATACCCATAACATTATGTGATTAAGTTTGTCAGTGATTTGCGACAGGTCAATGATTTTTTCCGGGTCAATGATTTTTTTCGGGTACTCCAATAAAACTGAAATATTGTTGAAAGTGGCATTAAACACCATAAACCTAAACCTCATACTCATATATCACTAAAAAAAATTTGGTCATGGAAATCAGACTTAGAATTCCTCCTGTGATTGACTGATCGTTGTTTAATGTCAAGTAAGTTGTATTTCATCTATATTCATGAAGATTTTAGATGAAATACAAATGTATATGAAAAACCCTATAGCTACAGTCCAAGATAATCTTGTTTGTTGGAAGGCTTATCTGCTTAACTAAATTGCTTTTAATATTTAAACAAATTATGGATATCTGCCTGTATTTACCCCATAATATAACAATAGTTCTGTATTTCTAGATAAAAATATATGAATACATGTAGGTATATATTTATGAAATTTGAGTGTGGAAGTTTCATATGCTTTTCTTAAAGTGTTTATTCAAAATAAGCATCACTAACCATTGTGAAAGTAGTTATTGATATCTTGTAATGCTAGAATGATGTAATTAGTATCAGACCAGCTCTGTAAAGTGTTGACAACTGAATGACCAAGTCGTAGGAAGTGTTCTTTCTCATTGTCTACAAATGGTGTCTTAACTACAAAACCTTCCAAGAGGTTAGGAGATTCTGAACCAAAGATAAATTCAGGACCTCCATGAATTGGAATATTGTCATTCATGGTGGCATTCTTCTACTAATCTGAAGGAAAAAAACATATCACTATCAGTCATTTAAAATCTATTTAAAAAATGTGAAAAGCCATATAAGAAAAAACACTCATCCCTCTTTGATTGTTAATATGATGCAGGGCTCTACAATTCATACCAGCCCCCACTAACCCTGGCTAGTAAGGAAACTTTTTTTACTCGCCAACAAAAGAGTGTTACTTGCCAGATTAATAAAGATACCAATTCGTACTATGCAACTCCAATATATATTTATTTGTGGATAATTATTAATGTCCTGAGACAGAAGATGCTTAGTTGAGGAATGGGTTTTTGCAGATACCATATTGAAACATTTTTCATGTTTCAGACTTTTATTTAATAAACAAGACTTTCTTGTTTAAATTTTTTTTTTTTCGGTAACAAATTCAGTTTTGCCAGTAATATCTTGGCCTACCTTTCTGCAAACATCACAATACGTAACATTGTTACTGGAATCATAAATGAGCCACAAAACCCTGAATTCCAGACATCGTGGAATTTACTCATTTCAGCTTTAGAACCCGAACCTTCATCACTATTTTGGCTTCATACTTCAGTCGATGTTGCATCAGACATGCCAGCTTCATGATCAGTTGATTCAGCCAGTTTATTTTTAAGCAAAAACTTTGTATGAAGGTTTTGTTTTTTGCTCATCGTGGTCACTTGCAAGTGTTAAAAATATGTGATTTAAAACTTTTATGTCCGAGTCAATTGTGCACTTTAAAAGACTGGATAATCAACGTCAAAATTTAAATTGAAAAATACGATTGGTGAGGGAACAAAAATGTTCTTAAATATCAACTCGCCGTCTAGCTATCAATACATAATTTTTACTCACATTTTACAAAAGTAACTCGCAAATGCGAGTGGCTGCATTGTAGAGCCCTGTGATGTCTATTTGTACCGGTATGTGATCTATCCAAAAATCTGAAAATAATATTCTGCTACACATCATAAAGTTTTCATTATTTTTTAAGTAAAATTGTACATGTTGTAGAAAACTAGCTGCACATATAACAGGAAAAAACAATACATAGCATCATAGACATTGTACATTTTCAGGGCTTGACATTAACATTATTATAAACCTGTCCATTCAGACTACAAGCCCCAAATTTTAGTTGTCTGAAAGCAGGAAATATTTGTCAACCACTTTGCACATGTAAATCCTCCTATATGTTATGTTACAAACGGAGGACCTTACAGTATTACCATTACATACTATGTACTAAATGTAGTGCACAGTTTGTAATTATCAGTTAAGGATATGTACACAAATTAATGTTTTGTTTTCATATAAGTTTTGGGACAGTCACATCAATATTAGATGTTAATAATTATTATCATTGTTAGCCCTCCTCTGAGCATTCATATATGCAACAATGCATTGTTCATGTTTAGATGAGGAAAATTTAATAACGCCCTCTCCTCTGTAAGAATTGTTGACAGTTGCACATCCAGTCTGTCCTGCAATTTCCTTTACATTTTTTTGCATAAAGTGCAAATCATTCCATTTACAGAGTATTCAAGTATTCTAAGAACTCCATATTTCTTTTTTTCCCGTAAGATTTTCTGCTGTCACTGATGCATTATCTGATTTCCATTAATTGGAGACTCTTTCAGAGAAAAAAAAATCATGAATGTCAATTAAGACACCATTTTGGTCAAGTTACAAACACAAAATTTAATCTGACAATGCACTATTGCCATATGCACTTTAAAAAGGTTACCGTCACATGCAGTTTTTACAGGTGTGGCTTTCAGTTGTTTGAATATTGGTCCAAAAATTGATTGCACGGTTCTGCTTGATGAATTAGATAGTGATCATTATAAAAACAACTTCTGTTTGGTCGATAAAAATATTGTATATTATATTCGTACAGGGAAAATCCATGATTTCATTGATGAAGTAGGTTGTTTTTTAACAATAAAAATTATAAATGAATTACTATCTGTCAATAAATATTATCACAACATTTTGTAAATTTTAGAGCTTTCAATTTTCTTCAATTGTCCTATCGGACAAGTAGCATACAACATTCACTAGTCTGAATCAAACATTAACTTGCCCTGGGCTATCGGACTATAGATAATGTCAAGTCCTGATCTTAATCCTGGTCCTACAATTTAAGTTTTAGAAAGTCACAGTCAATATTCATAACCAACCAAAATTGCTAGTCATGAGACTTTCATTTATGTTATGTAATGTATGGACACTGAAAGAAACTTGTAACTACATTGTATCTTCTGCTTCCAATTTTTTTTTAATCATGTACAAAAATGATTTGCCATGTAAAAGATCACTTTTCAAAATATTGCAGGACTTCAGTTTCCTTTTTGCTGTTGACAAAAATCTGAAGGAAATAGAATTGTACAAACAAAATATACTGTTTAAAAATAACAAAAAAAAACAAAAAAAACAAGATATGATTATAATCTAATGATTATGAAGTCTCAAGTCTCCCAAACCGGCCACTGACAACAGGTTTAAAAAATTAATCAAAAGCTACCTTTGAAATTGAACAATGTTGAATTTTTGAAGTATTGTGGTGGCCATTTTGAAAATGGAGACCGGTAGAAATATTTTGATGTCGGGAATCAATTCAGGTCATCATAATCCACCCACATATGAAATTTCGCTGAAATCGAACAATATTGAATTTGTGCGATATTGTGGCAGCCATTTTGAAAATGGCAACCGGTAGAAATTTTTTAATGTCAGAATCAATTCGGGACATCATAATCTACCTACAGAGAAATGTCGTTGAAATCGAACAATGTTGAATTTGTGCAGTATTGTGGTGGCCATTTTGAAAATGACGACCGCTAGAAATGTTTCAATGTTGGGAATCAATTCGGGACATCATTATCTACCCACATATCCAATTTTGATGATATCGGACAATGTTGAATTTTTGTGGCCATTATGAAATTGGCGACCACTAGAAATTTTTCAATGTCGAGAATAAATTCGGGACATCATAATCTACCCACATATGAAATGTCGTTGAAATCAGACAATGTTGAATTTGTGCGGTATTGTGGTGGCCATTTTGAAAATGGCGACCGCTAGAAATTTTTCAATGTCGGGAATCTATTCGGGACATCATAATCTACCCACATATGAAATGTCGTCCATATGAAATGTCGTTGAAATCAGACAATATTGAATTTGAGCGATATTGTGGCAGTCATTTTGAAAATGGCGACCGCTAGAAATTTTTCAATGTCGGGAATAAATTTGGGGCATCATAATCTACCCACATATCAAATTTAGATGATATCGGACAATGTTGAATTTTTGCGGTTTTGTGGTGGCCATTTTGAAAATGGTGATCGGTAGAAATTGTTCAATGTCGGGAATCAATTCGGGACATCATTATCTACCCACATATCAAATTTTGATGATATCGGACAATGTTGAATTTTTACTGCCCATTTTTTATGCCGTATTTTGAAAATAACAGACATCTCGAAATTTTGAAAATGCAGAATTGCTCCTCTAATGGTGACCTATCACTATGTCAAATTTTATGTCTCTATCATTATACATTTAGAAGTTATCAACATTAATGTACGAAATTTCAACTTTCCCATAGGATTCTATAGTAACCCCCACCCCCTTTGAACCCCTCAAAATATGACTTTGACCCCCTTTACCACAAAGCTGAAAACTTTAGGACCAACTAGAAACATATAACTCCACCAAGTTTCACGAAATTCTGTCCAGTAGTTCCTGAGATCTGCCGTGGACAAGTTCATGGTCCGCGGAAAGAAAGGAGAATAAGAATAATAATAATAATAATAAGAAGCGGAGCAAAAACAATAAGTCTCCAAACGTTGTTTGGGAGACTTAATAACTACCCTGATTTGGCATTAGAAAATTTTTCTTTTTCAGAAATTGACGAGGAATTAAAATTAATGTTAAAAAGGCTACCGGAATAGATGGAATTTCTCCAAAACTTTTACATTTTGCTAAACCAGTAATTACAAAACCTTTAACAAATATTGTAAATCTTGCAATAACATGATCAACCTTTTCCACCAGATTAAAAGAGGCACAGGTAGCACCTGTTCATAAGAAAAATAGTGTGTTGGAAGCAGGCAATTACAGACCTGTAAGTGCACTACCAGCTATTTCTAAAATCTTTGAAAATTCACTTGAAATTCAGTTAGTTAAATATTTTGATAAAATCTTCAATCCTTTTTTGGCAGCCTTTAGATCCAGATTTGGATGTCAGTCAACCCTTTTGAGAGTGATTGAAGACTGGAAAAAAGCCATTGATAAAAATGAATATCTTGCTGCTATGTTAATGGACTTATCCAAGGGTTTTGATTGTCTCCCACACGACTTGTTATTAATGAAACTTAAGGCTTATGGCTTGTCTCAATCAGCTCTAGAAATGCAAAACAGTTACTTAACAAATAGGAAAAAATGTGTCAAAATACTAGTGATTTATTAGATATTGTTAAAGGTGTTCCTCACGGCTCCATATTGGGTCCAATTTTATTTAAAACTATTGTCAATGATCTATTTTTCTTTGTACACAAATGTGAATTATATAATTATGCAGATGACAACACCTTGTCAAAATCAGACAAATCTTTAGAAAAAGTTATCGCTTCCTTAGAAGAGGACAGTAAGTCATTAATTAATTGGTTTTCTGTCAATAAAATGCAGGCAAATCCTGAGAAATTCCAGGCTATTTCTCTCGGTAAAAAAACTCATGACAAAAATATCATATTTAATTTAGATGGAATTTCCATAGTCTGTTATGATGAAGTCAAACCTTTGGGTGTCACCATTGACTTGAAATTAAATTGCAAGTCATATTATTAATATTTGTAAGAAGGCTGCAAGGTAATTGAATGTTTTAAAGCAGATAGGAAAACATCTGGACAGATTTGGCAAACTTACTATTTATCATTCATTTATTATGTCAAATTTTAGTTACTGTCCGCTTACTTGGCACTTCTGTACTGAACAAAATTCCCCAAAAATAGAGAAAATACAAGAACGTGCTCTCCAGTTTATCTACAATGATTCAGACAGCTCATATGAAACAGTACTCCAAAATTCTAAATTACCCTCACTTAAAACCTGGAGAATGAGAACAATTGCCTTGGAGACCTTCAAAATAATACATAAAAAAGTCCACTGTTTTTACAAGACCTTGTAACCATTAAAAATAATATATATAATTTTAGGTATATAAATACAGCTGATATTCCCAGACCGAGAACAACAAAGTACGGTAAAAACTCTTTCAGGTATGAGGCAGCAAGATTATAGAATACATTGTCAAGTGAGGTCAGAAATATGTCCTCATTTGACCAGTTTAAAAATTATATTTTGGATTGGTGTGGTGGGGAAAAGTGTTTCTGCAGCTCTTGTAAATTTCAAGCTGTGCTGTCTCATGCCTGAATAGTCTCCTGCTTTATCACTTATTTTGTTTACATAATTTGTGTTTGTTTGCTTTTTATATGATCTAATTTGCTTTTTATGTGATCTTATTTGCTTCTGTGATATGATTTGCCTTTGTGATATTATTTGCTTTTGTGATCTTATTTGCTTTTGTGATCTTATTTGCTTTTATATGATCTTATGTGCTCTTATTTGCTTTTTATGTGCTCTTTCTTGCTTTTATATGCTCATATTTGATTTATCTGTGCTTGCCTGTTTTAAAAAAATTATGTTTGCTTGTATATATGTTATAGTCGGTTTTAAGAGCTTCATGTAGCTCATGTTATTTGTTATATGTATATATGTGCCGACTTTAAATAAAATTTACTTACTTACTTATATTAAAACAAACAAATTATTTCTATTGAGCTATTAAACAGCCTATATATCGCTCGCAACTGCTTTTAATATTGATATACATGTAGTATAGTGATATACATGTAGTATAGTACATGTGGTCTACACTTACAGATTACAAATATTACAAGTGGCTGCGGAACCATAGCTCTTTAGGTCCTTGCTTTGTCTTTTTTATATTTCCGGACCGCAACTATCAGTAAAACAGCACAAGGACCATAAGAGCTATGGTCCCGCAGCTAAGCCTCGTGCAGCTCATGCCGGTCGAGTCGTAGACCAAAACTTCTGTCTCCTGTGTGCATATATTCACTATTCCATGTTCTATTTTCTTTATTTGGACGTTTATTTTATTTTTTCCGATTTTACTGATGCACATGGATGACTCCGTGTGCAACAGTAAAATATAAAAAAATAAAAATAAACGTCCAAATAAAGAAACTCTGTGTGCAACAGTAAAATCGAAAAATTAAAATAAACGTCCAAATAAAGAAAATAGAATAGCGAATAGTCCATGTACAACAGTAACATCGAAAAAATAAAATAAACATCCAAATAAAGAAAATAGAACATGGAATAGCGAACATATGCACTCATGGGTGAGGAGACAGAAGTTTCGGTCTACTCTAGATCTACTCTAGTCGAGTCGACTCGTTGCAAGAAAATGTTTTCTTCATTATAATTCAGTGGTGGATTTAAGGGGGGGCTTGGGGGCTTTGGGGCTTTAGCCCTCCTCCCCATCCAAAAAGTCAAGTACATATATTAACATATGTTTTTCAAGACTATTTAACGTCACGATATGGCTTTTAATCGAATGATTTTGATCTGTGTGATGAAAGTAAAATAAAATACAACTTAATTTCTTTGTTTTGATTTAATCTTCAAAGAGGTAATTAGAAGTAATTATGTATCATTATGTATCATTTTTATGAATGTATTGTCAAAATACCAATTAATCAGGTGTTGTTGTCTTAAACTGTTATATAAAAAATTAGAAGAAAGGAGAAAGTCTAATAGACTATGCATGCTGTATAAAATCAAAAATGGATTAATTGATATAGACAGTCACCAATATATCCAAGCCAATGACAGCAGGACTAGAGGCAAAGATCGCCTTTATCAAGAAAGAACGAGCAGTGAGGCCTTCGGAAATTCGTTCTTCCCCAAGACCATCAGGGACTGGAACCAACTGCCAGCTAATACAACTCCGGCCAACACAGTAGAGGGATTCAGGAGCGCCCTCAAGGCGCATCCTGACAGCAACTAGACCAGCTCCCACCTGTATATAGTTTTACCTGTAAATAGTCGGTAGAAGGCTGCTGTGTTGCCCGACACTGCACAAAGTTTTCGCGGAACCTTATACATTCACGTGTGAATCCGGTTCCTAAATTGGAAGAAGAAGAAGAAGAAGAAGGCCTCAGCAGATCACTACAAGGGAGATCACTTGACATAGGCAGAGCCTTAAAAAGCGAAACTTTAGTTCAGAGCTCACTAGAAGACTGTAGAGCAATTGTTGAACAATTCAACCGCCAGTGATTTGAGAAGAGTATTAAAATCTGTGAACTGCTAGACATAGAGGTTAAAAAAAAAAACTAGAATATGCAGGAGACAAATAATGAGAGATAATGTTCAAGCAGAGAGTCCGGAAGACTACTTTAGGAAGTCAATAACTGTACCTTTTCCCGGTTATTCCCTAAATAAAATGGAAACAAGGTTTACCAACTTTCACGCCAGAACCGCTTTGGGGCTACTGTTGGTTCTATCTATTATTGAAAATATTACCCCATATCTGAGCCCCCCCCCCCCCCCCCCCCCTCGTCAAAAGAGTCTCTGGATGCGCCCCTGATAATTCCAGGGAACATTTAATATCGTAAAACTCTCTCAAACTGTTATATTACCGTGATTATCTGCTTTATTATGCCTGTCACACGAACAAACTTTACAGATATTAGTTTTTGACACAATAAATTTTGCTTGTTGTTATTTTCTAGGTCAGGGGAGATAACTGAAATTTGAAATGATAAATTTCGAACAAGTTGCGGATCATATGTTCCGGAATAAGAATTTCTACCTTATATGTAGGACAATGTAACCACAGAAACGTACCGTTTATGATATAGATGCTTTTACAAATTATATTATACTTAATGTGCTTTTTTGTGCTCTTATTTTATTTATCTTGTTTTTTATATGCTCTTATTTGATTTATCTGTGCTTGTCTGTTTTAACAAATTTTATGTTTGCTTGTATACAATGTATAGAAGAAGAAGAAGAAGAAGATACTTTTATTTACCAATTATGGGCCCACGAGGGGTATGAATATTCACATATATAATTATTTAAAACATAACATATGTTTAACAAAGACAAAGATACAATAACATATACTTATAACGTGTATATGTTATAGTGGGTTTTGTTATTTGTTAAATGTATATATGTGCCGACTTTAAATAAAATTTACTTTACTTTACTTTAATTGGCAGTATTGTGTTAATGTCAAATGATGATTTTTTTTTTTCAATATGGTAACTACATGTAGGGATTCCACTAATCTCTTTGACTTGACAAGAGCTAAAAAAAGATGGGAGTTGGAAGTCATTCTGGAGACACAGAGAAAAAAAGAAAATAGCTTTTTTGTGTGTAAATAACAGTTAATGATATGGTAAATACTTTATTTATTGATGGTGGCTCTATTAAAACTTGTCTTGTTTTCATTTAGGTCCTCCGAAACAATCACCATGGATTAACAACATATACATGTAATTATATACAAATATAGTAATTAATCAACGTATTAGGATATTTCCTATCTAAAAATTGAAATAAACTACATTGGTGTTCTATGCACTTCTTTTCAAGAAGTCGTGGCTGTAACACTCTTTTCTGTCTTCTTTTTTTTTTTATAAACATTTCTATATTATGACATTTTTCTTCATATATGATTGATTTTTTTTTATTGCATGAACTCTTGGTGTAAGTAGTAGACAATTTATGGATGAGTGGGTGTGTGGACGATCCCCATGTATATATACATATGTGTATAAAAAAGCATAGCATGTGTACGAATATACGTGCAAAATCAATAATAAGCAAAGCTGCATTTATCTATATGGGGCTAATTATAGTTGTTTTTGGACAATGAAATATGCTTAAACTAACAGTTTATAGTTTAAATGAAAACCTGAAAAAGACAAACACATTTTCTCTCACATTTCATTTTTTAAACGGTCTTGCGCATCCCAATCAAATACCATGGAATTACGAATAGGAATAATGAAATTAGCTGAAGTCAGTCTTTATTTTTGCATTCAATTTTTGTTTTGTTACTTTTTTCTTTTTTTCTTTCTTAGTTTTTGCTTAGTTTTTGTTTATTTATTTATTTATTTTTTGCTTTTGTTTTTTGCTTGCTTGCTTGTCTAGTTTTTTTTGTTTTTTTTAGGGTGGAAGTTAGGAACTCGCATTTAAAAGGTTGATCCAAGCTGGCTAAGCATATCAAATTCTAGGGTGCCATGAGGTATAGTTGTTCTTGTATCTGTCTGTATCTGGTACGTTGTAGAACCCAACTATGGTTTTTATACAACGGGTAGAGAGAGCGCCGATGGCGGTCTTTATTGGCGCCGATTCCTTAGAGCGGTCTTAAATGCTGCTAAGGAATTTGCATGGACGACACTGTTTGGCAGATGGTTCCAAAGAATTACAGTGTCCACAAAGAAAGAATGTTGGTACTGCTGTTTCTTGTAGTCCGGTAATTCAAGTCCTTTTGTATTATTGCATGTATGACAACTTCATTGTGATAATTCTTCACATGTTTTCGAACTATCTTCGCCAACTGTGCATTTCTTTCAGTAATTGCGCATTTGTTTTCTTGAAAGTGTGGAAATGTGTCCGTACTTAAAACATGTATACATTATCCCTCCTATTAATAGACCTCTATAGGGCATATATTATTAAGTTTTGTGTTATATTTCATTGTATTTAACTTTTTATTGTTTATTTTATTCTTTTTACCTTTGCCCCATAAAAATAATAATAAAAAGCAAAATTCAATGAAATATAACATAATTATATGTCTTAAATAGAGACAGAAGAATTCGGTCTGTCCTAATATCGGGTCACTCCATATATTGTGAAGAGTACAAGATACATATTATTAAATAATTTCTAAATATAGGATACAGAACGTTAAATTTTGTTAGTAATTTATTTCTCAAAGTTTACAAAACAAAACCAGGCATGATCAGGGCTTAACTTGTAATCATGCAATTTAAGTATGTAATCACAGGAAATTTAATTCCTGTTTATATCTACAAATATCCATGTGTTGATTTCTTACCTTGGTTCAGTGTCAACATTTCACCTAATGTAAAATACCAGTAATCATGTGATCAGTTTTACATGTGATCTGACTTTAAATTTATTTTGATTTTATTCATACGTATACAATTCCCGAGTACTGGAAATTGAACTCTAAATCTGATATATATTTCTAGAAATTGCGACACGATTTATTTGTCCTGTTTTTTGTCGTCTTCTTTAATATTTAAGGTTTTATTGTAGTTTGTATACAAAGTAATCGCCCACATTTTGACTTCTAAATCTTATTAACAAAAATAATAAATTCGGATGATTTTTTTTTCAATCTAATGCAATTTTTACAACAATAATGCTAGCCATCATGGGTGGAGGATGGAGTGTGGGGTGACATACATAATTTCAAAAGCGAGTCCAACCAAAGATCATTTCAGCTCAAATTTCTGTTATTTTTTTCTCATAATATACATAATTGGTATAAAAGTGGATGAAAAAAAAATCACAGAAAAACCCGGAAGATATATTAAACTACTCAATGCCATGTAGGTGCAGCTAAAACTTGACATCATTGTGACTTATAATAAAGCAGCAAGAAATTTTTGTTTTTGTGATGTAATGGCCACCATCGTGAATGGATGGCGGGGTTGGCAGACACACTATTTGAAAGGGGGCATCCAAGGACCACCACAGCCAAATTTAGTTCAGTGGTTTCAGAGGAGAACATTTAAATGTGAAAGTTTACGATGTGCAAAGAACGACAGACACCAAGTGATAACAAAAGCTCACATGTCGTTTTGCCAGGTGAACTAAAAAGAAGACAAATAAAAAAAAAAGACAGAAATGGTCAGATAAAACAATACAAGTTTACCAGCACTTGACACAACATTCGACAGATGATATCTGTTGTGTTGTGTCAGTTGTTCTCTATTTCCACCAAACATGGTCGTGTTTCTGTTTTATGGGAATAGGGGGGAAATTGGCTTTCCTGATTATGCCCTTCCTTTTTATTGTTCCAAAGGAAAATTCCACAGCCTTTTCCCTCGGGCGTACATGACGAGTGTTGTTCCAGAAACACGCCGTGACTACTAATCGTGCACATCTATGTAGATCATATATGTCATCTCATCTTATACACATATTACATCTATAATCGTCAATAAAACATATGCAGATTTCTACTGATATCATCCTTTAAAATATAATATTTAGATTAGATTGATATCGGATGGAACTTTGCATTTGTCCAACCAAATCATTGCAGACCACAAGAACATGCTATATCTATGTTTGTTTTGCCTTGGATGAAAACGGTTGGGTTGTGTGTTTCGTTGTGTTATGCTATTCAAATTCTGCTAATTAAATACTGACCATTCAAGAATCATTAAACTTCAAAAAGATATGCAACAATTTGACAGATTCATTAAGCAGTTTTGAATACTACTTCATCAATTTTCTAGTCATGCCAATGCTAATGCATCTCGAACATATCTGATAATATGTACCTGCAGAGCCGCCAACCTTTACAGGTAACTTGCATACCTTTTAGTGCCAACTGGTCATTTCAATTTGGCTGCATGTAATTGTAGCAGACGATGTTTGGAGAACTGAAGATGCGACACAGGACGCACGGTTCGGGGAGACTAACTATGAGCGAGTGAGAGTGAGTGAGTGATTGTTGTTTATCGCCAACTCAGCAATTTTTCAGCTATATCATGGCGAGAACAAGTTAATTTTTAATGAGATGATGATGAGGTCAGCTTTGTACTAGACCAACACGCGGAGTTGGATTTTTATAGTGCTAGCTTACTGAAACAACAGTCCGCGGATAGACATGTCACCACCCTCGCACACATTATCTCGATTCTGAGCCGACCAGTCTTTTCTCTTTCTCCTTAATGCGGCGTACTTAGCAGAGAAGCAACAAATACCAATTTTATAGTCTTTGGTTTGACCCGATCGGGCTCGAATTCACGATCTACCGCACTCGAGACGAACACGCTAACCATTACACCACCGATGCGGAACTTAACTTAAATAAGAGGGGAAAACTGGTTAAATAGCAATATTCTCGACGGACAGACTGGTTAGATAGCCATTTCAACGGAGGTGGGGGTTGTTAAAGGGAACTATCACTAGAAAGCAAACAGTCACATATTTTGTTCTTAGTTATTAAATTTCAATTCACCTTCGAATTCATCTAAAAGAGTGTTTGCCTTCTTTTTGTCCTGTGGAGTGATGTTCAAATAGATTTCAAGTTTAGCTCGAAACCCTATTACATCCTTACAAAATCCTAATCACAGGAGTTATATCTACCAACAGGTTTACTGTAGACAAGTTACATTTACTCAGTACTAAAATTTATGATAAGCGGGACGACTTCAATTTTAAAATCATAAATTTTCCAAACATGTGCAGCAATATACCAGCTTCTCCTGCATATGGTGTTTACATCTCGCAATTGATTCGCTATGCAAGGGCCAGTAGCAATTATTCTGATTTCCTGAAACGTCATCTTCATCTGAGAAAGAGGCTACTGGACCAGGGCTATAAACAGATTCGCCTTATTCGATCTCTTAAAAAGTTTATATTCCGATACCAAGATCTTGTCGAAATATATTCCGTCTCTGCAGAAAAAAATTATAAGCGATGCATTTTCATATAGTGAAAATGTATAAAGATAAAGAAGTTAAAAATGTCAAGGATATTTTTTTTGTCAATGTGTGACGTAAGGGTATTTTTGACATTTACGTCACCGAATATGGTACTGCTTTGACAACTATTTTATCTATTTTGTTCCTGTATTTAAATACTGTTACAGTGACAGCCGGAACCTTTGAACCGTAATGAGAGCGGGAGGTTTGGCGCCTTAAAATCTGATTCAACCCACCATTTCTTTAGAAATGCCTGTATCAAGTCAGGGTCATTACGGTTTTCACAGTTTTCCGGTTGTTGACTGATTTTGTCTGTTTATATAATTATGAATTTTGACTTTCCCTTTGTAAGATTGTTCGGAGTTCGGTAATTTTGTTATTACCCTTATTTACTAAACTATTAAGCTGCATAGATAATTTATTTTCTGAATTAATCACTGTATATTTTTACTAAATATTCTATATACATCTTATTGTTGTCATAGGGGCCGTCGTGGTCGGGATCGTATGGTAGTTGGATTTACAACTACCAATGCAAACAGTGCCTAGCACCATTATATCACCACTAACGTTGTGAGGTCGAATCCCACTCAGGCGATACAGCATTGTGTGATAAAGTTTGTCGGTGACTTACGACAGGTCGTTGGTTTTCTCCATGTACTCGGGTTTCCCCCACCAATAAAACTGACCGCCACGATATAACTGAAACAATGTTGAAAGTGGCGTTAAACACCATAAACCAAATCAACCTATCGCCAATAAAGTTGTAAGTTCGAATCATGCTCATGGCGAGGTGTACTCGATACAACATTATTCACCAATAAAAACTGACCACCACGATATAACAACAATATTGAAAGCGGCGTTAATCACCATAGCCCTAACCCATTGTTTTATGCACAAATGAAATTCTAAAAAAATCATTCTGATATCAATGCTCTTACATATCTTGTCTGGCAAAGAAGACATTTTGGATGTTTATGACTGCTTGGTATTGAATGATTAGATGTATCAGTTCCTGCCCTTTGGATTACTAGCTCTCACTGCTGAGTTATTTATATATTGGTTTTCCAATCTATTGACTGAATTAGATATCTATTTTCTATAGTGCTATTTTGTTTATATGATTTACATATTCCACAATCTTAGCAATATATAAATTGTCTTCCTAAAACATTACACAGATTTGGTTTGAGGCAGTAGTTAATTCGTTGTCTATTTAGACCTAAACTCTATTGTAAATAACAACATGAATTTTAGTTCATAATTCAGAATACAAATTATTAAACAACATTATTAGGAAAAAAAAACTGGTAGAACGTGCTAAAGTGGATCACGGGTCACTGTAATCGGGCGGCAGTATCGAGAAACAGATACGGTGTTGAAAAAACTGTTGATACTCATAAAATATTGATAAATGCAATAAAATTTTATGTTTGTCTTCAAGAAATATGATAGACAAAACCATGTGTGAAGTTTTATGACGAAATATCTCTAATTTCTATGTAAATTTACGAGTTGAAGTGGGGAAACACTCAAAGGTAATTTTAGCGATCTGTTTTTATCTTGGACAAGAATATTGAGCGTCCTGATTGGATGACCGATTAAAAACACATTGACTCCGTATGGTAAAAAGATGCATGTAAAAGATATTTATGCTATATTTATTCATTTGTTTGATTCTGGAATATTGTTGATCATTGATTTAAGCAAAAAAAAAAGGGAGAAGGGGGGGGGGGGGAGAATTTTATTTGTGAATTTTACAGTTAAATAAATGTTATGTTTCGACAGTTTAAAGAGAAAAATAAAAATTTGTTGCAACTAAAGCTTAAATTAGCGTTAAAAATTGAACAAATATCAGTGGTTTTGTAAATGAGATTTATTTTAAATAGAAAATCTGAATTTATTATTTATTAATTTATTATTAATGATACAATTGTATATCCCTTGGGAGGGGGAGGGGGGAGGGGGGGGAGGGGCTATGATGAAAATTTGAAATAAAAACACAGGACCGGACTTTAAGCAAAAAAAATTCCAGGATTAGTTTTTTATTAAAAAAAATCCAGAACCCCTGTGTCCATGATTTTTTTTTTTTAAAGTTAATAATATGAAATATTGACATCCACACTTGCCTTTTGGACTGCACATTTCTGTGTCCACACTTGTTACATACAAATATATATTTGACACTAAGAATAGTAGGTTTTTAAAGGTTTGATTCGTTTTTCCACCCACTCTGGCATGGACCAAGGACTACTCCATGCATATTTTGGTACATTTAAAACATAGAAAAGTAACGACTGTGCAATTAATAATGATATAATAATCTGTACGGTGGCGAGGCGCTGACCGAGGAAGTACAACATTATCATATGTACAAAAACATCAAACAACGTCCCTGTGATGGCACCAATGTGCCATTCTTTATAGAAGTTACTCCTTGTCCAGTCCAAAGAACTCCAACTGACAATCTAAAAATAAACAGTACATTTTGATAACATAATTATATATGATATGCAAATTTAAACATCAAAGTATAAGGTGATAAGGTTACATAGGTTAAACAATGTCAAATGAACTTCGGTCGTCATCGGGAACAGGTTGACCGTTATGAAATATCCATTTCTCAAAGGGCCACGAATATGTTCTTTTTTGGGAGTAGATTTTCCCCCTATCACCGGCAAGAATTATTTTTACAGATAACACAACGAGTGTCGTATAAGAAACGAAACAGGAACTGCTTATCCTTCGCGAGCACCTGAGTTAATCTCCGGTTTTTGGTGGGGTCCGTGTTAATTTGTTTTCTATGTTAATTGTGTTTTGTTGTTGTTGTTGTTTTTGTTATCTCTGTTTTGTGTCTTGTTTCCAATATTACATATGTCTCTAGATTGTCCATTCTTACTTGCCATTTGGTTTTCTCTAACGTTTATTTACTTGTTACATGTTAGTAATGGAAGATCAAAGAAAAACACGCATAAAGACATAGTCTTCTTACTTTAATCTAGTTCTAATTGTAAAACCGGGTTTATTCTCGTCATGATTGATTCATATTCACGCACCAGATTCTTGTGAGTGAATTTTATCCATTCATTATATTAATAAAGACAGATTTTAATAATAAATCTAAATGTAATATCTAAAAAAATCTTCAAGAAAACCATCATTTTCATATTTGTTATTCTATCTTGTTCTTTTCAGAAAGAATTTTCCAAACATCCTTCAATCAAGCACATGTCATTCATATTTCACGACTCGTTATGTTATTCTAGTGCTTGTGTTCAGTTCAGCGATCTTCCGAACAGGGTTCAACCGCTGGAGCTAATTCGACTTTACCAAACAAGGTTATTTCCTGTGTTGAAGGCATTACTACAAACATTCGATGGTTGTCATTACGAACTGGTTAACCGTTACTAAATATATATTTATGTATAGGAGAAGCCCATTGTTTTTAAGGAATGGAGAGATACGAGGACATTCTCAAGCTTAAAATCCACCCATTGTACACCCATTGTACTTTATTAATTTTATTAATTATTAATCTTGTAACAAAAAAGTCTGTGTATTGTATCTAAAGTACAAAGAGAACAATAACTCTCCATTCCTTAAAAATAATGGAGAGTTTTGACAATAGATTCACATCATAGGTGGATTTTAAAAAACCGTAATGGATAGTTTCCCTTTTACGTACAAGAAACAGAAACTGTCTACACTTCCGGTTTTTTTATGGAGTCCCTGCTGCTCATCTTTTTAGTTTTCTGTGTTGTGTTTTTTTTCCATCGTTTTGTGTTTTGTGTGCCCAATGCTGTTTATGTCTTTTGATTGACCATTGTTCATTGACTCTTCGGTTTTCTCTAACGTTTATATTCATATAAAGTTTGAGGGACCCGGGTGACTCAATAAATTAGGTACACGTAGTTGAATTACCAAACAACTCATAATATAAGCCTATCACCAATACGGCGTGGGTTCGCCCCGGCTTTGTAAATTACAAAAAGGGTGTACTCGACTCGCAGCCGCAAATAATAAAGTTTACCAGTTGCTTGCCCATGTTCGGTGGTTCTCTCCGGCTTCCTTCACCACTAAAACTGGTCACCATGATATAGCTGAAATATTGCTGAAAGTGGCGTTAAACACAATAAAACAAACAAACAAACATATGAAGTTTGTATTAAGAAAATAACATATGGCTTTTCATAGCTCTCGAGATGATATTGGAGTTTCAGTATTATACAATTTGCATAGTTCGAACCCAGTTGAGTTCATGGCGACGTGTACTCGATACAACTTTATGTGATAAAGTTTTGCAGTAACTTGTGGCAGGTCGGTGGTTTTCTCCACCAATAAAACTGACCGCCACGATAGAACTGAAATATTGTGGAAAGTGGCATTACACACCATAAAACCAAACCAAACCATTCGATCTCAACAATAAGGAAATACAGAATAATTCAGAATGTGTGGCTATTTTGATGAAAAATTGTACAATACTAGAACTCCAACATCATCTCGAGAGCCATTTTTACCTTTTTGGCAGCATCTGTTTGTTCCCACATCAGAAAATAATACAAGTGTTGGAGCAACTGAATAGATGTTAGCCATTGGAGCTTTCCTAGTACTACAAACGAAGACAGGAAGACAGACAGTGGATCCACAATAAAATACAATCGCATTCTAACGAAATCCTTCCGCGGTAACTGCCGAACTCTAAACATGATCAAACAATGACCAATGAAATGAAAGGATTCCATTCCGAACAACAGAAATGTCAATACATCTTGAAAGGTAACCATTTTCTTCTCTGAAACAAAAATGTATAATACATTTTTAATTTTGCTTGAAAACAAATGTGTCAGAAAAGTCAAAATTAAAGAAATAATCGTTGTTAGTAAGAGTTTCAAAAGAGTCATTATGTTTTTCGTTATTGGTATAGGGGTTCGCACAGGGGCCAGTAAGATTTTAGTTCTGGTGTTTTTGGTGTCAAGTACCTCATGATCAGTGTATAGTATTCAGAAGTAACCAGAGGCGGAGCATGAACTACAAGTGATTTAACCGGTCTTGCTTCGTAGTATTTTGGCATTATCCACTGTTCATGCCCAAATTTTTAATATATACAAAAAAATGTACCAAACCTCTATAGGATGTATGTACAATAACGTATAATGGGAAAAGTGCCCTAGATTTCCTAGATCAGCTGCAGTTTGTATTACAACATCATCGTCTTCTGAGTAATAAACCATGAAGTCAAGGATTTTTAAAGAATGGTCTGACTCTCCTCTTATAAATATCTTTTAAAAATATTTCGGAAGATATCAACACCTTGTTGATAAGTATTCTGTCACTAGCGGGAAGATATCAACACCTTGTTGAAAAGTATTCTGTCACTAGCGGGAAGATATCAACACCTTGTTGAAAAGTATTCTGTCACTAGCGGGAAGATATCAACACCTTGTTGAAAAGTATTCTGTCACTAGCGGGAAGATATCAACACCTTGTTGAAAAGTATTCTGTCACTAGCGGGAAGATATCAACACCTTGTTGAAAAGTATTCTGTCACTAGCGGGAAGTTATCAACACCTTGTTGAAAAGTATTCTGTCACTAGCGGGAAGATATCAACACCTTGTTGAAAAGTATTCTGTCACTAACGGGAAGATATCAACCCCTTGTTGAAATGTATTCTGTCACTAGCGGGAAGATATCAACACCTTGTTGAAAAGTATTCTGTCACTAGCGGGAAGATATCAACACCTTGTTGAAATGTATTCTGTCACTAGCGGAAAGATATCAACACCTTGTTGAAATGTATTCTGTCACTTGTATCAATATAACTTAAGATGACGTTGGCAAAAGTTGACTATTGTTTCAATATTATGTCTTACGATGGTCTTGTATACTATCTCATATTTAAATGATAATTGAGGCATCGACTCTCTTTAATAAAACTAATATTATACATATGGCAATGTTATGAAGATTACAAAATGTATGTCCAGTATATTATGTATAAAGTTCAGAATTCAGCGTTCTTTATAACAAAGCTGCTCGCTATATGTGAGGGTTGGTATTTTACTCGCACCTTTTATTGAAATGTCTGCAACAAGCCAGGAAATTGAGCGGTCTTGTGTTACATACTAAATATACAGATACATGTGTGTTAGAGCTATTGATTTGTTACATGCTAAATATACAGATACATGTGTGTTAGGGCTATTGATTTGTTACATGCTAAATATACAGATACATGTGTGTTAGAGCTATTGATTTGTTACATGCTAAATATACAGATACATGTGTGTTAGGGCTATTGATTTGGTACATACTAAATATACAGATACATGTGTGTTAGGGCTATTGATTTGTTACATGCTAAATATACAGATACATGTGTGTTAGGGCTATTGATTTGTTACATACTAAATATACAGATACATGTGTGTTAGGGCTATTGATTTGTTACATACTAAATATACAGATACATGTGTGTTAGAGCTATTTATTTGTTACATACTAAATATACAGATACATGCGTGTTAGAGCTATTGATTTGTTACATACTAAATATACAGATACACGTGTGTTAGAGCTATTGATTTGTTACATACTAAATATACAGATACATGCGTGTTAGAGCTATTGATTTGTTACATACTAAATATACAGATACATGTGTGCTAGAGCTATTGATTTGTTACATACTAAATATACAGATACATGTGTGTTAGGGCTATTGATTTGTTACATACTAAATATACAGATACATGTGTGTTGGAGCTATTTATTTGTTACATACTAAATATACAGATACATGCGTGTTAGAGCTATTGATTTGTTACATACTAAATATACAGATACACGTGTGTTAGAGCTATTGATTTGTTACATACTAAATATACAGATACATGCGTGTTAGAGCTATTGATTTGTTACATACTAAATATACAGATACATGTGTGCTAGAGCTATTGATTTGTTACATACTAAATATACAGATACATGTGTGTTAGAGCTATTGATTTGTTACATACTAAATATACAGAAACATGTGTGTTAGAGCTATTGATTTTGCTTCTATAGCTACGATTTTTGAGTAGATTTTGGATCCGTTCCGACAGTGTTGTATTTTGTCTTTGTTTTTCATTTTTTTTTAAATTGCTACCTTTACTTGCCCCACGTGGTTTTTCGTTTTCAGTAAGAATAGAAATAACACTGACAACACTGGTCCCCTATCTTCTTCTCGTCTGTAACATTGATTCACTAGGCGATAAATGACATATTAGTAGTATTATGAGAGTTTTACGTCCGACTCACCTAATGAGGTATTGCAGACAGATTTTCTTCTTTTTGCAAGCCTTTCGCTTGCTGTTTTCATCCCGTTGTTGTGTGGGTGTTGGTGGTCTATCACCAAGGTCTGTTTCTGTGGTATAATCTGGGTAGCGATCTATTAATGCTGGGTCGTCCGGGTCGAATGACTCTGAGAAGGACACCGATCCGTCTTTGGATTCAGTCTTATAGGTTAGTTTACCTCTGATGTACGGACTTCGTACAGCTGTACATTTATTCCATGGTGTCCGGGATTCTTCCGTATCGAGGTATTTTGTAGGCGTTAATTGCCTGCCAATAAAATTACTTCTTGTCTGGGTCGTTCGCTCCTTTATTTGTGTCAATGTTGTTGGTTTGTGGAGGGCTTGTTCGTCGCTGTGTAGTTGCTCGGTTTGTGTAGTTTCGTCTGTTATAGAATTACTGTCGTCTGTCTGTGTTTGAGCACATGTTTTACTGTCACCAACGGCTTCATTCCTTTTCGCCTTCCACTGGTTGATGCGTTGAGCATTTCTTTTCCTGGTGGAAGGAGAGAGAGTTTTTCTTTTTCTGGGCCTGGCTGGTAACTTGTCCTGTTTTTTCAACGGGTTTCTCAGCCTTGATCCACATCAGCTTGACTGATATAGCGCTGGAATTAACCTGTAGGTCCCAAGTTAATTTTTTCCCATCTGTCCCTGCGTGCTTGAGAAGTCCAACCAATTCAACAGGTAAGTCCATTGTTGAGTAGTTTTGTTGATTTCTGTTCACTGTAGGGATGTATCCGCTAGTCAAGTCTAGATCCGAATGGCATACACTGTAGCAGTGGTTTTACTGTTTAAATACAGGTCCGTTGTTGAACGTTGTTAAACTAATCAGATGATTAGCCCAAATTAATAGTTAATTCCTAATCCCATACTTGGCTAATGCGATGATTACATTTTGTTGCTGAACTCTTTTTAATCAATGTATTCACTAATCATATTTAACCATTGAATTAGCTAATTATGTGATTAGGAATGAATCATGTAATTAGGGCTAATCATATGATTAGCTTAATTACAAGTTCAACAACGGCCGGACCCCACCATCCAACTAGATTTTTGCTTAGAAGTAAATAATAATACAAAAACACGGGCATCATTCTAAACTAGGGAAATAAAAACAAAGGACAAATGTAATTATTTCTGTATGAACAGAAATACGACATCTTAGAATATCAAAAACAAAAGCTTGTTTAATATTTAACATGTAAATTAGTTATCATATATATTCTAAATTTTCAGAAAATCAGTTAACTCAGTGACAGTTTTTAAGAGATGTGTATTGATTTTACTATGTAGAGAATCGAAATGAACCAGGTCCACTTTGTTGCACCCGTATAATATATTCTTCTCACTCCCGATGGTGGTGGTGGGTGTGGTCGTTAGATTGATCTATATTATACGCTTGATTTGTTTGTTGGTGTGTGATGTAGGCTAAATACAGACTTTCCTAAAAGGCATCCCCGCTACATTTTTTGTCTCTAAAAGGAGGTTTTGACCATATAATGCCTTTAGCTACACATACACTAAACAATTCCAAATAGAGAACCCCCTCCCCCACAGTTTTCTAGACCGGCCTATCGAGGCATCGTATACGTATCACAAAGCTTCGGTAGGATGAACGCACAGCCAAATCTATTCTCTGATTCAAGTAAATGTGTACATGTAAATGTAAGGTTTAAAATTAGTCTTCATGTTTCCTTCAACGACTCTTACCTTCACTTGTCCGACAGAGTTATCGTTTGTAGTAAGAATAAAAATAATCCTGACATAACTGTGTAACTACTGTATCACTGATCTTCTTTTGTTTTCTCTCTGTACACTGTAAACATTGATCCATTGACCATGAACGTTACCTTGAACTTGTGCTTTGTACTTAAAATGGAACAAATAAAAATAAGGTGAAATGAGGTCGCATTGTTATATTTACCAAGAGTTTATTTTTGTTGATACTTTCAAAGCAACAACGACATTGGTATATCGTTAGTGATAGTAAATTGCTGTTCGTGGTGTGTTGTTAGTGATAGTAAATTGCTGTTCGTGGTGTGTTGTTAGTGATAGTAAATTGCTGTTCGTGGTGTGTTGTTAGTGATAGTAAATTGCTGTTCGTGGTGTGTTGTTAGTGATAGTAAATTGCTGTTCGTGGTGTGTTGTTAGTGATAGTAAATTGCTGTTCGTGGTGTGTTGTTAGTGATAGTAAATTGCTGTTCGTGGTGTGTTGTTAGTGATAGTAAATTGCTGTTCGTGGTGTGTTGTTAGTGATAGTAAATTGCTGTTCGTGGTGTGTTGTTAGTGATAGTAAATTGCTGTTCGTGGTGTGTTGTTAGTGATAGTAAATTGCTGTTCGTGGTGTGTTGTTAGTGATAGTAAATTGCTGTTCGTGGTGTGTTGTTAGTGATAGTAAATTGCTGTTCGTGGTGTGTTGTTAGTGATAGTAAATTGCTGTTCGTGGTGTGTTGTTAGTGATAGTAAATTGCTGTTCGTGGTGTGTTGTTAGTGATAGTAAATTGCTGTTCGTGGTGTGTTGTTAGTGATAGTAAATTGCTGTTCGTGGTGTGTTGTTAGTGATAGTAAATTGCTGTTCGTGGTGTGTTGTTAGTGATAGTAAATTGCTGTTCGTGGTGTGTTGTTAGTGATAGTAAATTGCTGTTCGTGGTGTGTTGTTACGACCTAACAATATATAATAGTAGTAGAAAGATTTGTTATCAGAAAATTTCAGAATTATGTTCTAATTTCAATAAAATGTCAGATAAATCAAAATTCTATTATTTATTTACCAATGAAGATCTTTCAATAATCAATATTTTTGGAAAATGTATAATAGAGTGCCTTGAGACAAGAAAACTGAAACAGGGTTTTGATACTGAAATATTTTTTCTCTTTCTGTTTATATTATTATTTTTTTTAAGGCTCTGAACCCGACAAGAAACATTGTATTTATATATATTATTTGTTTATATATATATGTATAATTGCCTCCAATGACAATAATCAATGTATGCAATTTGTTTGCCCCTATTGTGGGCCCATTGATTGGAATAATAAATATTCTTATTCTTATTCTTATTCTGTTATATGTAAATACATACTCATAGATATATTGATCTTCATTATAAGGACAAAAGTAAAATGGATCCGAGTCCACCATAATATTACAACAACGACGGCCCCTAATACAAGATCACAAATCATTGTAAAGTATATATGGTGACATATGGTTTGGTTGGTTGGTTTATTGTATTTAGCGCCACATTCAACAATATTTCAGTTATATCGTGACGGACAGTTTTATTGGTGGAGGAGACCGGAATACCCGCAGAAAATCACCGACCTGCCGCAAGTCTCTGGCACACTTTATCACATAATGTTGTATCGAGTACACCTCGCCTGAGTGGGAATCGAACTCGAAACGTTAGTGGTGACAGGTCCGTCTTAACAGCACTATAGTCCCCCGGACGAAGCAGTGCACCGGGGCCCCTACCCAGGGGCGAATCCATGGGGGGCGTACCCGGCGCGCGCCCCCCCCCCTAAAATTTGAAAAAATATGATGTTTTGGCGGAAAATCGTGATTTTTCACACGAAATACCCCAAAAATTTCCGCGCCTCCCTCCGCCCGGCGCAATTTTTTAAGTGCGCATCCCCTAACTTGAAATCCTGTATCCGCCCCTGCCTACCTACAAAACCACTCACAGGAGTAAAATTGTAAATGGTCGATAAAATTAAACATACGTGTATATTTATTATATTGGTATTTCCAACAAAATCAGTGTTTAAACATTAAAAAAAAACATGCATTACACAACATATATAGATTAGCATAGGGCCCCTGTGATCATGGGGCCCCCGGGCAACTGCCCAGCGTGTCCATGCGTTATGATGGCACTGAGTGGTGATAGGCACCGATTGCATAGGTAGTTGTAAATCCAACTGCCTTATGATTACGATCCTGATGGCCCCAGGCAGGCCATGGTGAGATATGTTACGAGGTAATATTATTCACGGTATGAGATAAAATATGTTAACTTATAATATAAATGTAGCCCGTTGGTAGAAATGTACTAATTCGGACACATTGTTCCGATTCCTAGCTTCTTCACTAAACATGCAACATTAAGACGAAAGAGCAAAGATTGGTTGGTTGGCTCGGAATCTTGATAATATCTCCCACTGGCTGTGGGGCGATCACATGTCTAATCATGGACTGTACGTTGTTTCAGTGAGCTGGAGAGAAAAAATCAAACTAATCGCGTGGGTCTCATCATCATCTATTGAAAATGAATTTTTCTTTCAAAATTAAGTGTTAAACAAGAATCACTCACTCATTCGTCTGTACCAGAACTTCCGAAAGAAATCCATCCTTTTTTACTTACAATAAAATCACACACGTGAACAAAATGGGCCTGTAACAGACAAACATCGAATTACACACTCGGGGTTCAATGTCAGAGATAAAATAAGAGCTTCCAAATAAATCACTAGTCAAGAAGCTTCCCCTCTCCCATTTTTCAGACTTAAACCAAATAGGCCAAACGAGGAAATTACACACCCAGGGCACACAACTAGTGTCATATGATACCGGTAGCTAAAACCAAGAACTTCCAATTACATTGCTAGCCAAGAACTTCTCGTCTGTATGTAAAACATCAGAACTTCCTAAATAACCCCTTTTTTCTACAGTTGAACCACATAGGCCAAAAATAGATCTGTATCAGATAAAGGAGGAAATGACCACCCAGGACTCAATGTCATACGCTAGCTAGGTATATGAGCTTCAAAGTTAAACACTGAACTGGAACTTCTTGACCATACGGAAAACACCAGAACTTCTGAAAGAAGACCCCCTTTTTTACCTACCATAAAACCATTGGCTCCAAAAATGGGCCTGTAAGGAACAAACAAGGAACTTATCTACTCAGTATTCAATGTCATATACTAGCTAGGTATGAGATCTTCAAAAGTAAACACCAGAACTTAGCAAAAAAACCTCCCCCACCATTTTCCTACAGTTAAGCCACATACATGTAGGCCAAAAATGGCTCTGTAACAGAAAAACGAGGATATTACCTACTCTGTCTGTAACAGATAAAGGAAGATATTACCTACTCTGGGCTCAAAGAAAGTCACCCTGTCTGTAACAAATAAAGGAAGATATTACCTACTCTGGGCTCAAAGAAAGTCACCCTGTCTGTAACAAATAAAGAAAGATATTACCTACTCTGGGCTCAAAGAAAGTCACCCTGTCTGTAACAGATAAAGGAAGATATTACCTACTCTGGGCTCAAAGAAAGTCGCCTTGTCTGTAACAGATAAAGGAAGATGTTACTTACTCTGGGCTCAAAGAAAGTCACCCTGTCTGTAACAGATAAAGGAAGATATTACCTACTCTGGGCTCAAAGAAAGTCACTCTGTCTGTGACAGATAAAGGAAGATATTACCTACTCTGGGCTCAAAGAAAGTCACCCTGTCTGTAACAGATAAAGGAAGATATTACCTACTCTGGGCTTAAAGAAAGTCACCCCGTCTGTAACAGATAAAGGAAGATATTACCTACTCTGGGCTCAAAGAAAGTCACCCTGTCTGTAACAGATAAAGGAAGATATTACCTACTCTGGGCTCAAAGAAAGTCACCCTGTCTGTAACAGATAAAGGAAGATATTACCTACTCTGGGCTCAAAGAAAGTCACCCTGTCTGTAACAGATAAAGGAAGATATTACCTACTCTGGGCTCAAAGAAAGTCACCCTGTCTGTAACAGATAAAGGAAGATATTACCTACTCTGGGCTCAAAGAAAGTCACCCTGTCTGTAACAGATAAAGGAAGATATTACCTACTCTGGGCTCAAAGAACGTCACCCTGTCTGTAACAGATAAAGGAAGATATTACCTACTCTGGGCTCAAAGAACGTCACCCTGTCTGTAACAGATAAAGGAAGATATTACCTACTCTGGGCTCAAAGAAAGTCACCCTGTCTGTAACAGATAAAGGAAGATATTACCTACTCTGGGTTCAAAGAAAGTCACCCTGTCTGTAACAGATAAAGGAAGATATTACCTACTCTGGGCTCAAAGAAAGTCACCCTGTCTGTAACAGATAAAGGAAGATATTACCTACTCTGGGCTCAAAGAAAGTCACCCTGTCTGTGACAGATAAAGGAAGATATTACCTACTCTGGGCTCAAAGAAAGTCACCCTGTCTGTAACAGATAAAGGAAGATATTACCTACTCTGGGCTCAAAGAAAGTCACCCTGTCTGTAACAGATAAAGGAAGATATTACCTACTCTGGGCTCAAAGAACGTCACCCTGTCTGTAACAGATAAAGGAAGATATTACCTACTCTGGGCTCAAAGAAAGTCACCCTGTCTGTAACAGATAAAGGAAGATATTACCTACCCTGGGCTCAAAGAAAGTCACCCTGTCTGTAACAGATAAAGGAAGATATTACCTACTCTGGGTTCAAAGAAAGTCACCCTGTCTGTAACAGATAAAGGAAGATATTACCTACTCTGGGCTCAAAGAAAGTCACCCTGTCTGTAACAGATAAAGGAAGATATTACCTACTCTGGGCTCAAAGAAAGTCACCCTGTCTGTAACATATAAAGGAAGATATTACTTACTCTGGGCTCAAAGAAAGTCACCCTGTCTGTAACAGATAAAGGAAGATATTACCTACTCTGGGCTCAAAGAAAGTCACCCTGTCTGTAACAGATAAAGGAAGATATTACCTACTCTGGGTTCAAAGAAAGTCACCCTGTCTGTAACAGATAAAGGAAGATATTACCTACTCTGGGCTCAAAGAAAGTCACCATGTCTGTAAGAGATAAAGGAAGATATTACCTACTCTGGGCTCAAAGAAAGTCACCCTGTCTGTAACAGATAAAGGAAAATATTACCTACTCTGGGCTCAAAGAAAGTCACCCTGTCTGTAACAGATAAAGGAAGATATTACCTACTCTGGGCTCAAAGAAAGTCACCCTGTCTGTAACAGATAAAGGAAGATATTACCTACTCTGGGCTCAAAGAAAGTCACCCTGTCTGTAACAGATAAAGGAAGATATTACCTACTCTGGGCTCAAAGAAAGTCACCCTGTCTGTAACAGAAAAAGGAAGATATTTCCTACTCTGGGCTCAAAGAAAGTCATCCTGTCTGTAACAGATAAAGGAAGATATTACCTACTCTGGGCTCAAAGAAAGTCACCCTGTCTGTAACAGATAAAGGAAAATATTATCTACTCTGGGCTCAAAGAAAGTCATCCTGTTTTTATTGGGGTTGGTGTTGCTAAATTTTTAGTTGTCAGTGTAGTGTCTAATTACTGACCATTCTTTGTCATTTTCTTTTTTATCTGTCCTTTGATTTAAGACTTATAACTCCTTTGGCATCTTCAAACATTACTTATCCTTGAACTCGATCTTGTTTAGTTGTTTTATTGAAATTTGCTATGAGTAAAAGAGAAATAGCAGATGAAATACTGTGCATTGAAAAATATTCTCTGTTCAAACTATTTATGAGCAAAGTAAACAAGGTTGACCATCAGGGCTGGGAGTAGTATTGTGTTTTATTATTCCAAAATCAGTGGCAATTTTTTCCACTTTTTTGTTGCTTCTCTGTACATTACCTTTTACACAGAATTTATATACATGTTTACATTGTACATAATACCATAACAAAACAAACTAGACTGTATCTGTATCTCATTTTGAGAGTTCAAAATGGGGAGGGGATGGTTGTGACTTATTTTCTTTCTTATTCATATAAAATTAAAATTTTCTTCTTTTTCCTGATTCAGCCTTCTTTTACTTGCAATACTAAACACAAATAATTGTCTTTTCAAAATATAAAGTTCTGATAAAGAGTAGCGTTGTATGTAAGTGAGAGAGTGGTTGACAAAATATTATATTTTATTATCTTGAATTTTGCTTTGATGAGGACAACATCAGTCTTAAAACGTTGACAGCCTTGAATACCATCATTGGCCCAAATGATAAAATTTCGAGACATGTTTAGAAATGGCATGATAATTTTTTAAACTACATTTAAAATGTCAAAGTCAATGACCGGATGTTTCACCTGTGATCCGATTTTAATCCCAAGGTAATACACATGTTTTGACTGGTAAATTCGACTTAACGAATGTAAATAATATGGCTTTCTACATCTCGGAACCAAAACTTTTATTCGAGACAACCAAAATTTCGACTCATCCGAATTCGACTCAACAGGAGTCAAATTATATATATTTATACACAACGAAGTTCGGGACTTCGATAAAAATTTGACTCAACCGGAAATTCAAGTCAACCGAGTTCGAGACAATGAGAGTCAACTGTATATATTATTTTATTTGTAGTCCAGTCTACTGAATTTTCATCACAGATGACTAACAATTGGTGAACAAATCAGATATTATGGTACCTTAGAGCCAAACGAGTGAATACTGGTAGTGAAACTTAACTTGTTTGGTATATAATCAGCAAAGTCAGAAGAAAATGATTGATTTATTAGTGTTTAACTCCAACTTAAGCAGCATTTCAGCTATTGTGGCGTCAGAAGAAAATGTAAAAAGATGACACTATTACAATTATTATATAAAATCAAACACATTAATGACATACCTGGTCAATTTGAGTTTTATACCACTGAAATTATTTTATCAGAGTTCAAAGCATGCATTACCCTAACAGAGTTAAATACATATCTAATATTTTTGATTCCAGAGTGACATCACAATAAGTAATTGACTAACCAATGATTAGCATTTCTTATCTGTAGAAAATATTAGGGTTGAAACAAGTAAAATCCTCGAGATTCTATACAGACTTCAATGTAGGTTAATTTATTTGATATCTACAGACAGAAGTTAAATATAGTAATTAAAATCGTCTCTGGTCCTTGTTGAAGCTTAATCAGATATCTGTTTTGATTTTCAGTGTTATTTTATTTTAGAAGAATAAAATTCAAATTAACCATTGACAATCCGGAGGCTTTCTGCTGGCCTCGTTGCCTTCAATTATTAAATACCAGTGGCCAGATATGCAGAAAAGAGAATTGTCATTGTGTGCTAGTGAAATCTTAAAATGGAGTAAAAATCAACCAAGAACACAATCAATTAATGTTATTGAAATAAACTGTAATATAAATAATGTTGTACACTTACTTACTCTTGAGTTATGATACAGACTTACTTACTCTTGAGTTATGATACAGACTTACTTACTCTTGAGTTATGATACAGACTTACTTACTCTTGAGTTATGATACAGACTTACTTACTCTTGAGTTATGATACAGACTTACTTACTCTTGAGTTATGATACAGACTTACTTACTCATGAGTTATGATACAGACTTACTTACTCTTGAGTTATGATACAGACTTACCCACTCTTGAGTTATGATACAGATTTACTCACTCTTGAGTTATGATACAGACTTACTTACTCTTGAGTTATGATACAGACTTACTCACTCTTGAGTTATGATACAGACTTACTTAATCTTGAGTTATGATACAGACGTACTCACTCTTGAGTTATGATACAGATTTACTCACTCTTGAGTTATGATACAGACTTACTTACTCTTGAGTTATGATACAGACTTACTGACTCTTGAGTTATGATACAGACTTACTCACTTTGGGATGTAAGCAAGGTTTGTCATTGATTGAAGACCTTATGGTAACTGCAATGAAGAACAGTAATATAAGTGTTGTTCCTTTAACTGTAGATTTTAAGTGAGTTTTATTACATACTCGATCTTTTTAGTTTTTTGTGTTGTCTTATGTGTATTTACATTCTGAGTTCCATGTTGTGATGTCCGCTACAATTTCCACATAAAATCGATGTTCGATTCGTCTTTACCTTCAGTTGTTTGTTGGAGGGCTCAAATCTTGTTTATGTTATTAGTGTTTATTTACATCTAGTGGTGTCCAACACATATTGTGTTGTGTTTTTGTTTTGTCTTTTTTCGTCTATGTTGCCAGTTTCCCTGGATTGTTCTTCGTCTATGTTGCCAGTTTCCCTGGAATGTTCTTCGTCTATGTTGCCAGTTTCCCTGGATTGTTCTTCGTCTATTTTGCCAGTTTCCCTGGATTGTTCTTCGTCTATGTTGCCAGTTTCCCTGGATTGTTCTTCGTCTATGTTGCCAGTTTCCCTGGATTGTTCTTCGTCTATGTTGCCAGTTCCCCTGGATTGTTCTTTTTCTATGTTGCCAGTTTCCCTGGATTGTTCGTCTATGTTGCCAGTTTCCCTGGATTGTTCTTCGTCTATTTTGCCAGTTTCCCTGGATTGTTCTTCGTCTATGTTGCCAGTTTCCCTGGATTGTTCTTCGTCTATGTTGCCAGTTTCCCTGGATTGTTCTTCGTCTATGTTGCCAGTTTCCCTGGATTGTTCTTCGTCTATGTTGCCAGTTTCCCTGGATTGTTCTTCGTCTATGTTGCCAGTTTCCCTGGATTGTTCTTCGTCTATCTTGCCAGTTTCCCTGGATTGTTCTTCGTCTATGTTGCCAGTTTCCCTGGATTGTTCTTCGTCTATGTTGCCAGTTTCCCTGGATTGTTCTTCGTCTATGTTGCCAGTTTCCCTGGATTGTTCTTCGTCTAAGTTGCCAGTTTCCCTGGATTGTCCATTTTTGATTGCCCCTTTGGTATTCTTTAACATGTATCTAAATCCTTCCTTGGATTACAGCACATTGATAAATCAACAGAAATTTCCTATACTTTTATTTTTTTGTGTTTATTCATAATTTTCTGGATATACAAGAAAACATTCATACAGTAACAAATATATAATAAACAGTTGTGCATGATACCCTCATATAAAGTTATATAACTCTCAAACAATAAAAGTAAAATACGTTTTTATACTGGGTGAAATAACCACCTTCTGCATATATAGAAGAACAATACAAAACTGTATATTTTTTATGGATAGAAATCTAAAATATATTCTCCCTGTTTAAAGTCAATAATGTTATTTCTCCACAAGAAATAGTTAAATTATCGTCACATAGTGAGAAATACTGTGATCCCACGAGAATACTGTGATTCCATGAAAATACTGTGATCCCATCATTAAAAAAAAGATTTCTCTTTTTCTTCAGTATTTCCTTTTAATTCCCTGTTTAAAGTCAATTATGTTATTTCTCCACATAATTAATGGTTAAATTATTGCCAGCAACAGTAAAGCAAAAAAAAAAGAAGATTAAACAAGTGGGAAAATGCAATTACCTTAAAGATTGATGCGAGAGTAACATTTTAACCTGTCAATGACACCATGATTTGAAGCGATTTTGCACTAGTGCAAATTTCAGGGAATGTTGCACACCATCTTTTGAATACATTCTACATGAAATATTGTACTGCCATAGAATTTTTTTTCCACTGACCTAATGGGAAAAATGCAATGTTTTAAACAATTATGTTAAATTAATTTTGTTTTTCTAACTTGGGATCAATCAAAAATTCCGTTTTATATACAAATAATATACAAACATACCTTGAGAAAAGTTTCTTTTTTTACATCTAATAGTTTAATAGACAATACAAAAAATGTACCATAATATCACCATTTATTTATACTTGTCAATCAAGTCATACAATAATTTATACCACGATTTAAAAAAATAACTTAGAAATTTATATTAAAAGATTTTGTTCCAGAAACGAAACATAATTTCTATCATTGCCTTCAAGTTAACAATTTACAATAATCTGTTACATAATTTCTATGATTCGTTATGGTCATATAAAAATAGTCATTGTGACAAATGTTTCCTCATTAAAGTGATCAGTTATGTAGAGGGGTTGATAACTGTAGGATTTCTTTGGTACAAGCCAATACATTTATCACAGATATATGTTGTTATTTATTGTGAATTATTGCCCGGGTAAGACCTCTCCAAACTTGTGACTGTGCGCTGCACTCTTTGCTGCTCTAAGAACCTGGAAAAACAGAAAATTATAATGAATTAACGTACATTCATATTGTTTTACATGAAAGTGGCAAGTACAACAGGACTTTCATAGATGGGAAACATTTATATTGAAACTTCTTACAAAATATAGACACTTTTTTTTCTTTGATATTCATAAAACTTTATTGTGCACGAGTGTGTGTGTGTGTGTGTTAAATGGTTGAGTGTGTGACCCACCTTTGAATACCATAGACATTTGTTCTCCTGTACCTTCACCACTAAACTTAAACCATGAAATCAATCAATTAATTTTATTGTGTGAGCGTTGGCGAGTCTAAATTTCCATACTTATATCTTAATGGAAATTCCTGCAATTTCTATCTGGGTATTGATTTAGAATAAAATTTTACCTTTTTTATATGAGTTATGTCCCCTACGACTGGCAAAATGTTACCCGGTCTAGCAAGAGCAATAGAAAGGATAACAAACTTGTGTATAATTTCTCACAATTTGTAGATATTTGAATCTTGTAAAAAAATCAGAGGATAATTTTACAGTTAATATAAAATTCACAAGTTGTTCACCATTAAAATTTTGAAGTGATAATGAGGAAAAATACATGTGTGTTATTTTCATTGAACTTTGCATGAAAGGTGCCATAAAGGGAAATAACTCTGGTAATATGCAATTTTTTTTTTAGCAAAGTCGGAAATGCGTAAATGGTCTAATTCTATAAAACACTGCAAGTACAGGCAATAATTTTATTCCTTCTGTGTTAGTTAGAGAAGAAAGTGTTCACTGATAGAAAAAAAAGGAGAGAAGCTACCCTATACTTTTCCCCATTACCATCATTTTCTGGAAGTTTGGACCAGTTTTGAAACATTTTAATTCCAAATATTGTGCTCAAAATAAGACAGAATCATCCACTGATCAAAGGAAAACTTATATATCTGGTTAATTTCAAGCATAACAGTAATTTATGGTTAGAAGTATTGGTCATATTTGTTGATCTTGTGTAAGATCTCTAGGAATCAATAACAAATTTATTATTGTGCTGGAATGTCCTGCTAGTGGATAAAACAATAATAACAGTTTGTTGTGTATAAGAGTACAAAATAAATTCTGTTTAAGGTTTATTTATATGTAACTAACCTGATTATCTACATACTGATCACAACCATAACACCAGACTGACAGATCTGAATAACTTAGACACATTAGATGTCCTTCTTCTATACCATGCATCAACATGTGTTCATTTACAAATCTACTGCAAAATATCTAAACAAAAAATAAGAAATATTAATCAGAAATAATAGCTTAAAACACACCCAATTTAACTGTTTGAATTATAAAATATATAGGTTATGGTTTCAATTTTATTTCAATCTGATGCTAAGGCAATTCTCCATCGTCCATTTTGTTCATATCCCAGGCAGCCATCAGTATCTTCAGCACAGACTGATACATACTCCTTATTGTGTTACTATGAGTATTTACTTAAAAATTACAGGGCATGTAGATCTTGACATGTTGCACATGTTTGCTGTTTAAACTTAACGTCTATCTCTTATAGTTTTTGAAATAAAAAACGAAAAGTATTAAAATTTTGAAAATTTGATGAAAAAAGGGCAATAAAGATAGGTAATCAGATTTTCTTCAAATTTTCAGGGTAGTTAGATCTTGCTGTGCTGATCATTTTAACCCCTGTCAGATTTCTGATATTATTAACGGTTTTTGAGTTATTACCAAAAACGTGCAATTTTACTATATGTTCTATTTTTAGTAACAGTGGCCATGTTTGTTGGCCGAATGGAACCAAATGAGGAAGTTTTATAGAGGATCCTATATAGATGCTTCCTGCCAAGTTTGGCTCCATTTGGCCAAGCAGTTTCAGAGGAGAAGATTTTTTTAACATTAGCCAATCAGAAACAAGAATTGCCCTTGGCGGCCATATTTGTTGGCAGAATGGAACGAAATGAAGAAACTTTATAGAGGACCTTATATAGATGCTTTCTGCCAAGTTTGGTTCCATTTGGTCCAGTTGTTTCAGAGGAGTAGATTAAAATATGAAAAGTTAACGGACGGACGACGGATGCCAAGTGATGGCAATACCTCACCTGACCCTTTGGGTCAGGTGAGCTAAAAATGGTTTTGCAAGTTTACCACAGAAATTTGAAGGAATTTCGACAAACGAGTGTGCAAATAGTTTAAAATAGGAGACAGCTACAATAAAATGATTCCAATTACCCGATAACAGACTAAACAGCTCCAGTTTTCTGATGTATTTCCACAACTTTCACAGGGTGCCTTTGTATCTAGGAATGTTGTACCATCAGGAAGTGGGGTAACAGTTTCTAAATGAGGGCACCAGGTCAATGGAGTAACAGCAAACATTTGATCAACACCCTGCAAATTAAATTATCAACGGTTCTATTTAAGGAAATCTGAACACCCTAGAAAATAAAATCAAACATGATCGATCTAGTTATGAACACTGTATAACACTCTTTCTAGGTCACCACAGCCAGACGTCTGCTTTATATAACTCTCTTTCTGGGTCATCACACTAATCGACTGCTTTAATTAATACTCTTTCTAGATCATCAAGGGCCCGGGTGGCTCAATGAGTTAGGTAGTTGGATTACATACAACTCATACAAGCCTATCACCAATATGGCGTGAGTTCACACCCGGCCTTGTAAATTACAAAAAAGGGTGCACTCGACTTGCAGCCGGAAGTGATAAAGTTTACCAGTTGCTTGCCCATGCTTGCAGGTTCTCTCCGGCTTCTTCCACCACTAAAACTGGTCGCCATGATATAGCTGAAATATTGCTGAAAGTGGCATTAAACACCAAAAATCAATCAATTAATCAATCTAGATCACCTCTGTCAAGCATCTGCTTTATATAAGCTTCAATTTTGGTCATCACATCATACGACTGCTTTAATTAACACTAAGGGGTCGCTGTGGTCATGATCATTTGGTAGTTGGATTTACTACTACCTATGCAATCAGTGCCTATCTCCACTAAGAGTTGTGAGTTTGAATCCTGCTCATGGCGAGGTGGACTCAATACAACATTATATGATAACTTGCGACAGGTAGGTGGTTTTCTACAGGTACTCCTGTTTCCTCTACCAATAAAACAGACTGCCACGATATAACTGAAATATTGTTGAAAGTGGTGTTAAACACCAAAGCACTAAACCCTAAACCCCCTACCGAAATCCCTCATTTCGTTTAGATCAGATAATACAAATGTTACCTTAACTTAGGTAAATATAGTACCTTTCCTTCCATTTGTTCTTGTTACCTTAACTTAGGTAAATATAGTACCTTTCCTTCCATTTGTTCTTCTTACCTTCACTTAGGTAAATATAGTACCTTTCCTTCCATTTGTTCTTGTTACCTTCACTTAGGTAAATATAGTACCTTTCCTTCCATTTGTTCTTGTTACCTTCACTTAGGTAAATATAGTACCATTCCTTCCATTTGTTCTTGTTACCTTAACTTAGGTAAATATAGTACCTTTCCTTCCATTTGTTCTTATTACCTTCACTTAGGTAAATATAGTACCTTTCCTTCCATTTGTTCTTGTTACCTTCACTTAGGTAAATATAGTACCTTTCCTTCCATTTATTCTTGTTACCTTAACTTAGGTAAATATAGTACCTTTCCTTCCATTTGTTCTTGTTACCTTCACTTAGGTAAATATAGTACCTTTCCTTCCATTTGTTCTTGTTACCTTAACTTAGGTAAATATAGTACCTTTCCTTCCATTTATTCTTGTTACCTTAACTTAGGTAAATATAGTACCTTTCCTTCCATTTATTTTTGTTACCTTAACTTAGGTAAATATAGTACCTTTCCTTCCATTTGTTCTTGTTACCTTCACTTAGGTAAATATAGTACCTTTCCTTCCATTTGTTCTTGTTACCTTAACTTAGGTAAATATAGTACCTTTCCTTCCATTTGTTCTTGTTACCTTCACTTAGGTAAATATAGTACCTTTCCTTCCATTTGTTCTTGTTACCTTCACTTAGGTAAATATAGTACCTTTCCTTCCATTTATTCTTGTTACCTTAACTTAGGTAAATATAGTACCTTTCCTTCCATTTATTCTTGTTACCTTCACTTAGGTAAATATAGTACCTTTCCTTCCATTTGTTCTTGTTACCTTCACTTAGGTAAATATAGTACCTTTCCTTCCATTTATTCTTGTTACCTTAACTTAGGTAAATATAGTACCTTTCCTTCCATTTATTTTTGTTACCTTAACTTAGGTAAATATAGTACCTTTCCTTCCATTTGTTCTTGTTACCTTCACTTAGGTAAATATAGTACCTTTCCTTCCATTTGTTCTTGTTACCTTAACTTAGGTAAATATAGTACCTTTCCTTCCATTTGTTCTTGTTACCTTAACTTAGGTAAATATAGTACCTTTCCTTCCATTTGTTCTTGTTACCTTAACTTAGGTAAATATAGTACCTTTCCTTCCATTTGTTCTTGTTACCTTAACTTAGGTAAATATAGTACCTTTCCTTCCATTTGTTCTTGTTACCTTCACTTAGGTAAATATAGTACCTTTCCTTCCATTTGTTCTTGTTACCTTAACTTAGGTAAATATAGTACCTTTCCTTCCATTTGTTCTTGTTACCTTCACTTAGGTAAATATAGTACCTTTCCTTCCATTTGTTCTTGTTACCTTCACTTAGGTAAATATAGTACCTTTCCTTCCATTTGTTCTAACAACTGCATGTATGTATTAGGACGTTCCTCCTGTCCCTGGGCCCCACTATTAGCAGAAGCTTCCTGAGGCTCATTGTTGCTGCCAGAATCTGCCATATCTACTGTTTTAGAGGTCTCACTAACTATAAATAAAAATATAAAATATTTTATCAATATTGCAACAATAAGTTTTCGAAGTTTATAAAGGTTAGACAACTTTCTGTAATCTAAATAACTTGTATATGACAATTTACATTATATTTTTAGCAACATTTCATGCAATCAGTAATTAGGTTGTAAACTTCTTTGTTATTATCTTTATTCCATCACTGTATACAATGGTATGGTGTATTGTATACAACAATCAAATTAAAATTTATGGTACATTTATTTTGGACAAAAACAATTAAATAATATCCAACACCCATAATTTTAATATTGTAATCCATATTCAAGACCCTCATAACACTATTCATATATATATATATATGAAACTAAAATTAATATAGTTCACTTGAAACTTCAGAGCCAAAAAAACTAGTAACCAAAATCTAAAGTCTGGTCACATTTTTCAGAGTTCAAACAAGAAGACCACAATTAGTATCATATTCTTGAAGGAAAATTCTATTTATAATTCTTGTTCAAATGAAAACTAAGCTGGTAATAACTATTAAATTAAATCAATCAAATCTTTACTATAACCAAGATTAGCCTGCACATACAGTTAATAATTTATCAATCTGCATAAAGTCTGAAATTATTAATGCAGAAAACCCCCCCAATATGAATCTCCCTTCCATTAAAAGTACTGAATAGTAAAACCCCCAATATGAATCTCCCTTCCATTAAAACTGAATAGTAAACCCCCCCCAATATGAATCTCCATTAAAACTGAATAGTAAAACGTAGAAATACATTTTACAAACTTATTTCTTAATAACAAGAAATAAAGAGAGATTTATAATTTTATCATGAGAAACAATCCAGGTGATGTCAAATATTCTTAACTGAAAGTTGTTTGTCATTTTAATTTATTATACAGGAAATACAACAGTAGTTTTAGTCACTGAATTCACTCAGCTGGTGCAAAAAGTGACATAAAAAATCAAAAACAAAAAATACTGCACCGTAAGAATGATTCCAAAATCAACAAGAAAATCACAGAAACATAGACATGACTGTTAAAATTCACTCCTGGCTTGGTACAGGCATTTCAATAAATCAACAAGAAAATCACAGAAACATAGACATGACTGTTAAAATTCACTCCTGGCTTGGTACAGGCATTTCAATAAATCAACAAGAAAATCACAGAAACATAGACATGACTGTTAAAATTCACTCCTGGCTTGGTACAGGCATTTCAATAAATCAACAAGAAAATCACAGAAACATAGACATGACTGTTAAAATTCACTCCTGGCTTGGTACAGGCATTTCAATAAATCAACAAGAAAATCACAGAAACATAGACATGACTGTTAAAATTCACTCCTGGCTTGGTACAGGCATTTCAATAAATCAACAAGAAAATCACAGAAACATAGACATGACTGTTAAAATTCACTCCTGGCTTGGTACAGGCATTTCAATAAAAATGTAACAGGGTTAAACTAGGGGCCAAAACTCTAAAATAAAATGATGCAGTCATATAAGTGTTCTCCACATGTAAGTAAAATTCTGACCCTCACATATAACTGGGTGAACATTGTTGTTGTAATTAACGCCAAGTCATTATCTTGATTTTTAATAAATATATTTATTCTTTATGACATAAAAGTTGTCATAAGCATAATATATACTAGTTTTATAAAAGAGAATTGACGGCCTGAATTATCATTCAAATGTTAGATGCCACATAAGGCCATTGAAAAATATAATGTAGAGCTGGGAGTAATTTTACTCTAAGTATAGAGCGATCCCAAAAACTAGACAAGTTTTTAAAGAATGAATAGAAATTTTTAATATTTTTTTTTTTTTTTTACATCATATTATAGTTTATTCAAAATCTCCTGTTTACAGTAACCTTAATGGCCCAGGAGCACACATTAAGGGTCCCTGTTTTACATCAATCTCACTTGTTCAGGGGTAGCAAGTGAAAATAAAAATAAAAAGTCCACTTAAACATATTTCATCTTCATTTAGACTATACAATTATTACCATGCATTAGCTTTATGTTCATAAATAATAAATACTCATATGTTATTCCGAAAAAGTTCTAATTTGTTTTTATCCTTTTCATTAATATGCGATGTTTGTAATGTGCATTGTAAATGTTTTTTAAAATTATTTTTCCAAGTGTTGAAAATTGTTTGATCTCCAATTTGGGATTGGTTATATTTCACCTTATTACGTATTTTCCATATTTCCCACTTTGAGATAAATATTACGGTATTAAAAATGACGTCTAAATCCTCACCCCCATATAGTCCTAACATAATATTTTATTCCTTGATTTTTATATTAGCTGTTAATCCAGATCTGTTAAATATTGCTTCTATTTCTTTTATAATTTTGTTCACAGAAGGACATTTAAAAAATAGATGCTGCATCGTTTCATCGTTGTCTCTTATTTGGCAGAGATGGCATCTTCCGTTTGACAAATTCATTTTTTTCAATCTATGTTCTGTATAATTTATATTATGGAGACATTTCCACTGGAATTCTTTGACTTTGATTTTCTTTAATTTTGTCCAATCAATATTACCCCTGTACTGTTCTTCCCACTTAATCTGACATTTTGGTTTATATTTTGTTTAAAGATTCCCTGAATTACTTTTATTTTCAATTTATCAGGTGATATAGTTGTATTTGAATCATTCAAAAATTGTAGCTTATCGTTGATATTTAAGGTAACTCTACGTTCTGGTACTATTCAGTATTGTAGTTTCACCTTTTATGAACTTTTTGGGGATTGCTTTTTTTATCTTAGAAAACTCTGAAATACAGTTCCTCCTATCTATTAATAAATTGTATATATCATGACAACTTTTAAAATTTGTATTATTTGAATCCCAAATATCGTTTATAGTTCGTAAGTTACTTTGCAGAAACGAGGTAAACACTAATGGTTTGTTTTCAAAAGTTATTGAAGAGTTACAAAATATTCTGGTTTTTAATATTGTTTAATCATTTGTCTTTGCCAATATTCCAGACTTAAGGAGAAGGCACATTTTATGAAATAATACAATATGATTTTTCTCACTCTTGAAAACAAAAATCATTATTTATTTTGGTCCAGTCTGAGTGGAGACCAATGCTGTGTAAAATTTATGTATCTAAGATAACACAGTAATTCAAATTTATAATTGTTACAACACCAGAAAGATAAATTCGCAACTGATATTTGGTTCAGATTTACTAAAAAACAAAGTAATTTTTTTTTTAGGACAGACAAATAGTTACAACAGACTTACCTTGAAACTGATAAATTATTATATAGTTATAGGAGAGAAGAGATAGATCATTTATATACAGTTTTTGGTTCAAATTATTGTGTCATTCTGTCAGGAATAGAAATGAACACTGATATACAGGAGAAAATAGAGATGACTGCCTTTCTGTAGATCCCCATACACAAAACAGATTACCTACATCAATATGTCAACTTCCTGTTGTGTGTTTCTTAAAATAGAACATCATAAAAACCCTATGTTATAAATAACTATCAACTGAACTTCTAGATAATTCTTTTTATTTACAAAGGTGTTTATTTCACAGACTACCTTTCAGTTGTCCATTTACACAAAAAGAATAAATCAATATGTGAACTTCCTGTTGTGTGTTTCTTAAAATAGAACAACATAAAATCCCTATGTTATAAATAATTATCAACTGAACTTCTAGATAATTCTTTCTATTTAAAAAGCTTGTTAATTTCACAGACACTTAGTCTTCTATTTAAAAAAAATAAATTATCACTAATTATATTTTAACTGGAAGTCAATATTTCTTCTGAGGGATGGGAAGAGGATGGGCCTTTGTTAATTTCTTTTATAAAATAAATAAAAACAGTATTATTGGATAAAGAAAAGAGTTATTGTTCTTTGTCTGTTTTACTTTTGAAAAAAGAAGTAAAAATATAATATTTGGGAGTGTTCGAACTCTCACCATATCAGAAAGCGTTGGGATTTGTCAGTTGTGAAATCAAGAACTGTTGTTACATTGTATAAAAATGGATGTAAAAGAAGAGTTTGAAGATACCAAAGGGGTAATCAGAAGCCGCAAATAGAAAAAGGACAAACAATACAATGGTTAAAAGGACTATAAAAAAACTACACTAGTTGTGTAAAATACATATTTAGAGACCGCTACAAAGTAATCTGACTAATATATCTCAATATTTTAATCATAGTTGGACAATCTACTATTTATCTATAATTCTAATGCAATTTTTGAATAGTACTTGTTTTAATTGGCTACTGTTTACCAACAAATCCACGGTTGACATGTCAAAACCTAAAGGTTCTACTTTGAATGGGCCGCCATATTGAATTCTTGAAATCCAAAATGGCCAATTATTGCAAAATGATTGAATAAACAAGAGGTTAACCTGAGCCTGTATCACTAACCTGGTCATGCATACAATAAACTAGAGGTTAACCTGAGCCTGTATCACTAACCTGGTCATGCATACAATAAACTAGAGGTTAACCTGAGCCTGTATCGCTAACCTGGTCATGCATACAATAAACTAGAGGTTAACCTGAGCCTGTATCGCTAACCTGGTCATGCATACAATAAAAGGCGACTATAGCAGGGTCACCCATCGGAATCCCGGGGAATAAAAATAGAACCAACTTGTCGTCGGAAGAGACAGAAAAACAAGTTCCTGTGTTAAGCTGTTGCCCATGTTGACCCATCCCAGAGTCCCCTCTTTCTGATTTTTTGTTTACAAACTTTTCTCATCCTGAATATGACTGAATTATTGCTTGCTGGACCTTAAGCAATCAATCAATCAATCAATTCGCACACATTATTGTATCCAGCTCTATTGGTGTGTCGACATTGCTTTTTAACATAAATATTCCATGATAAAGGGCGGGGGACACTGGTACGCTCTCCTTTTGGCTTTTCCTTTTTTTCTGTATTTCTTTTTTTTGTGTATTCATTTATTTCATCTTTCTTTTTAATAGTGACATTTCTTGGCTGGACTCGGCTACACGCTACTTAAATAAAGCCTGAAGTAGTCGCTACTAAAAAATATACGGGATACTTACACTACCGGTTCATCACGATTGGATCCAGGTCTTTATGGAGTCCGCGTTGTTCATATATGTGTTTTTTTTTAGCTCTTGTGTGGCCCTGCCAATTGTTTGTCCGTCTATGATATCGTGTTTCCGATGTTCTGGACCTTTCTTTGGTGAGTAAACGGTTTGGTTTCTGGTCCCATATTACACATGTTATAGTGTTAACTTTCAAAGAAATATAGCATTTGTCGGACTATTGGACTGTCGGACTGTCGGAATATAGGTCGGACCCCATTTGACCCCTTTCATCTAAGACGTAATAAGAGCTAGATCATCTCTAGTTGATTTAATTTGCAGTGCCTAGATAAACTGACACAGCTAATATATCATAAAAATCAATTTAGTTGACAACCAATATGTGTTGGAAATCCACCTCATGTTTATGAATTGGGTTAGGTTTAGATTTATTGGTGGAGGAAACTGGAGTACACGGAAAACCACAGACAAACTATTAGTATATCACATAATGTTGTATTGAGTACTACTCTCTATGAGTGGGATTTGAACTCACAACATCAGTGGTGATAGGCACTGATTGCATAGGTAGTTAGAAACCCAACTCCCACAAGATCACAACCACAATGGCCACGAGTTTATGAATTGGGAGGGCTTGATATCTGTTCTATTATGTAGGTTTCTTATATAGTACATGTATATCTCTAAACATAATTTATGTCCAAATGTCAGGAGTTATAATGACAAGTGAGGGTACTGTTGGTCATCATCTCTCATCTTATTCATTTATTACAGTCCAGTCTGAACTTCCTTGCTATCTGACAAAAAATAATGATTACATCATCACAAAAGGGGAGACAACTATACCTGTAATGTTCTGTAGTTGACTTGAAAGTGCATCCATTGTTGCCTCATTTCTGAAAGTATATAAAACAATAAATAAATTCAGGTTTTTATTCTATAACCGTTATTTTTTTTTAGATACCTTCATTATAAATGTGAACCTCTGTTAATCAGAATAGGTTGGGCAACAATCAAGTTGGGGCAGTCATGGTCATATGGTAGTTGGATTTACAACTACCTATGCAATCAGTGTCTATCACCACTTAAGTTGTGAGCTCGAATCCCGCTCGATACAACATTATGTAATACGTTTGTCAGTGACTTGCGGCCGGTCGGTGGTTTTCTCCGGGTACTCCCATTTCCTCAACCAATAAATCTGACTGCCACAATATAACTGCAATATTGTTGAAAGTGGTGTTAATCACCATAACCCTAACACTACATAGACCACTTAGAAGTGAAAAAACAGGTCATTCTTCAAAAAAGACATTTCAAACAGTCAAGACAGTTACTTTCATTTTAAAATCTTGATCTACCTATGCTATAAAAATGGCAACAAGAACTGTTAAAACAGCTAAAAGTATGACTCTCCAGAGACAGTATTATGTGTTATCTGTGGTAAAAGTTAACCTTCTGGAATAAATTCATGTACAAATATATAATAAGACATAGCTTATCTTGTTAAAATGCCACTACAAAAGAAATCTGTATACCAAAAAATATCAAAATCTGCAGCCATACATCAGAGAAAATCAACCCATAACATGTGTAATAATAACTCTAATGAATATCAATGGTTCTTTGATCAATTAATAATATACTTATTTTATTCCAACACCTGCAGGCAGCTTCTATCAGCATAAGGATGATGTTGAGGAAAGCAGAAATCATTAAAGACAGTATATACCTTCAGAATATGAGGGTCAATAGGAAAACAGAAATTATTAAAGACAGTATATACCTTCAGAATATGAGGGTCAATAGGAAAACAGAAATCATTAAAGACAGTATATACCTTCAGAATATGAGGGTCAATAGGAAAACAGAAATCATTAAAGGCAGTGTATACCTTCAGAATATGAGGGTCAATAGGAAAACAGAAATCATTAAAGGCAGTATATACCTTCAGAATATGAGGGTCAATAGGAAAACAGAAATCATTAAAGACAGTATATACCATCAGAATATGAGGGTCAATAGGAAAACAGAAATTATTAAAGGCAGTGTATACCTTCAGAATATGAGGGTCAATAGGAAAACAGAAATCATTAAAGGCAGTGTATACCTTCAGAATATGAGGGTCAATAGGAAAACAGAAATCATTAAAGGCAGTATATACCTTCAGAATATGAGGGTCAATAGGAAAACAGAAATCATTAAAGGCAGTGTATACCTTCAGAATATGAGGGTCAATAGGAAAACAGAAATCATTAAAGGCAGTATATACCTTCAGAATATGAGGGTCAATAGGAAAACAGAAATCATTAAAGACAGTATATACCATCAGAATATGAGGGTCAATAGGAAAACAGAAATTATTAAAGGCAGTGTATACCTTCAGAATATGAGGGTCAATAGGAAAACAGAAATCATTAAAGACAGTATATACCATCAGAATATGAGGATCAATAGGAAAACAGAAATCATTAAAGGCAGTGTATACCTTCAGAATATGAGGGTCAATAGGAAAACAGAAATCATTAAAGACAGTATATACCATCAGAATATGAGGGTCAATAGGAAAACAGAAATCATTAAAGACAGTATATACCTTCAGAATATGAGGGTCAATAGGAAAACAGAAATCATTAAAGGCAGTATATACCTTCAGAATATGAGTGTCAATAGGAAAACAGAAATCATTAAAGGCAGTATATACCTTCAGAATATGAGTGTCAATAGGAAAACAGAAATCATTAAAGGCAGTATTATATATATATATACCTTCAGAATATGAGGGTCAATAGGAAAACAGAAATCATTAAAGGCAGTATATACCTTCAGAATATGAGGGTCAATAGGAAAACAGAAATCATTAAAGGCAGTATATACCTTCAGAATATGAGGATCAATAGGAAAACAGAAATCATTAAAGGCAGTATATACCATCAGAATATGAGTGTCAATAGGAAAACAGAAATCATTAAAGGCAGTATATACCTTCAGAATATGAGTGTCAATAGGAAAACAGAAATCATTAAAGACAGTATATACCTTCAGAATATGAGGGTCAATAGGAAAACAGAAATCATTAAAGGCAGTATATACCTTCAGAATATGAGGATCAATAGGAAAACAGAAATCATTAAAGGCAGTATATACCTTCAGAATATGAGGATCAATAGGAAAACAGAAATCATTAAAGGCAGTATATACCATCAGAATATGAGTGTCAATAGGAAAACAGAAATCATTAAAGGCAGTATATACCTTCAGAATATGAGTGTCAATAGCAAAACAGAAATCATTAAAGACAGTATATACCTTCAGAATATGAGGGTCAATAGGAAAACAGAAATCATTAAAGGCAGTATATACCTTCAGAATATGAGGATCAATAGGAAAACAGAAATCATTAAAGGCAGTATATACCTTCAGAATATGAGTGTCAATAGGAAAACAGAAATCATTAAAGGCAGTATATACCTTCAGAATATGAGGATCAATAGGAAAACAGAAATCATTAAAGGCAGTATATACCTTCAGAATATGAGGGTCAATAGGAAAACAGAAATCATTAAAGGCAGTATATACCTTCAGAATATGAGGGTCAATAGGAAAACAGAAATCATTAAAGGCAGTATATACCTTCAGAATATGAGGGTCAATAGGAAAACAGAAATCATTAAAGGCAATATATACCTTCAGAATATGAGGGTCAATAGGAAAACAGAAATCATTAAAGACAGTATATACCATCAGAATATGAGGATCAATAGGAAAACAGAAATCATTAAAGGCAGTGTATACCTTCAGAATATGAGGGTCAATAGGAAAACAGAAATCATTAAAGACAGTATATACCATCAGAATATGAGGGTCAATAGGAAAACAGAAATCATTAAAGACAGTATATACCTTCAGAATATGAGGGTCAATAGGAAAACAGAAATCATTAAAGGCAGTATATACCTTCAGAATATGAGTGTCAATAGGAAAACAGAAATCATTAAAGGCAGTATATACCTTCAGAATATGAGTGTCAATAGGAAAACAGAAATCATTAAAGGCAGTATTATATATATATATACCTTCAGAATATGAGGGTCAATAGGAAAACAGAAATCATTAAAGACAGTATATACCATCAGAATATGAGGATCAATAGGAAAACAGAAATCATTAAAGGCAGTGTATACCTTCAGAATATGAGGGTCAATAGGAAAACAGAAATCATTAAAGACAGTATATACCATCAGAATATGAGGGTCAATAGGAAAACAGAAATCATTAAAGACAGTATATACCTTCAGAATATGAGGGTCAATAGGAAAACAGAAATCATTAAAGGCAGTATATACCTTCAGAATATGAGTGTCAATAGGAAAACAGAAATCATTAAAGGCAGTATATACCTTCAGAATATGAGTGTCAATAGGAAAACAGAAATCATTAAAGGCAGTATTATATATATATATACCTTCAGAATATGAGGGTCAATAGGAAAACAGAAATCATTAAAGGCAGTATATACCTTCAGAATATGAGGGTCAATAGGAAAACAGAAATCATTAAAGGCAGTATATACCTTCAGAATATGAGGATCAATAGGAAAACAGAAATCATTAAAGGCAGTATATACCATCAGAATATGAGTGTCAATAGGAAAACAGAAATCATTAAAGGCAGTATATACCTTCAGAATATGAGTGTCAATAGGAAAACAGAAATCATTAAAGACAGTATATACCTTCAGAATATGAGGGTCAATAGGAAAACAGAAATCATTAAAGGCAGTATATACCTTCAGAATATGAGGATCAATAGGAAAACAGAAATCATTAAAGGCAGTATATACCTTCAGAATATGAGGATCAATAGGAAAACAGAAATCATTAAAGGCAGTATATACCATCAGAATATGAGTGTCAATAGGAAAACAGAAATCATTAAAGGCAGTATATACCTTCAGAATATGAGTGTCAATAGGAAAACAGAAATCATTAAAGACAGTATATACCTTCAGAATATGAGGGTCAATAGGAAAACAGAAATCATTAAAGGCAGTATATACCTTCAGAATATGAGGATCAATAGGAAAACAGAAATCATTAAAGGCAGTATATACCTTCAGAATATGAGTGTCAATAGGAAAACAGAAATCATTAAAGGCAGTATATACCTTCAGAATATGAGGATCAATAGGAAAACAGAAATCATTAAAGGCAGTATATACCTTCAGAATATGAGGGTCAATAGGAAAACAGAAATCATTAAAGGCAGTATATACCTTCAGAATATGAGGGTCAATAGGAAAACAGAAATCATTAAAGGCAGTATATACCTTCAGAATATGAGGGTCAATAGGAAAACAGAAATCATTAAAGGCAGTGTATACCTTCAGAATATGAGGGTCAATAGGAAAACAGAAATCATTAAAGGCAGTATATACCTTCAGAATATGAGGGTCAATAGGAAAACAGAAATCATTAAAGGCAGTATATACCTGCAGAATATGAGTGTCAATAGGAAAACAGAAATCATTAAAGGCAGTGTATACCTTCAGAATATGAGGGTCAATAGGAAAACAGAAATCATTAAAGGCAGTATATACCTTCAGAATATGAGTGTCAATAGGAAAACAGAAATCATTAAAGACAGTATATACCTTCAGAATATGAGGGTCAATAGGAAAACAGAAATCATTAAAGGCAGTATATACCTTCAGAATATGAGGATCAATAGGAAAACAGAAATCATTAAAGGCAGTATATACCTTCAGAATATGAGGATCAATAGGAAAACAGAAATCATTAAAGGCAGTATATACCATCAGAATATGAGGGTCAATAGGAAAACAGAAATCATTAAAGACAGTATATACCTTCAGAATATGAGGGTCAATAGGAAAACAGAAATCATTAAAGGCAGTATATACCTTCAGAATATGAGTGTCAATAGGAAAACAGAAATCATTAAAGGCAGTATATACCTTCAGAATATGAGTGTCAATAGGAAAACAGAAATCATTAAAGGCAGTATTATATATATATATACCTTCAGAATATGAGGGTCAATAGGAAAACAGAAATCATTAAAGGCAGTATATACCTTCAGAATATGAGGGTCAATAGGAAAACAGAAATCATTAAAGGCAGTATATACCTTCAGAATATGAGGATCAATAGGAAAACAGAAATCATTAAAGGCAGTATATACCATCAGAATATGAGTGTCAATAGGAAAACAGAAATCATTAAAGGCAGTATATACCTTCAGAATATGAGTGTCAATAGGAAAACAGAAATCATTAAAGACAGTATATACCTTCAGAATATGAGGGTCAATAGGAAAACAGAAATCATTAAAGGCAGTATATACCTTCAGAATATGAGGATCAATAGGAAAACAGAAATCATTAAAGGCAGTATATACCTTCAGAATATGAGGATCAATAGGAAAACAGAAATCATTAAAGGCAGTATATACCATCAGAATATGAGTGTCAATAGGAAAACAGAAATCATTAAAGGCAGTATATACCTTCAGAATATGAGTGTCAATAGGAAAACAGAAATCATTAAAGACAGTATATACCTTCAGAATATGAGGGTCAATAGGAAAACAGAAATCATTAAAGGCAGTATATACCTTCAGAATATGAGGATCAATAGGAAAACAGAAATCATTAAAGGCAGTATATACCTTCAGAATATGAGTGTCAATAGGAAAACAGAAATCATTAAAGGCAGTATATACCTTCAGAATATGAGGATCAATAGGAAAACAGAAATCATTAAAGGCAGTATATACCTTCAGAATATGAGGGTCAATAGGAAAACAGAAATCATTAAAGGCAGTATATACCTTCAGAATATGAGGGTCAATAGGAAAACAGAAATCATTAAAGGCAGTATATACCTTCAGAATATGAGGGTCAATAGGAAAACAGAAATCATTAAAGGCAGTGTATACCTTCAGAATATGAGGGTCAATAGGAAAACAGAAATCATTAAAGGCAGTATATACCTTCAGAATATGAGGGTCAATAGGAAAACAGAAATCATTAAAGGCAGTATATACCTGCAGAATATGAGTGTCAATAGGAAAACAGAAATCATTAAAGGCAGTGTATACCTTCAGAATATGAGGGTCAATAGGAAAACAGAAATCATTAAAGACAGTATATACCTTCAGAATATGAGGGTCAATAGGAAAACAGAAATCATTAAAGGCAGTGTATACCTTCAGAATATGAGGGTCAATAGGAAAACAGAAATCATTAAAGGCAGTGTATACCTTCAGAATATGAGGGTCAATAGGAAAACAGAAATCATTAAAGGCAGTATATACCTTCAGAATATGAGGGTCAATAGGAAAACAGAAATCATTAAAGACAGTATATACCTTCAGAATATGAGGGTCAATAGGAAAACAGAAATCATTAAAGGCAGTGTATACCTTCAGAATATGAGGGTCATAAGGAAAACAGAAATCATTAAAGGCAGTATATACCTTCAGAATATGAGGGTCAATAGGAAAACAGAAATCATTAAAGGCAGTGTATACCTTCAGAATATGAGGATCAATAGGAAAACAGAAATCATTAAAGGCAGTATATACCTTCAGAATATGAGGGTCAATAGGAAAACAGAAATCATTAAAGGCAGTATATACCTTCAGAATATGAGGGTCAATAGGAAAACAGAAATCATTAAAGGCAGTATATACCTTCAGAATATGAGGGTCAATAGGAAAACAGAAATCATTAAAGGCAGTATATACCTTCAGAATATGAGTGTCAATAGGAAAACAGAAATCATTAAAGGCAGTATATACCTTCAGAATATGAGGGTCAATAGGAAAACAGAAATCATTAAAGGCAGTATATACCTTCAGAATATGAGGGTCAATAGGAAAACAGAAATCATTAAAGGCAGTATATACCTTCAGAATATGAGGGTCAATAGGAAAACAGAAATCATTAAAGGCAGTGTATACCTTCAGAATATGAGGGTCAATAGGAAAACAGAAATCATTAAAGGCAGTGTATACCTTCAGAATATGAGGGTCAATAGGAAAACAGAAATCATTAAAGGCAGTGTATACCTTCAGAATATGAGGGTCAATAGGAAAACAGAAATCATTAAAGGCAGTATATACCTTCAGAATATGAGGGTCAATAGGAAAACAGAAATCATTAAAGGCAGTGTATACCTTCAGAATATGAGGGTCAATAGGAAAACAGAAATCATTAAAGGCAGTATATTCCTTCAGAATATGAGGATCAATAGGAAAACAGAAATCATTAAAGGCAGTATATACCTTCAGAATATGAGGGTCAATAGGAAAACAGAAATCATTAAAGGCGGTATATACCTTCAGAATATGAGGGTCAATAGGAAAACAGAAATCATTAAAGGCAGTATATACCTTCAGAATATGAGGATCAATAGGAAAACAGAAATCATTAAAGGCAGTGTATACCTTCAGAATATGAGGGTCAATAGGAAAACAGAAATCATTAAAGGCAGTATATACCTTCAGAATATGAGGATCAATAGGAAAACAGAAATCATTAAAGGCAGTATATACCTTCAGAATATGAGGGTCAATAGGAAAACAGAAATCATTAAAGGCAGTATATACCTTCAGAATATGAGGGTCAATAGGAAAACAGAAATCATTAAAGGCGGTGTATACCTTCAGAATATGAGGGTCAATAGGAAAACAGAAATCATTAAAGGCAGTATATACCTTCAGAATATGAGGATCAATAGGAAAACAGAAATCATTAAAGGCAGTGTATACCTTCAGAATATGAGGGTCAATAGGAAAACAGAAATCATTAAAGGCAGTATATACCTTCAGAATATGAGTGTCAATAGGAAAACAGAAATCATTAAAGACAGTATATACCTTCAGAATATGAGGGTCAATAGGAAAACAGAAATCATTAAAGGCAGTATATACCTTCAGAATATGAGGATCAATAGGAAAACAGAAATCATTAAAGGCAGTATATACCTTCAGAATATGAGGATCAATAGGAAAACAGAAATCATTAAAGGCAGTATATACCATCAGAATATGAGGGTCAATAGGAAAACAGAAATCATTAAAGACAGTATATACCTTCAGAATATGAGGGTCAATAGGAAAACAGAAATCATTAAAGGCAGTATATACCTTCAGAATATGAGTGTCAATAGGAAAACAGAAATCATTAAAGGCAGTATATACCTTCAGAATATGAGTGTCAATAGGAAAACAGAAATCATTAAAGGCAGTATTATATATATATATACCTTCAGAATATGAGGGTCAATAGGAAAACAGAAATCATTAAAGGCAGTATATACCTTCAGAATATGAGGGTCAATAGGAAAACAGAAATCATTAAAGGCAGTATATACCTTCAGAATATGAGGATCAATAGGAAAACAGAAATCATTAAAGGCAGTATATACCATCAGAATATGAGTGTCAATAGGAAAACAGAAATCATTAAAGGCAGTATATACCTTCAGAATATGAGTGTCAATAGGAAAACAGAAATCATTAAAGACAGTATATACCTTCAGAATATGAGGGTCAATAGGAAAACAGAAATCATTAAAGGCAGTATATACCTTCAGAATATGAGGATCAATAGGAAAACAGAAATCATTAAAGGCAGTATATACCTTCAGAATATGAGGATCAATAGGAAAACAGAAATCATTAAAGGCAGTATATACCATCAGAATATGAGTGTCAATAGGAAAACAGAAATCATTAAAGGCAGTATATACCTTCAGAATATGAGTGTCAATAGGAAAACAGAAATCATTAAAGACAGTATATACCTTCAGAATATGAGGGTCAATAGGAAAACAGAAATCATTAAAGGCAGTATATACCTTCAGAATATGAGGATCAATAGGAAAACAGAAATCATTAAAGGCAGTATATACCTTCAGAATATGAGTGTCAATAGGAAAACAGAAATCATTAAAGGCAGTATATACCTTCAGAATATGAGGATCAATAGGAAAACAGAAATCATTAAAGGCAGTATATACCTTCAGAATATGAGGGTCAATAGGAAAACAGAAATCATTAAAGGCAGTATATACCTTCAGAATATGAGGGTCAATAGGAAAACAGAAATCATTAAAGGCAGTATATACCTTCAGAATATGAGGGTCAATAGGAAAACAGAAATCATTAAAGGCAGTGTATACCTTCAGAATATGAGGGTCAATAGGAAAACAGAAATCATTAAAGGCAGTATATACCTTCAGAATATGAGGGTCAATAGGAAAACAGAAATCATTAAAGGCAGTATATACCTGCAGAATATGAGTGTCAATAGGAAAACAGAAATCATTAAAGGCAGTGTATACCTTCAGAATATGAGGGTCAATAGGAAAACAGAAATCATTAAAGACAGTATATACCTTCAGAATATGAGGGTCAATAGGAAAACAGAAATCATTAAAGGCAGTGTATACCTTCAGAATATGAGGGTCAATAGGAAAACAGAAATCATTAAAGGCAGTGTATACCTTCAGAATATGAGGGTCAATAGGAAAACAGAAATCATTAAAGGCAGTATATACCTTCAGAATATGAGGGTCAATAGGAAAACAGAAATCATTAAAGACAGTATATACCTTCAGAATATGAGGGTCAATAGGAAAACAGAAATCATTAAAGGCAGTGTATACCTTCAGAATATGAGGGTCAATAGGAAAACAGAAATCATTAAAGGCAGTATATACCTTCAGAATATGAGGGTCAATAGGAAAACAGAAATCATTAAAGGCAGTGTATACCTTCAGAATATGAGGATCAATAGGAAAACAGAAATCATTAAAGGCAGTATATACCTTCAGAATATGAGGGTCAATAGGAAAACAGAAATCATTAAAGGCAGTATATACCTTCAGAATATGAGGGTCAATAGGAAAACAGAAATCATTAAAGGCAGTATATACCTTCAGAATATGAGGGTCAATAGGAAAACAGAAATCATTAAAGGCAGTATATACCTTCAGAATATGAGTGTCAATAGGAAAACAGAAATCATTAAAGGCAGTATATACCTTCAGAATATGAGGGTCAATAGGAAAACAGAAATCATTAAAGGCAGTATATACCTTCAGAATATGAGGGTCAATAGGAAAACAGAAATCATTAAAGGCAGTATATACCTTCAGAATATGAGGGTCAATAGGAAAACAGAAATCATTAAAGGCAGTGTATACCTTCAGAATATGAGGGTCAATAGGAAAACAGAAATCATTAAAGGCAGTGTATACCTTCAGAATATGAGGGTCAATAGGAAAACAGAAATCATTAAAGGCAGTGTATACCTTCAGAATATGAGGGTCAATAGGAAAACAGAAATCATTAAAGGCAGTATATACCTTCAGAATATGAGGGTCAATAGGAAAACAGAAATCATTAAAGGCAGTGTATACCTTCAGAATATGAGGGTCAATAGGAAAACAGAAATCATTAAAGGCAGTATATTCCTTCAGAATATGAGGATCAATAGGAAAACAGAAATCATTAAAGGCAGTATATACCTTCAGAATATGAGGGTCAATAGGAAAACAGAAATCATTAAAGGCGGTATATACCTTCAGAATATGAGGGTCAATAGGAAAACAGAAATCATTAAAGGCAGTATATACCTTCAGAATATGAGGATCAATAGGAAAACAGAAATCATTAAAGGCAGTGTATACCTTCAGAATATGAGGGTCAATAGGAAAACAGAAATCATTAAAGGCAGTATATACCTTCAGAATATGAGGATCAATAGGAAAACAGAAATCATTAAAGGCAGTATATACCTTCAGAATATGAGGGTCAATAGGAAAACAGAAATCATTAAAGGCAGTATATACCTTCAGAATATGAGGGTCAATAGGAAAACAGAAATCATTAAAGGCGGTGTATACCTTCAGAATATGAGGGTCAATAGGAAAACAGAAATCATTAAAGGCAGTATATACCTTCAGAATATGAGGATCAATAGGAAAACAGAAATCATTAAAGGCAGTGTATACCTTCAGAATATGAGGGTCAATAGGAAAACAGAAATCATTAAAGGCAGTATATACCTTCAGAATATGAGGATCAATAGGAAAACAGAAATCATTAAAGGCAGTATATACCTTCAGAATATGAGGGTCAATAGGAAAACAGAAATCATTAAAGGCAGTATATACCTTCAGAATATGAGGGTCAATAGGAAAACAGAAATCATTAAAGGCGGTGTATACCTTCAGAATATGAGGGTCAATAGGAAAACAGAAATCATTAAAGGCAGTATATACCTTCAGAATATCAGAAATAATGAGGGTCAATAGGTTTTCTTTACTTGATTGTTGTTAAATGTCAAATGAGCAGTATTTCAGCTATATTCATTAGGAGAACATTAGTTTACAAACATATAAATCATTATGTAGGTTAAAAGATGGAAGTGGAACTAGTCTAATGATTAGTGCTTAGATTGCCTTTCAACAGGTGACAAAGGACCACTACTAGCAAACTTGACTAATTAAGAGATGCTGCTAGTTCTACTTTAAGTGAATGGAGTGGGCATTCAAAAAACAAACACACAAGAGATGCTGCTAGTTCTACTTTAAGTGAATGGAGTGGGGCATTCAAAAAACAAACACACAAGAGATGCTGCTAGTTCTACTTTAAGTGAATGGAGTGGGGCATTCAAAAAACAAACACACAAGAGATGCTGCTAGTTGTTTATTGTTTTCATATTTTTTTTTTTTTTTTTTTTAAATTTCAAGGATGGATTACTGTCAAATTTATTGTATGTATGCTTTGTTTATTGTTTGTACATGTCTATTTCTGTCAGATTTAAAAGCTCACTAGAGCTTGTGTTATAATTCGTTGCTTCTTTCTTACTCTACATAAAGCTTATTGTATTGTATTGTATTGTATTTAACAAGGCACTCGTTAATGTCCTGTTCTAAGGGCTATGTATTTGATTCATTACCACAATAAATGGATATCTATTTTGGAGGGGTTGTATCCCACAGTGGAGAAACTATACTATAGGTCTAATTTCTATACTCCTCCAGAGTTCCCTCTCTATACTATAGGTCTAATTTCTATACTCCTCTAGAGTTTCCCTCTTGTGTAGGCTTAATTAGAGTTAGATTCAAACAAATCTCATCCTATATGATGAATCCCTTCTTTTTAAACTGCTGGAGTCAAAAACTCTACAAACTGTACAAATGTGACATTGTGCAAAAAATATGAAAATTTGTGAAGAGGAAATACAGTTTGAGCATGGCAACTGAAACTGTCATACCAATACACTAGTAGTAGTAAACTATTGAATGTAACATAAATTTGTGCTTTGTTCTGTATTATTTCTAAAAAAAAACAAGTCTTCAAATACTTTTCGGGTTAGGGTTATGGTGTTTAATGGCAGTTTCAACAATATTTCAGTTTTATTTGTGGAGGAAACCAGGGTACCCGGAGTAAACCATCGACCTGTTGCAAGTCACTGACAAAACTTTGTACAGACTGTGAGTAAATAACATTATGTTGATCAATTCAATACTTTTTTTAATCTAAAACCCACACTAAGCCTCATCATAGATTCAGTAATATTATTAACAGCAAATGATCGTTTACAATTATTTTATCAGATCAAATAATTTTTTTCAAATGTCTTGTTCTCGTTGGTACATTTTTGGTACAAACCAATAAAAAGAAAATTTGAACAGAAAACATTATTTTTTGTCTATTAATTTGCATTTGCATACATCCATTTATTTAATGTATTTACATCATGAAATCATCAAACAAAAAGATAGCTTATGTACATATTTTCTGAAGAATTTCAGGAAAATGCACTGGATATGTTTTATTGCACAAAAAGATGCAACGTAATGGTTAATGGCTATTGGATAGTGGATAGTGGATGAAGTGGAAGCTACATCTAAAAGATTTTTTTAATCTGAAAAAATTGTCTCATATATACAAAGCTTCAGATAATTTTCAAGAGCAAGGGATATTTATCCCTCCTATTTGAAAGTGAAGAGTACAGATTGTTTTCTGTTACATTTTTGAACTCCTGTCTTTAGATGTGTTTGCAGACATGTTATTTTTGAACTTTTTACATGAGTTAATTTAATTGTTATAATTCTTTACTACACACAGGTATGACTTATATGCATTGTAAATACAGTATGAGATCACTATTGACTATCTTATTAATAAACAAGATATAAACTTGTTGACAGTGTCCATCGTGTCTCCTCATCTGGTTCAACTCAACTTTTCTAACTATTACATTGTCTACATTATTTTCAACTGAAAACTGAATAATCCGATGCATATTTTCGCAGGTACACAGCTTATATGGACCTCTGAATTATATCAAAATCAAAAGTCTGTTTCTTTCAAATTTTCTGAACATAAATACATATGGAACAAAAGGCAACTTCTGATACTAGTACACTGAAACCTTGTCTACGTAACTGACCATGTATCCCTGGTCTGATTACACTGTAACTGACCATGTATTCCTGGTCTGATTACGATGTAACTGACCATGTATTCCTGGTCTGATTACACTGTAACTGACCATGTATTCCTGGTCTGATTACACTGAAACTGACCATGTATCCCTCGTCTGATTACACTGTAACTGACCATGTATCCCTGGTCTGATTACGATGTAACTGACCATGTATCCCTGGTCTGATTACACTGAAACTGACCATGTATCCCTGGTCTGATTACGATGTAACTGACCATGTATCCCTGGTCTGATTATGATGTAACTGACCATGTATCCCTGGTCTGATTACGATGTAACTGACCATGTATCCCTGGTCTGATTACACTGTAACTGACCATGTATTCCTGGTCTGATTACGGTGTAACTGACCATGTATTCCTGGTCTGATTACACTGTAACTGACCATGTATTCCTGGTCTGATTACACTGAAACTGACCATGTATCCCTGGTCTGATTACACTGTAACTGACCATGTATCCCTGGTCTGATTACGATGTAACTGACCATGTATCCCTGGTCTGATTACACTGAAACTGACCATGTATCCCTGGTCTGATTACGATGTAACTGACCATGTATACCTGGTCTGATTATGATGTAACTGACCATGTATCCCTGGTCTGATTACGATGTAACTGACCATGTATCCCTGGTCTGATTACGATGTAACTGACCATGTTTCCCTGGTCTGATTACGATGTAACTGACCATGTATCCCTGGTCTGATTACGATGTAACTGACCATGTATCCCTGGTCTGATTATGATGTAACTGACCATGTATCCCTGGTCTGATTACGATGTAACTGACCATGTATCCCTGGTCTGATTACACTGAAACTGACCATGTATCCCTGGTCTGATTACACTGAAACTGACCATGTATCCCTGGTCTGATTACGATGTAACTGACCATGTATCTCTGGTCTGATTATGATGTAACTGACCATGTATCCCTGGTCTGATTATGATGTAACTGACCATGTATCCCTGGTCTGATTACGATGTAACTGACCATGTATCCCTGGTCTGATTACGATGTAACTGACCATGTATCCCTGGTCTGATTACGATGTAACTGACCATGTATCCCTGGTCTGATTACGATGTAACTGACCATGTATCCCTGGTCTGATTATGATGTAACTGACCATGTATCTCTGGTCTGATTACACTGAAACTGACCATGTATCCCTGGTCTGATTACGATGTAACTGACCATGTATCCCTGGTCTGATTACACTGAAACTGACCATGTATCCCTGGTCTGATTACGATGTAACTGACCATGTATCCCTGGTCTGATTATGATGTAACTGACCATGTATCCCTGGTCTGATTACGATGTAACTGACCATGTATCCCTGGTCTGATTACGATGTAACTGACCATGTATCCCTGGTCTGATTACGATGTAACTGACCATGTATCCCTGGTCTGATTACGATGTAACTGACCATGTATCCCTGGTCTGATTACGATGTAACTGACCATGTATCCCTGGTCTGATTACGATGTAACTGACCATGTATCCCTGGTCTGATTACGATGTAACTGACCATGTATCCCTGGTCTGATTACGATGTAACTGACCATGTATCCCTGGTCTGATTACGATGTAACTGACCATGTATCTCTGGTCTGATTACGATGTAACTGACCATGTATCTCTGGTCTGATTACGATGTAACTGATCATGTATCCCTGGTCTGATTACGATGTAACTGACCATGTATCCCTGGTCTGATTACGATGTAACTGACCATGTATCCCTGGTCTGATTACGATGTAACTGACCATGTATCCCTGGTCTGATTACGATGTAACTGACCATGTATCCCTGGTCTGATTACGATGTAACTGACCATGTATCCCTGGTCTGATTACACTGTAACTGACCATGTATCCCTGGTCTGATTACGATGTAACTGACCATGTATCCCTGGTCTGATTACGATGTAACTGACCATGTATCCCTGGTCTGATTACGATGTAACTGACCATGTATCTCTGGTCTGATTACGATGTAACTGATCATTTATCCCTGGTCTGATTACGATGTAACTGACCATGTATCCCTGGTCTGATTACGATGTAACTGACCATGTATCCCTGGTCTGATTACGATGTAACTGACCATGTATCCCTGGTCTGATTACGATGTAACTGACCATGTATCCCTGGTCTGATTACGATGTAACTGACCATGTATCCCTGGTCTGATTACGATGTAACTGACCATGTATCCCTGGCCTGATTACGATGTAACTGACCATGTATCCCTGGTCTGATTATGATGTAACTGACCATGTATTCCTGGTCTGATTACGATGTAACTGACCATGTATCCCTGGTCTGATTACGATGTAACTGACCATGTATCCCTGGTCTGATTACGATGTAACTGACCATGTATCCCTGGTCTGATTACGATGTAACTGACCATGTATCCTTGGTCTGATTACGATGTAACTGACCATGTATCCCTGGTCTGATTACGATGTAACTGACCATGTATCCCTGGTCTGATTATGATGTAACTGCTTCCAAACTGATCATTACTTTCATAGGAGACTATTCCCCCATGATCCATGCATCAAATTTAAAATTATTTTCCCCAATATCGATAATTCTGTTCAAATTCTGGCCAATGTTAAGTAACTATTATTCAGCATGGCTGCCATTTTGAATCTTAGTCTGGCAAGAAATGACAACAAATCTTATTAATGACCACTCATTTATCATTTCTACAACAGTTGGGATCTATCAGCCATGATGTTTCTGTTGAGAAGTTATTATTTCATATTTTATTGTCTAGTCTGATAAAATACTATGAAGGATGTTGATAGAAAACAATAGATTATACAAATATTACTTTTACTTTCTATTAAATTTCGATGTATTCGCATCTTATGCAATACTGTACAAACAGATGTAAACTTAAATAGACATCAAATATATAATAATATTATACAGCAGGATAATAGTTTATGGAAATGCTATTGTATCGCATGGTTGCCATTTTGGAACTTGGAATGGGATAGAAGAGACAGAATTTTATTGATGACCATCCATCTATCATTTCTGCTACTGTTTGCTTCAACAAACCCATTGGGTTTCTCAGATGAAAATATTGTAATTACCTATTAGATGCTATAATGCCCTATAAAAGTCATACTGGATGTCATATAACTACAGAAACCATTCTTAGGATATTTCTGAAAAGTTCACTTAATGGAATAATGCGTTCTGTCCAAGAATAGAAAGAAAATCTCTTACCCAGCTGGAAAATCATCAGGATAAATTTTCAACTTTTCTTAAATTCTTCTAAAATCTGTCAAAATTGTCAATTCTTTAAAGCAAGTTTGATAGGCACAGGCATTTCAATAAGAGGCAGTACCAGGTACATTCACCCACTTAAAATGGTAATTTGCACCTCCTAATTTCAAAGACTGTTGCACAAGATATTCATGCAAAAGGTTTAAATTTTAATAAAAAGTACCGTCTGCAAATAGTGAAGTACTGGTAGACTTGAAAAATGTTGAAAGGTATGTAGGTATTATAATTGATTAATATCATCTGATCAAATAGATAGAAGTTATAAAAGTCTGACTGTCAATAAGATAGAAGTTATAAAAGTCTGACTGTCAATAAGATAGAAGTTATAAAAATCTGACTGTCAATAAGATAGAAGTTATAAAAATCTGACTGTCAATAAGATAGAAGTTATAAAAGTCTGACTGTCAATAAGATTGAAGTTATAAAAGTCTGACTGTCAATAAGATAGAAGTTATAAAAGTCTGACTGTCAATAAGATAGAAGTTATAAAAGTCTGACTGTCAATAAGATTGAAGTTATAAAAGTCTGACTGTCAATAAGATAGAAGTTATAAAAGTCTGACTGTCAATAAGATAGAAGTTATAAAAATCTGACTGTCAATAAGATAGAAGTTATAAAAATCTGACTGTCAATAAGATAGAAGTTATAAAAGTCTGACTGTCAATAAGATTGAAGTTATAAAAGTCTGACTGTCAATAAGATAGAAGTTATAAAAGTCTGACTGTCAATAAGATAGAAGTTATAAAAATCTGACTGTCAATAAGATAGAAGTTATAAAAGTCTGACTGTCAATAAGATAGAAGTTATAAAAGTCTGACTGTCAATAAGATAGAAGTTATAAAAGTCTGACTGTCAATAAGATAAAAGTTATCTGGTACAATTTTTTGTATCTTCTTTTATAAGATATATAAATGTCATATTATTTGTAAAGTTTTATGGCCACTTATAATTACACTAAACCTCAAAAACTATAATAAATAATATTTTAAAATGTTATTTCATGTTTTCATGTTTTTAGGCTACCAGAGGCTCACATGAGCTGGCATCATTCACATTGTATATATTCACAAAGAATATTTACAATCACACCAGATATAATTAATTTCAAAACTTTCAAAAATTCTGAGCCTGACATTGTGCTGCTGACAACTTGTACATGCAGACAGACAGACAGATTCTTACATACATCCCTTCCCCTTCAAACTTTGTCACAGGGGGTATAGAAATCTAACAAATCTGTTATTATACATACATCCCTTCCCCTTCAAACTTTGTCACAGGGGGTATAGAAATCTAACAAATCTGTTATTACTTTAAAACAGCCTTATTTAAGAATTGATCCCACATTATAATTGGTTCAACTATTGTTGAACTTTACAAGAATCTTTTTTTTTCTTTAAAAAGATTTATTTAAAGGTACACATGGTGAAACGGCTTACAAACTACTAACTACCACATGCCGTTTTATACAAACAACCACAAATCTAAATTTCAAACTGATTGGATAATCAAACTACATGATATTTTATAATGGATTTTCCATGTGTATTGTCAGCTTTATAAAACTTGTAAGTACATTTTAATTCTTAATTACTGCCAAAAAATCACCTTGTAAACAAACATTATTTATAGTTTAAAAGAAGATGTTAGATGCAAAAGAAATGAAGAATTTAATGATTTGCAGCAAATTCAAGTTTCTAATAATCATTCAACTATAAATGTTTGGATAAACACGAAAAAATATATCTGGATTTTTTTTTTACTTAAGATAGATGGACAGTATAAATTGTAATAATTATTTTTTAATCTGTTAATTTTAATATCACTTTAAAATATACAGAATGCCACATATAGCCAAAATACTTCTAAAATTGGCATTAAACACAAATCAATCAATAAAATAAATAGATAATATTGGGTTACCATTGAATTAATTGCAGAATAAATGTCTGAAAATACAATGGTTTCAGTAAAATTAAGATTTTCTTATGTAAGTATATAAAATTAAAATATTCCTCTGCAAACATTGCTATAAGATATGGTGTAAGAGCCTCCACTGTAAACATTGCTATAAGATATTCTTAATAACCTTCTACCGAAAACTGTTATGGGATAATGGTTTAAAACCCTCTATTTCAAATATTGCTATAAGATATGGTTAAGACCTTCCACTGCAAACATTCCTATGAGATGTTGAGTAAACACCTTCAACCGCAAAGTGCTATGCAATATGGTTTAAATACTGCTCTGTGATATGGATTATAAACAACTACTGAAAATAGTGCTTAGTGCTACGAGATATGGCTTAAAACCTTCCACTGCACACATTTCTATGATATATGGTTAACTCTCCCCCTTGAAAGCTATGTTGATTAAAAACATGTACTGAAAATAGTGCTATGGAGTATGGCTTATAACCTTCTAATGGAAACATTGCTAAGAAATATGGTTTAAGCCATATCCATTTCAAACATTGCTAAGAAATATGGTTTAAGCCATATCCATTTCAAACATTGCTAAGAAATATGGTTTAAGCCATATCCATTTCAAACATTGCTAAGAAATATGGTTTAAGCCATATCCATTTCAAACATTGCTAAGAAATATGGTTTAAGCCATATCCATTTCAAACATTGCTAAGAAATATGGTTTAAACCATATCCATTTCAAACATTGCTAAGAAATATGGTTGAAGCCATATCCATTTCAAACATTGCTAAGAAATATGGTTTAGCCATATCCATTTCAAACATTGCTAAGAAATATGGTTGAAGCCATATCCATTTCAAACATTGCTAAGAAATATGGTTTAAGCCATATCCATTTCAAACATTGTTAAGAAATATGGTTTAAGCCATATCCATTTCAAACATTGCTAAGAAATATGGTTTAAACCATATCCATTTCAAACATTGCTAAGAAATATGGTTGAAGCCATATCCATTTCAAACATTGCTAAGAAATATGGTTTAGCCATATCCATTTCAAACATTGCTAAGAAATATGGTTGAAGCCATATCCATTTCAAACATTATTAAGAAATATGGTTTAAGCCATATCCATTTCAAACATTGCTAAGAAATATGGTTTAAACCATATCCATTTCAAACATTGCTAAGAAATATGGTTTAAGCCATATCCATTTCAAACATTGCTAAGAAATATGGTTTAAGCCATAACCATTTCAAACATTGCTATGATATATGGTTTAAACCATATCCATTTCAAACATTGCTATGATATAAGGATTAAATACTTCTACTATGAACAACCTTTCACTACAAAATATTGCTATTGCTATGGACGTATTATGAGAATACATTTACATTTCAAATAGTCAATTTTGAGTATATATAACCCTTAACTTAAATACTTCAGATATTCTATCCACGTAGAAACATTATGAAAAATTGTTTATGTCACTTGTAGAGTATTTTGCTCTGTTTATGTAATGATTTGTATGTACATAGAAAACTGCCCCTCAAAAAAAGGGGGGGAAAAGAGAAAATTCTTGACTATTTGATGCATGGACACAAGAAGATGAAATAATTTAAAAAAAATTAATGAGTATCAAATATTGTAATACAGTAAAACCTGTCTAAACTAAACCTCCTTTGGAAACAACTTTTGTGGTTGGAATAGACAGGTATTTGGTTATTATAGGTTAAATTAGCAAAGATTGTCTACATTGGAACTTTATTTAAAGTTTGCTATATACAGGATTCTAGTTTATTCAGGGTTTGGTTTAGACAGGTTTCACTGTAATAATAACATGAATGGTGTAGAAATAGTATCCAATTTTAAAATGGTATATAATACCTAATTCCAGACAAGAAATAGTATCCAATTTTAAAATGGTATATAATACCTAATTCCAGACAAGAAATAGTATCCAATTTTAAAATGGTATATAATACCTAATTCCAGACAAGAAATAGTATCCTATTTTAAAATGGTATATAATACCTAATTCCAGACAAGAAATAGTAGCCAATTTTAAAATGGTAAATAATACCTAATTCCAGACAAGAAATTGTACTCAATTTTAAAATGGTAAATAATACCTAATTCCAGACAAGAAATAGTATCCAATTTTAAAAAGGTAAATTATACCTAATTCCAGACAAGAAATAGTATCCAATTTTAAAAAGGTAAATTATACCTAATTCCAAAAAAGAAATAGTATCCAATTTTAAAATTGTAAATTAGACCTAATTCCAGACAAGAAATAGTATCCAATTTTAAAATTGTAAATTATACCTAATTCCAGACAACATTATTGACGAGCGTCAAATCTGCTTTAAACAAAAGATCTTTACAGTAATATTTATCATTGTCTAAGCTAATTCTCAATTATATAACAGTCACATATCAATGCCTACATTCTCATAAATATATAATCTTAATGGCATCTTGTACTGAAAAACAAATTAAGTCTTGGCTAAAAATGGTGTAAAATAAACAGCCTTTTATTTGTAAAAATTAAAAAGATCTTAAGCCTACGCATATTATGACTAGAATAAAACAAATCTTATTTGAAAAGTACAACGGAATGTTGTACAGAAATGATATCATAAGACTGGTACCAAGTATAGATATTTCTTGACTATGTTTAAACTATTCATTTGTAATTTATATACAGTGTTCAGAATAAACAAGTGTTCAGTGTATACAAGTCAACCTAACCAATATTTCCTACATTGAGACTTTATCTAAAGTTTGGTTTATAAAGGATTTCGTTTTATTCAGGGTTCTGTGTAGACAGGTTTCACCACTGTATCTTTCAAAAATTAAATGTATGAAATTTAAACAATCATGACAATAATTAATAGCATCTTATATATACATCATGGCTTCATTGCTGCCACTGATGTACCCTGACAATGCATGATGAAGCTTGATAGATAACTAGATTGAAACAAGTAATGAATTACTGCTACTCTTAAGAACAACTGCTATCATAGAAATTACAGCAAAGTAAGCAGTCAATACAACAGTAAATTACAGCAAAGTAAGCAGTCAATACAACAGTAAATTACAGCAAAGTAAGCAGTCAATACAACAGTAAATTACAGCAAAGTAAGCAGTCAATACAACAGTAAATTACAGCAAAGTAAGCAGTCAATACAACAGTAAATTACAGCAAAGTAAGCAGTCAATACAACAGTAAATTACAGCAAAGTAAGCAGTCAATACAACAGTAAATTACAGCAAAGTAAGCAGTCAATACAACAGTAAATTACAGCAAAGTAAGCAGTCAATACAACAGTAAATTACAGCAAAGTAAGCAGTCAATACAACAGTAAATTACAGCAAAGTAAGCAGTCAATACAACAGTAAATTACAGCAAAGTAAGCAGTCAATACAACAGTAAATTACAGCAAAGTAAGCAGTCAATACAACAGTAAATTACAGCAAAGTAAGCAGTCAATACAACAGTAAATTCAGTGAATACTCTTACAAAGCACAGACTACTTGCAAAGATAAATAAAAACCATCCCTCCCCTATCCTCTCTCCCTGTGTTAAGTACCCCATTTAAAAAAAATAATAAATAACCAAAGCACTGTCAAAACATCTACATTATTTTTTATGAATACACATCACAACTATTAAATAGAGTATGATGCTTCTTGACAAAAATGTTCCCCCCTTTTTCAATAATTTATTACAAAGTAGAAGTTGGACTAAGGACCCTCAATATTCAGTTATTACACAGAACATGACAACATTTCCTGTTATACTGTATTATGAACCTGAATGACATCACAAATTCTAAATAAAGGCAAATTTTGAAAATATTGTTTGTGTTTCAGAAATAAATAACAAGACTAAGAAAATTGTAAATTTATATAAAAAACGTCATTTAAGATACATATTGGTGTCTAGGAAACACATACCACAACATCATATATACCAGGTGTCCAGGAAACACATACCACAACATCATATATACCAGGTGTCTAGGAAACACATACCACAACATCATATATACCAGGTGTCTAGGAAACACATACCACAACATCATATATATCAGGTATCTAGGAAACACATACCACACCATCATATATACCAGGTGTCTAGGAAACACATACCACAACATCATATATACCAGGTGTCTAGGAAACACATACCACAACATCATATATACAGGGTGTCTAGGAAACACATACCACAACATCATATATACCAGGTATCTAGGAAACACATACCACAACATCATATATACCAGGTGTCTAAGAAACACATACCACAACATCATATATACCAGATGCCTAGGAAACACATACCACAACATCATATATACCAGGTGTCTAGGAAACACATACCACAACATCATATATACCAGGTGTCTAGGAAACACATACCACAACATCATATATACCAGGTTTCTAGGAAACACATACCACAACATCATATATACCAGGTGTCTAGGAAACACATACCACAACATCATATATATCAGATGTCTAGGAAACACATACCACAACATCATATATACCAGGTGTCTAGGAAACACATACCACAACATCATATATACCAGGTTTCTAGGAAACACATACCACAACATCATATATACCAGGTATCTAGGAAACACATACCACAACATCATATATACCAGGTTTCTAGGAAACACATACCACAACATCATATATACAGGGTGTCTAGGAAACACATACCACAACATCATATATACCAGGTATCTAGGAAACACATACCACAACATCATATATACCAGGTGTCTAGGAAACACATACCACAACATCATATATACCAGGTTTCTAGGAAACACATACCACAACATCATATATACCAGATGTCTAGGAAACACATACCACAACATCATATATACCAGGTGTCTAGGAAACACATACCGCAACATCATATATACCAGGTGTCTAGGAAACACATACCACAACATCATATATACCAGATGTCTAGGAAACACATACCACAACATCATATATACCAGGTGTCTAGGAAACACATACCATATCATCATATATACCAGGTATCTAGGAAACACATACCACAACATCATATATACCAGGTGTCTAGGAAACACATACCACAACATCATATATACCAGGTGTCTAGGAAACACATACCACAACATCATATATACCAGGTGTCTAGGAAACACATACCACATCATATATACCAGGTGTATAGGAAACACATACCACAACATCATATATACCAGGTTTCTAGGAAACACATACCACAACATCATATATACCAGGTGTCTAGGAAACATATACCACAACATCATATATACCAGGTTTCTAGGAAACACATACCATATCATCATATATACCAGGTTTCTAGGAAACACATACCACAACATCATATATACCAGGTGTCTAGGAAACACATACCACAACATCATATATACCAGGTATCTAGGAAACACATACCACAACATCATATATACCAGGTGTCTAGGAAACACATATATACCAGGTGTCTAGGAAACACATACCACAACATCATATATACCAGGTGTCTAGGAAACACATACCACAACATATATACCAGGTTTCTAGGAAACACATACCACAACATCATATATACCAGGTGTCTAGGAAACACATACCACAACATATATACCAGGTGTCTAGGAAACACATACCACAACATCATATATACCAGGTATCTAGGAAACACATACCACAACATCATATATACCAGGTATCTAGGAAACACATACCACAACATCATATATACCAGGTTTCTAGGAAACACATACCACATCATATATACCAGGTGTCTAGGAAACACATACCACAACATCATATATACCAGGTATCTAGGAAACACATACCACAATATCATATATACCAGGTGTCTAGGAAACACATACCACATCATATATACCAGGTGTCTAGGAAACACATACCACAACATCATATATACCAGATGTCTAGGAAACACATACCACAACATCATATATACCAGGTTTCTAGGAAACACATACCATATCATCATATATACCAGGTATCTAGGAAACACATACCACAACATCATATATACCAGGTGTCTAGGAAACACATACCACAACATCATATATACCAGGTGTCTAGGAAACACATACCACAACATCATATATACCAGGTGTCTAGGAAACACATACCACATCATATATACCAGGTGTCTAGGAAACACATACCACAACATCATATATACCAGGTTTCTAGGAAACACATACCACAACATCATATATACCAGGTGTCTAGGAAACATATACCACAACATCATATATACCAGGTTTCTAGGAAACACATACCATATCATCATATATACCAGGTTTCTAGGAAACACATACCACAACATCATATATACCAGGTGTCTAGGAAACACATACCACAACATCATATATACCAGGTATCTAGGAAACACATACCACAACATCATATATACCAGGTGTCTAGGAAACACATATATACCAGGTGTCTAGGAAACACATACCACAACATCATATATACCAGGTGTCTAGGAAACACATACCACAACATATATACCAGGTGTCTAGGAAACACATACCACAACATCATATATACCAGGTGTCTAGGAAACACATACCACAACATATATACCAGGTATCTAGGAAACACATACCACAACATCATATATACCAGGTATCTAGGAAACACATACCACAACATCATATATACCAGGTATCTAGGAAACACATACCACAACATCATATATACCAGGTTTCTAGGAAACACATACCACATCATATATACCAGGTGTCTAGGAAACACATACCACAACATCATATATACCAGGTGTCTAGGAAACACATACCACAACATCATATATACCAGGTTTCTAGGAAACAATACCACAACATCATATATACCAGGTGTCTAGGAAACACATACCACAACATCATATATACCAGGTATCTAGGAAACACATACCACAACATCATATATACCAGGTGTCTAGGAAACACATACCACATCATATATACCAGGTGTCTAGGAAACACATACCACAACATCATATATACCAGGTGTCTAGGAAACACATACCACAACATCATATATACCAGGTGTCTAGGAAACACATACCACAACATCATATATACCAGGTGTCTAGGAAACACATACCACAACATCATATATACCAGATGTCTAGGAAACACATACCACAACATCATATATACCAGGTTTCTAGGAAACACATACCACAACATCATATATACCAGGTGTCTAGGAAACACATACCACAACATCATATATACCAGGTTTCTAGGAAACACATACCACAACATCATATATACCAGGTATCTAGGAAACACATACCACAACATCATATATACCAGGTGTCTAGGAAACACATACCACATCATATATACCAGGTGTCTAGGAAACACATACCACAACATCATATATACCAGGTGTCTAGGAAACACATACCACAACATCATATATACCAGGTGTCTAGGAAACACATACCACAACATATATACCAGGTGTCTAGGAAACACATACCACAACATCATATATACCAGATGTCTAGGAAACACATACCACAACATCATATATACCAGGTGTCTAGGAAACACATACCACATCATATATACCAGGTGTCTAGGAAACACATACCACAACATCATATATACCAGGTGTCTAGGAAACACATACCACAACATCATATATACCAGGTGTCTAGGAAACACATACCACAACATCATATATACCAGGTTTCTAGGAAACACATACCACAACATCATATATACCAGGTTTCTAGGAAACACATACCACAACATCATATATACCAGGTTTCTAGGAAACACATACCACAACATCATATATACCAGGTGTCTAGGAAACACATACCACAACATCATATATACCAGGTGTCTAGGAAACACATACCACAACATCATATATACCAGGTATCTAGGAAACACATACCACAACATCATATATACCAGGTGTCTAGGAAACATATACCACAACATCATATATACCAGGTGTCTAGGAAACACATACCACAACATCATATATACCAATGGGGATAGTCGTTTAAGTCACAGTTATAAATTAATTTAAGTTCTGTTCCAAACACGTTTCTTGAGACATGAAGAAAAGATACCAAAAAAAAGTCAGTTAGTGATTTATCATAACAAGAAGAATTTGTTTTCAATTATCAGCAAGACAGACAAAAAGACCTGCAGGGATTTCTGGGAACAGTCAAAATGTCAAAAATAACAAGTGTTCATGCAGTATTTATATATACTGATATTTTCAATTAGTTTTGATGAAATATTTATAAAACAAAGATTTATCAGATTCTCCAGGGCATTATGAATTTCCTTATCTTATTTCTAATAAATATTATGATATATTAAAAGTTTTCTTCAGAAATATGTGCACTATAAAGAAAAACATTTCTTTCATTGGATCAGAATAAATACATTTGATTTTGGGTACATAAAATCTATAGTTATTAAACAACATTATTAAGAAAAAACTGCTGGAACGAGCTAATCTGGGTCACAGGTCACTGTAATCGGGCGGCTGTATGAGAAACAGATACGGTGTTGAAAAAACTGTTGATACTCATAAAATATTGATAAATGCAATAAAATTGTATGTTTGTCTTCAAGAAATATGATAGACAACACCATGTGTGAAGCTTTATGACGAAATATCTCCGATTTCTATGTAAATTTACGAGTTGAAGTTGCGGCTGGCTGTATGAGATATGGTGTTGAAAAAACTGTTGATACTCATAAAATATTGATAAATGCAATAACATTTTATGTTTGTCTTCAAGAAATATGATAGACAACACCATGTGTGAAGCTTTATGACGAAATATCTCCGATTTCTATGTAAATTTACGAGTTGAAGTTGCGGCTGGCTGTATGAGATATGGTGTTGAAAAAACTGTTGATACTCATAAAATATTGATAAATGCAATAAAATGTTATGTTTGTCTTCAAGAAATATGATAGACAAAACCATGTGTGAAGTTTTATGACAACATATCTCCGACATATCTCCGATTTCTATGTAAATTTACGAGTTGAAGTGGGGAAACACCCACAGGTAATTTTAACGATGTATTTTTATCTTGGACAAGAAGAATGAGCATCCTGATTTAATATACTTTTCAAAATAAAAAGTCTGAGAGCCTTCAAGGATATTTACCTCAGTAGGAATTCAGAATTTCTTTCTTACAATTATGATCCATTGATTATTAAATTATAGTCTCAATTAGCTAAACTATCAAATTTTGATTTATGTCATGAAAATTACTTGTACTATTAAGCTAATTCTGACAGTATTTGATAAGCAAAAACCTAAAATATGAATAAACTCAAATATAAAATATGATTAATTAATAAATATTTGACAGTATCATAATTAATATAAAATACATTCAATTTTAGATTAAGATATCTGTTGATTTATTTCTATCATATAATACTGCCATGAACAATATCTTTACATCGGCCATTAAATATGTCACATTCAAATAACTTTACTGTAAATAATTTATCTGCTATTTTTTTTAAACTTTATATTTCCTTGGTGGTGTAATGGTTAGAGTGCTTTCATTCCCCCACTGTGCTGATTCAGTGCAGAATATCGTATGTTGATTCCCTGTCAGGTAAAATCAAAGATTATAAAATAGTTATTTTTTCTATTTATTAATTCAGCACACAACTTTAGGTACAGTAGTAAGAGACTGGTTGTCTTAGAGACAGAATATTGTGTCAAAGTAAAGTGACAGGATATTGTGTCAAAATCCATCCAGTGTGTTGGTCTAGTACAAATCACAGGTACTTGTGGACAGGACCCAATGATGCCTCTGATTGCCCATCCTCCATTTTTTTTTAACATAATTTTTTTTTCATGTACACAACATTTTGCAACTTTCTATGTATCACTGTATGACATATATACAATAAAAACAATCAAACAGCAGTTTCTATCCATACCAGATTTCTTACATATGTAGCTCTCTTATATGTATAAGAGGGGAGGGGCAATCAGAGGCACCATTGGGTCCTGTCCACAAGTACCCGTGGTACAAATCAGCAATCGTCATCTCATCATAATATAGGTGAATAAATAGGTGTGTCATGTAGTCATAATAGGCCAGTGAAAGTCCCATTACTCTCAAAAAACAGAAGTAAATCAGGTCAAAATGTAAAAAGACCATGCATAAGGACTGGGTTGCACAAGTCTCAATTAAAGTGTAATTTAATTACATGTACATTTCAAGTGTCAAATAACTTTTAATTGACACTTAATTTAAATAAGTTTTGTGCAACCCAATCCAGATCACCATTTGTAATAATCTTGCAAGATTTGAAGGAAATCAGTCAAGGTAAATTTGAGTAAGCATGTATCAATTAAGCAAAGATGCTCTGTTTACATCCAAATAAAAAATATTACAATACTTCTTGTGATTAGGATAGTAACATCTTAGCTACATCTGTGGTCAGATTTATTGATGGTTAACGTTTCGTTAACTGAAACTGAACACCAAAAGAATTGTAACAAAATGAAAACATTATTCTTGTTAGTTAGCCTTTAATATTTAGAATAGGGTGTTATAAGTACAATGTGACAAAATATCTATATATAAATTTATTAATTGTTATATATCAGTGATTGTTACTTAATGGCAAGTGAGAAATTTGTTCAGCTACATATTTTTTTGTATGTCATGGCAAGAAAAATGACTTTTTGATGAGATAGTAATGAAGTCCACATTGTACTAGAACAACATGCTGAGTGAGAATTTGACAGTACTATCTAACTGAAACAACACTCCACAGGTAAACATATTGCTGCACTCTGACGACACATTATCCTGATTCTGAGGCATTCAGTCTTTGCTCTGAATTCCTCCTTGACAGAGAAGCAACAAATATCAATCAATTTTATTGTCTGGTTTGACCCAAAACGATCAAATATCGAACACATAACCTACCAGTCTCTTGAGGCAGGCATGCTTCCAATTACACAACTGAGTCAGTCTATCATATTTGGATAATTTAAGCAAAAAAAATATGGCTAAGCAACAACTTGTTTCAAATTACACTCTGTATGAAACATACGACATCCATCTATTTAAATGGATGTTAATTATTCTCAAGTTAGAAATGATGTTTATAATAAAAACATTAGAAGAAGCATACCTCCTACTTACTGTAATTAGAATGAAATATACAACATATGTATCTATTATGACTGACCATAGCCGTTGGTCAGTTAGTTAATTTCCTCACATGAAATTTCAATATAACCCATCTTGTGTTTATGCCACTGGGAATTTTTACATTTTTTCAGGTTTGGTTTGGCTTAGGTTTTATGGTGCTTAATGCCACTTTCAACAATATTTCAGTTATATCGTGGGCGGTCAGTTTTATTGGTGGAGGAAACCGGAGTAACCGGAGAAAACTACTGACCTGTTGCAAGTCACTTACAAACTTTATCACATAATGTTGTATCGAGTACACCTCACCATGAGTGGGGTTCAAACTTACAACTTTAGTGGTGATAGGCACTGATTGCACAGGTAGTTGTAATTCCAACTACCATACGATCATGACCACAATGCCCCCCCCCCTAAAATAATGTTGAAATTTGTTTAGCATTATGCTTGACTTTGTTCACATATATAATGTTTATTTTTATATGTATGGCATTTAAAGTACATTTTTTTCATACTATGTATAAATACATAGTGTTATATATGTCACACAGATAATAAAGGGTGGAATTGACTAAAAATGTAGGTCAATATCAGGATGGATTCATTGAAAGGTCATGTGAACATACTGATAAAGTTCATGTAAACATACTGATAGGTTCATGTGCACATATTTCTAGGTTCATGTGCACATATTTCTAGGTTCATGTGCACATATCTAGAGGTTCAGACAAACATTGGAACATTCATATCAACATCTGGATAAGTACTGATGACCATATTAAGATATTGTGATAGATAAATGTCAACATCTATGTTAGTTTAACTTTATGTTTAAGCTGGACTTGACACATGTTAATTAATCAATTGTATAAGTTGGTCAAACAAACAAAATTGTTGTAACATGACCAAACCGGAATAACCTTTTCCAGGTACAAATCCTTAATTAGAATAAAATTGCAGCCCAATTATTGACACAGTATTTATTATTAGAATTATGACAATAACATCTAGAAATTGTTACTTACATTGTGAATAATTTTCGGCTTCAATTCCTGTTTTGACACATTAAATGACAATTCCATTTCCTTATCTAACTCTCAGAACAATAAAAGTAATGGATCAAAAAGCTCAATAATAACTGAGGAGAAAGAGAAATCTCCGGTGTAAAACTGTCAATACAACATTGATTATATAGATTATGATCTCAAGTCAGTTTATTAATTAAAGTTGGATCCTTGGATCTTGGTGCACACATTTCTGGAATAACCTTCATGAGGCACACTCAAAATTGAAAGATTGGAAAACCAAATAATTTTAGTTTTGGGAGCAATAAAACCAAAGGGCCTAAACAGGATAGACAAAATTGTTTAAGGTTACATATGTCTGAGGGAAGAGAAACTTAGTTTGATTAATAATTACATTACTTAGAAACTTTAAATTTCAATAATAAATATATCTAATGAACCATGTCATTGCCAAACACTGACTACTGGGCAGATGACACCCTCGGGGACTAATAGTCCATCAGCAGAGGTAAAAACCCAGTGATAATAATAAAATCATAGATATCAAACTCAGTACACACAACCATGACATTCACAAAGCCACAAATATTTTTTTTCCTGATTTAAGAGGTTCCTTGTTATAAGATTACATAATAAAGATGTTATAAGTATCACTAGGAGCACTATTTCAATCATATATGGTGTTTTGTGTGAAAAGACATGGTAAAAGGATCTAAATTGAGGACCCATATGTATAAGTGGAAAATAATTTAAAACTTACTCAACAGATTTTCCTGTTAATTATTCCCATTGTTAAGGTATAAAACATTAATTTTGACATACAAATTCAGTATTATAAAACATTAATCATAGCTGGTTTCTGTACATTGTTTTACATTTGTATGTAATCATGTAATAATCTTTTTTTCAGTCATAAAACCTGGTTAAAAATCCTTAAAAAAATCTTCTTTTTTCAAACCTATATTCTTATACCATTAAAGTTCCTCTAAAATATTTAAAATTCTTGGTAGGTATAACTATATATCATTTGACTTTGTGCATTTATATAGAAGAAGAGTTTGAAGATACCAAAGGGGTAATCAGAATCTGTACATATCGAAGAAGGACAGACAAGACAATATAAATATCAACAAAATATTGACCATGTGATTAAAATGATTGAGCATCAGAGAATAAGCTAGACTTGCTACAAACCCTTCCTTATTAATAATCCCTTTAAACAAATTACATCTATCAAAGTTCAAATCTTGACTGATCAATTATATTACTAACAACATTTCTTTACTGATGACATGTGAAGCAAGGAACTTGTATACTTTGCAATAGCACCACCCAGATACTGGTGACAAGAGATTAGAGATTCCCCCCAGCTGACAAGAGATTAGAGATTCCCTCCAGCTGACAAGAGATTAGAGATTCCCCCCAGCTGACAAGAGATTAGAGATTCCCCTCAGCTGACAAGAGATTAGAGATTCCCCCCAGCTGACAAGAGATTAGAGATTCCCCCCAGCTGACAAGAGATTAGAGATTCCCCCCCAGCTGACAAGAGATTAGAGATTCCCCCCAGCTGACAAGAGATTAGAGATTCCCCCCCAGCTGACAAGAGATTAGAGATTCACCCCAGCTGACAAGAGATTAGAGATTCACCCCAGCTGATAAGAGATTAGAGATTCCCCCCAGCTGACAAGAGATTAGAGATTCCCCCCAGCTGACAAGAGATTAGAGATTCCCCTCAGCTGACAAGAGATTAGAGATTCCCCCCCAGCTGACAAGAGATTAGAGATTCCCCCCAGCTGACAAGAGATTAGAGATTCCCCCCCAGCTGATAAGAGATTAGAGATTCCTCCCAGCTGACAAGAGATTAGAGATTCCCCCCAGCTGACAAGAGATTAAAGATTCACCCCAGCTGACAAGAGATTAGAGATTCACCCCAGCTGATAAGAGTTTAGAGATTCACCCCAGCTGACAAGAGATTAGAGATTCACCCCAGCTGACAAGAGATTAGAGATTCACCCCAGCTGATAAGAGTTTAGAGATTCACCCCAGCTGACAAGAGATTAGAGATTCACCCCAGCTGACAAGAGATTAGAGATTCACCCCAGCTGACAAGAGATTAGAGATTCACCCCAGCTGACAAGAGATTAGAGATTCACCCCAGCTGACAAGAGATTAGAGATTCACCCCAGCTGACAGGAGATTAGAGATTCACCCCAGCTGACAAGAGATTAGAGATTCACCCCAGCTGATAAGAGATTAGAGATTCACCCCAGCTGATAACAGTTTAGAGATTCACCCCAGCTGACAAGAGATTAGAGATTCACTTCAGCTGACAAGAGATTAGAGATTCACTCCAGCTGATAAGAGATTAGAGATTCACCCCCAGCTGACAAGAGATTAGAGATTCACTCCAGCTGAAAAGAGATTAGAGATTCACCCCAGCTGACAAGAGATTAGAGATTCACCCCAGCTGATAAGAGATTAGAGATTCACCCCAGCTGACAAGAGATTAGAGATTCACCCCAGCTGATAAGAGATTAGAGATTCACCCCAGCTGACAAGAGATTAGAGATTCACCCCAGCTGATAAGAGATTAGAGATTCACCCCAGCTGACAAGAGATTAGAGATTCACCCCAGCTGATAAGAGATTAGAGATTCCCCCCCCCCCCCCCCAGCTGACAAGAGATTAGAGATTCACCCCAGCTGACAAGAGATTAGAGATTCACCCCAGCTGATAAGAGATTAGAGGTTCACCCCAGCTGACAAGAGATTAGAGATTCACCCCAGCTGATAAGAGATTAGAGATTCACCCCAGCTAACAAGAGATTACAGATTCACCCCAGCTGACAAGAGATTAGAGATTCACCCCAGCTGACAAGAGATTAGAGATTCACCCCAGCTGATAAGAGATTAGAGATTCACCCCAGCTGACAAGAGATTAGAGATTCACCCCAGCTGATAAGAGATTAGAGATTCCCCCCAGCTGATAAGAGATTAGAGATTCACCCCAGCTGATAAGAGATTCACCCCAGCTGATAAGAGATTAGAGATTCCCCTCAGCTGATAAGAGATTAGAGATTCACCCCAGCTGACAAGAGATTAGAGACTCACCCCAGCTGATAAGAGATTAGAGATTCCCCCCAGCTGATAAGAGATTAGAGATTCCCCCCAGCTGACAAGAGATTAGAGATTCCCCTCAGCTGATAAGAGATTAGAGATTCCCCCCAGCTGATAAGAGATTAGAGATTCCCCTCAGCTGATAAGAGATTAGAGATTCACCCCAGCTGATAAGAAATTAGAGATTCACCCCAGCTGACAAGAGATTAGAGATTCACCCCAGCTGATAAGAGTTTAGAGATTCACCCCAGCTGACAAGAGATTAGAGATTCACCCCAGCTGATAAGAGTTTAGAGATTCACCCCAGCTGACAAGAGATTAGAGATTCACCCCAGCTGACAAGAGATTAGAGATTCACCCCAGCTGACAAGAGATTAGAGATTCACCCCAGCTGACAAGAGATTAGAGATTCACCCCAGCTGACAGGAGATTAGAGATTCACCCCAGCTGACAAGAGATTAGAGATTCACCCCAGCTGATAAGAGATTAGAGATTCACCCCAGCTGATAAGAGTTTAGAGATTCACCCCAGCTGACAAGAGATTAGAGATTCACTCCAGCTGACAAGAGATTAGAGATTCACTCCAGCTGATAAGAGATTAGAGATTCACCCCCAGCTGACAAGAGATTAGAGATTCACTCCAGCTGAAAAGAGATTAGAGATTCACCCCAGCTGACAAGAGATTAGAGATTCACCCCAGCTGACAAGAGATTAGAGATTCACCCCAGCTGACAAGAGATTAGAGATTCACCCCAGCTGATAAGAGTTTAGAGATTCACCCCAGCTGATAAGAGATTAGAGATTCACCCCAGCTGATAAGAGATTAGAGATTCCCCCCCAGCTGATAAGAGATTAGTGATTCCCCCCCCCCCCAGCTGATAAGAGATTAGAGATTTACCCCAGCTGACAAGAGATTAGAGATTCACCCCAGCTGACAAGAGATTAGAGATTCCCCCCAGCTGACAAGAGATTAGAGATTCACCCCAGCTGACAAGAGATTAGAGATTCACCCCAGCTGATAAGAGATTAGAGATTCACCCCAGCTGACAAGAGATTAGAGATTCACCCCAGCTGATAAGAGATTAGAGATTCACCCCAGCTGACAAGAGATTAGAGATTCACCCCAGCTGATAAGAGATTAGAGATTCACCCCAGCTGACAAGAGATTAGAGATTCACCCCAGCTGATAAGAGATTAGAGATTCCCCCCCCCCCCAGCTGACAAGAGATTAGAGATTCACCCCAGCTGACAAGAGATTAGAGATTCACCCCAGCTGATAAGAGATTAGAGGTTCACCCCAGCTGACAAGAGATTAGAGATTCACCCCCAGCTGATAAGAGATTAGAGATTCACCCCAGCTAACAAGAGATTACAGATTCACCCCAGCTGACAAGAGATTAGAGATTCACCCCAGCTGATAAGAGATTAGAGATTCACCCCAGCTGATAAGAGATTAGAGATTCACCCCAGCTGACAAGAGATTAGAGATTCACCCCAGCTGATAAGAGATTAGAGATTCCCCCCAGCTGATAAGAGATTTGAGATTCACCCCAGCTGATAAGAGATTAGAGATTCCCCTCAGCTGATAAGAGATTAGAGATTCACCCCAGCTGACAAGAGATTAGAGACTCACCCCAGCTGATAAGAGATTAGAGATTCCCCCCAGCTGATAAGAGATTAGAGATTCCCCCCAGCTGACAAGAGATTAGAGATTCCCCTCAGCTGATAAGAGATTAGAGATTCCCCCAGCTGATAAGAGATTAGAGATTCCCCTCAGCTGATAAGAGATTAGAGATTCACCCCAGCTGATAAGAAATTAGAGATTCACCCCAGCTGATAAGAGATTAGAGATTCACCCCAGCTGATAAGAGATTAGAGATTCACCCCATCTGATAAGAGATTAGAGATTCCCCTCAGCTGACAAGAGATTAGAGATTCACCCCAGCTGATAAGAGATTAGAGATTCCCCCCAGCTGATAAGAGATTAGAGATTCACCCCAGCTGATAAGAGATTCACCCCAGCTGATAAGAGATTAGAGATTCCCCTCAGCTGATAAGAGATTAGAGATTCACCCCAGCTGGCAAGAGATTAGAGACTCACCCCAGCTGATAAGAGATTAGAGATTCCCCCCAGCTGATAAGAGATTAGAGATTCCCCCCAGCTGACAAGAGATTAGAGATTCCCCTCAGCTGATAAGAGATTAGAGATTTCCCCCAGCTGATAAGAGATTAGAGATTCCCCTCAGCTGATAAGAGATTAGAGATTCACCCCAGCTGATAAGAAATTAGAGATTCACCCCAGCTGATAAGAGATTAGAGATTCACCCCAGCTGATAAGAGATTAGAGATTCACCCCATCTGATAAGAGATTAGAGATTCCCCTCAGCTGACAAGAGATTAGAGATTCACCCCAGCTGATAAGAGATTAGAGATTCCCCTCAGCTGATAAGAGATTAGAGATTCCCCCCAGCTGACAAGAGATTAGAGATTCCCCTCAGCTGATAAGAGATTAGAGATTCCCCCAGCTGATAAGAGATTAGAGATTCCCCTCAGCTGATAAGAGATTAGAGATTCACCCCAGCTGATAAGAGATTAGAGATTCACCCCATCTGATAAGAGATTAGAGATTCACCTCAGCTGATAAGAGATTAGAGATTCCCCCCAGCTGATAAGAGATTAGAGATTCCCCTCAGCTGATAAGAGATTAGAGATTCACCCCAGCTGATAAGAGATTAGAGATTCGCCCCCAGCTGACAAGAGATTAGAGATTCACCCCCAGCTGACAAGAGATTAGAGATTCACCCCAGCTGACAAGAGATTAGAGATTCCCCTCAGCTGATAAGAGATTAGAGATTCACCCCAGCTGACAAGAGATTAGAGATTCGCCCCCAGCTGATAAGAGATTAGAGATTCACCCCAGCTGATAAGAGTTTGACACAAGCTTTGTTTATTTTATATACTTCTTCATTATCAAGACATCAAATAATCATGATTTCCAAACTGAAGTTTTGTAGTCATTGACACTAAATTCTTTACAAACAACAAATGGATAGTAAGCATAAGTGGTCAGTCCACTTTAATGGCAACAGTATTAAAGATAATATTTCATCGCTAGGTTTGTTTCTGACACCGTAATGTCATAAAAGCTTCAGATTCTGTGAAACCATCTTTTTTTTATAGTTGGTTTGGTTTATGGTGTTTAACGCCACTTTCAACAATATTTCAGTTATATATTGGTGTTCAGTTTTATTGGTGGAGGAAACCAGAGTACCTGGAGAAAACCACTGACCTGTTGCAAGTCACTGACAAACTTTTTCACATAATGTTGTATCGAGTACACCTCGCCATGAACAGGGTTCGAACTCACGACTTTACTTTCAGTGGTGATAGGCACCTATTACATTCGATGGTTCATACAGACGTAGAGAAATAAATATTATCTATTTCTGATTCACAGAGATGTCAATGACACTTTGTTTCCAACTAAACTTTAAAATGGAGTCATATAGTATGTAGCAAAATGGAGCTTTCGTGTCACTGTGACTCATTTCCTTTTTGTCTTGAAAAACAGTTTCAACTGATTTTGAAAAAAAACTGCCATTTATTTACTAATTGTTGATCACTTGTCAGATGTACAGTGTTTGTAATCTTTATAGCCAAAATAATGTAGCATCCATTACTTTAAACCACAGTTTAATTAGTTCACAAATTGATTACCATCTTGTCATAAGTGGAAATTACATTATCTTGTTGACACGACTTCCCCTATTCTTTCAATATCAGAGGAACTATGGTTTTGTCGTTTTGCAGTCTAAGAATTTTATTGTTGTCAATAACCATACTAATAGAATTCTTGTTTGTGTAGAAGAACCTTTCAGATTAATGAATGAGTTTGGATTGTTTGTGAAATATTATGCATAACACCTTTATATCGGTTAATTGTTAACAGTAATTCTAAGAACAATGGGAATCCTGTTGAGTCAAAAGTTAAACAAGTGCATAATTAGTGCTGTTGTAAGAAATGTTGCAAAAATTTAAAACAAAAACTGCTATTGTTCCTGTAGAATGTTAAGATTAATTAGTACATATTTACATCATTAACAGATGTTGCTATCATTATAGAGAACAATTTCCAGGAAAAAGTTAGAATTTTCTCACCCACATATTATTTGGTTGGAAATTTTTATTTAAGAATTATCACATGTATTTGATAAAAGTACAAACATTGACAGACTTCTTCCAAGAATCATGGGACTGAATTGCATTATGACTGTTTAACAAATCATCATAGCCGAAAATCAAATATGTAAAACATTAGTGGTAATGGGCACTAATTGAATAGATTGGGAGCGATTGAAGCTCTCAAAAGAAAGTGGGGGTCAAGGTTCAAGCAATACCTTTCTGAACATTTTCCAGTATGCCTCAAGTGATAATGTTCTGGGTATATACCAGTAAGCTACTGATCAATGGGAAGTTGACTATTGAAAAAGTGAAATCATCACATTTGTTGTAGAGTTTTGTTTTTAATAGTAAACTAAGTGGTATTATAGATACCATGCTCTATTTGACAATACTAGATTGTCATATTATATACATCTAAATAATACACAGATATAATTATTTTACAATTTATAATTTGTCATGTTTGTAGTATAACCTTCCAATCATTATTTCGTCATTATCATCAGATTTCGTCAAATGGACGTGACTTCGGTAATAATATAATGGCTATGATATTACAATATGTGTTTTTACTATAATAATAGCTATGGTATTACAATTAGTGTTTTTACTATAATAATAGCTATGATATTACAATATGTGTTTTTACTATAATAATAGCTATGATATTACAATTAGTGTTTTTACTATAATAATAGCTATGATATTATAATTAGTGTTTTTACTATAATAATAGCTATGATATTACAATTAGTGTTTTTACTATAATAATAGCTATGATATTATAATTAGTGTTTTTACTATAATAATAGCTATGGTATTACAATTAGTGTTTTTACTATAATAATAGCTATGATATTATAATTAGTGTTTTTACTATAATAATAGCTATGATATTACAATATGTGTTTTTACTATAATAATAGCTATGATATTACAATATGTGTTTTTACTATAATAATAGCTATGATATTATAATTAGTGTTTTTACTATAATAATAGCTATGATATTACAATTAGTGTTTTTACTATAATAATAGCTATGATATTATAATTAGTGTTTTTACTATAATAATAGCTATGATATTACAATATGTGTTTTTACTATAATAATAGCTATGATATTACAATATGTGTTTTTACTATAATAATAGCTATGGTATTACAATTAGTGTTTTTACTATAATAATAGCTATGATATTATAATTAGTGTTTTTACTATAATAATAGCTATGATATTACAATATGTGTTTTTACTATAATAATAGCTATGATATTACAATTAGTGTTTTTACTATAATAATAGCTATGATATTACAATTAGTGTTTTTACTATAATAATAGCTATGATATTACAATTAGTGTTTTTACTATAATAATAACTATGATATTACAATATGTGTTTTTACTATAATAGCTATGATATTATAATTAGTGTTTTTACTATAATAATAGCTATGATATTACAATATGTGTTTTTACTATAATAATAGCTATGATATTACAATTAGTGTTTTTACTATAATAATAGCTATGATATTACAATTAGTGTTTTTACTATAATAATAGCTATGATATTACAATTAGTGTTTTTACTATAATAATAGCTATGATATTATAATTAGTGTTTTTACTATAATAATAGCTATGATATTACAATTAGTGTTTTTACTATAATAATAGCTATGATATTACAATTAGTGTTTTTACTATAATAATAGCTATGATATTACAATTAGTGTTTTTACTATAATAATAGCTATGATATTACAATATGTGTTTTTACTATAATAATAGCTATGATATTACAATATGTGTTTTTACTATAATAATAGCTATGATATTACAATTAGTGTTTTTACTATAATAATAGCTATGATATTACAATTAGTGTTTTTACTATAATAATAGCTATGATATTACAATTAGTGTTTTTACTATAATAATAGCTATGATATTATAATTAGTGTTTTTACTATAATAATAGCTATGATATTACAATATGTGTTTTTACTATAATAATAGCTATGACATTACAATTAGTGTTTTTACTATAATAATAGCTATGGTATTACAATTAGTGTTTTTACTATAATAATAGCTATGATATTATAATTAGTGTTTTTACTATAATAATAGCTATGATATTACAATATGTGTTTTTACTATAATAATAGCTATGATATTACAATTAGTGTTTTTACTATAATAATAGCTATGATATTACAATTAGTGTTTTTACTATAATAATAGCTATGATATTACAATTAGTGTTTTTACTATAATAATAGCTATGATATTACAATATGTGTTTTTACTATAATAATAGCTATGATATTATAATTAGTGTTTTTACTATAATAATAGCTATGATATTACAATATGTGTTTTTACTATAATAATAGCTATGATATTACAATTAGTGTTTTTACTATAATAATAGCTACGATATTACAATTAGTGTTTTTACTATAATAATAGCTATGATATTACAATTAGTGTTTTTACTATAATAATAGCTATGATATTATAATTAGTGTTTTTACTATAATAATAGCTATGATATTACAATATGTGTTTTTACTATAATAATAGCTATGATATTACAATTAGTGTTTTTACTATAATAATAGCTATGATATTACAATGTGTTTTTACTATAATAATAGCTATGATATTATAATTAGTGTTTTTACTATAATAATAGCTATGATATTACAATATGTGTTTTTACTATAATAATAGCTATGATATTACAATTAGTGTTTTTACTATAATAATAGCTATGATATTACAATTAGTGTTTTTACTATAATAATAGCTATGATATTACAATTAGTGTTTTTACTATAATAATAGCTATGATATTATAATTAGTGTTTTTACTATAATAATAGCTATGATATTACAATATGTGTTTTTACTATAATAATAGCTATGATATTACAATTAGTGTTTTTACTATAATAATAGCTATGGTATTACAATTAGTGTTTTTACTATAATAATAGCTATGATATTACAATTAGTGTTTTTACTATAATAATAGCTATGATATTACAATTAAGTGTTTTTACTATAATAATAGCTATGATATTACAATTAGTGTTTTTATACTGTGGTTGAGTAGCAATATATCTCTATATTTGTATATTATTTAACCTTGGAGTTCTGCTGGGGGTAGAGGTGGAATGTTCAATGGAACATTGTCATATCCATAAGCACCCTTGGTGACCCTTGCAGATATCCAATGTTTCATCCATAAGTCCAAATATACTATCCACTTGGTACAAACTAAGATATGCAGTACAAGGATTACATTTTTTGTTAGTATGTGCGATATCGTTTCTTTGAATCTCCTGGATTGCACTTTGGCAGAGATCAGGTACAATAGTAACACATATGCTGTATTACTACTGAGTATAATCTCAATTATTGACATTTACTGTTTATAGCAATGTATTGTCTACTGTATTAATCATAATTGTTGTATTTATGTAACTGCCCCCTGTGGAATCATGATTGGATTAATAAATATTTGATTTTTTGATTTGATAATCAAGACTTGTATATTGTTTGTAAAACATGATATGATGTTATTGTTACACAGTGATAATGGCTAATTATAAGGTGCTTGAATTCATTCATTTCCTAACAAATGTCTCTGTTAAGTATACAGAATCATAATAAAGATGTCTATATCTTAATTGCCTTCTCAACATATCCTGTTTCTTACTAGATATTATAATTATAACAGCATGTTTGGTGTAAGTGGTTGTCAAAACAAAGAGCTCTTTTAACAGTTTCAAATGAACAGTGTGAAATGTTTGCAAACATGAACTTGTTGTAGAAACTCTGTGTGGATTTATTGTACTATTTCAGTACTATTCATGTCACACTGTCTGCCTCGCTACCACTGATTTTACACTATTTAACTTGTGACCACTCATTTCAACTATTTTAGGACCACTAATTCTATACTGTCGAGGTTTACTTGATACAACTTTATGTGATAAAGTTTGTCAGTGACTTGCGACAGGTCAGTGGTTTTCTCTGTGTACCCCGGTTTACTCCATCAATAAAACTGACCGCCACAATATAACTGATATGTTGTTGAAAGTGGCATTAAACACCATAAAACAAACCAAACCATACAGTCAAACCTCATGGCCACTGATATCACCCTATTTAACCACTGATCTCACCCTATTTAACCACTGATCTCACCCTATTTAACCACTGATCTCACCCTATTTAACCACTGATATCATCCTATTTAACCACTGATCTCACTCTATTTAACCACTGATCTCACCCTATTTAACCACTGATATCACCCTATTTAACCACTGATCTCATCCTATTTAACTACTGATATCACCCTATTTAACCACTGATCTCACCCTATTTAACTACTGATCTCACCCTATTTAACCACTAATCTCATCCTATTTAACCACTGATCTCACCCTATTTAACCACTGATATCACCCTATTTAACCACTGATCTCACCCTATTTAACCACTGATATCACCCTATTTAACCACTGATCTCACCCTATTTAACCACTGATCTCACCCTATTTAACCACTGATATCACCCTATTTAACCACTGATCTCACCCTATTTTATTACCACTGATTTTTTTTTCATTGTCTCACTACCACTGATGTTAATCCTACTTAATTACCCTATATCATCCCCCCTCCCCCATTTCTGTAACATTTTACACAAGTTAATACCCTATATCATCCCCCTTCCCCATTTCTGTAACATTTTACACAATTTGTAAAGCTAAATTAAATCAATGTTTTGGTAACCTTTTGATACCTTGGCATGAAATGCCAGATTTCGATGTAAAAAAATAAAAGAGTATTCCAGATTTCAAATGGGGGAGTTCATAAAGGGTTTTATGTACAGTCTTTTCAAATGAGGGGTTCATAAAGGGTTGTATGTATATTCTTAAAGTAAAACATGTAAAGTGTTACTTAATACATAGTAATGTATAATAAAGTATCTTATTTCTAACACCTATATGTAAACCTGAATGCAAGCTTAATAGTCAAACCTGTATTAAGAGGTCACCATTAGGACAAAGAAAAACTGGCCTTATAATATGGCCTGGACTGGGTTGCACAAACCTTACTTAAATTTAAGTGTCAATTAAAACTTAATTGACACTTAAATGTACTTGAAATGTACATAGAATTAATTTACACTTGAGACTTAAAATTAATTGACGTTTGTGCAACCCAGTCCAGGTGATTTCTTTTAAAAGAGGTTTAATTCATATGAAATTTTCTATGACAGGACAAGAAAAATGTGACGTTTTAATACAAGTGACTGCTGAATACAGGTGACCACATGGGCAGATTTGACTGTAACATCACAAAACAATATTGCATACATACATTTAGTGTGTTCAATTAGTACATGGTCAATGTTAATTGTTTATTTCCAAATTAATGATATAAACAATTAAACTTTTCCTAAACATCATGGTGTGGTAGCCGTGACCACAAATGTATGACAGTTTGAATTACATTTATCAAAACAATCAGTGGCTATTACCATCAAGACAAATGAGTTCAACTCCGGTCTCATGGCTAAAAGTAACGATTGTATGATAGTTTGAAGGGGGTCCTTTTGAAATATTACAAGGTGACTTCAACTTCGCTTTTGATCAACGAGAAAATGAAGTCAACCTCCACAAGGCGACTTCTTTGGCCAAATCACCATCAAACTTGAGCCCTGCTCCTGTCCCATGGATAAATACAACGATTGTACGATAGTTTCCATCAAACTTGAGCCCTGCTCCTGTCCCATGGATAAATACAACGATTGTACGATAGTTTCCATCAAACTTGAGCCCTGCTCCTGTCCCATGGATAAATACAACGATTGTACGATAGTTTCCATCAAACTTGAGCCCTGCTCCTGTCCCATGGATAAATACAACGATTGTACGATAGTTTCCATCAAACTTGAGCCCTGCTCCTGTCCCATGGATAAATACAACGATTGTATGATAGTTTGAAGGGGGTCTTCTTCGGCCAAATCACCATCAAACTTGAGCCCTGCTCCTGTCCCATGGATAAATACAATGATTGTACGATAGTTTGAAGGGGGTCTTCTTCGGCCAAATCACCATCAAACTTGAGCCCTGCTCCTGTCCCATGGATAAATACAACGATTGTACGATAGTTTGAACTACATTAACCAAAAACACTCAGTGGCTATCACCACTAAAAAACTAGTAAGTTTAACTCCTGTCCATGTTAAGATGTACCTGATACAATCTTATGTGATAAAGTAATAGTATTTTTCAGTAGCATATAGATACCAATTGTTACTCTAGGTTTGTTCCTATATTACATTAATTTCTTACACCACAAGGTCAGGTCTTAGTACAGGCAGAGGAGGGAACTAGTACAGGAAACATGTCAGTACTAATAAATATCACAGCAAAAAATATGTCACAAAGTGATCGTTGGCAATGTATCATGTAAAAAGAACAATAATTTTATATCAATGTTCAGTGGTCTTGGGTGATAAGACATAAATACATTATACTTTTTATATGTTACATCCACAGTCTTTTTGAAAACTGTTTGGTTAACTTCTTGTGTTGGTATTGAACCATTGTACAATGTATTGAGGAACCTACATGATTGTCTAAGTTTTAATGGTTTCTGGAACCGTTAAAGACAAATGATATTACATCATCATTTATATGTCTAATTTTGCGATGTAAAATGTAACATTTTATGGTCATAAAAGTTAAGTTATATTACTTTATATTTTATATTGCACTTTTAACGAAAATTATATTCGATACCCAAGTACAAAAAATTGCCAGACATATTTTTTCACTCAAAATAAAATACAGGAAATTACTATAAATCAAGGTATAATGAAGTAAACACTACCACTTATGTTCATAAAAAATATCATCCAATTCATTCTGATCTGTAAAGACTAGGCATTGTTTAATTGTTTTTATAGTGTAAACAAATTCCTTGAAGGAGATATACATGTATATTGAATTGTCTTCTTTCTGTATGAAGTTCAAATGTAACGCCTCTTAAGTACAACAATACAAATGTAACGCCTCTTAAGTACAACAATACAAATGTAATGCCTCTTAAGTACAACAATACAAATGTAACGCCTCTTAAGTACAACAATACAAATGTAACGCCTCTTAAGTACAACAATACAAATGTAACGCCTCTTAAGTACAACAATACAAATGTAACGCCTCTTAAGTACAACAATACAAATGTAACGCCTCTTAAGTACAACAATACAAATGTAACGCCTCTTTAGTACAACAATACAAATGTAACGCCTCTTAAGTACAACAATACAAATGTAATGCCTCTTAAGTACAACAATACAAATGTAACGCCTCTTAAGTACAACAATACAAATGTAACGCCTCTTAAGTACAACAATACAAATGTAACGCCTCTTAAGTACAACAATACAAATGTAACGCCTCTTAAGTACAACAATACAAATGTAACGCCTCTTTAGTACAACAATACAAATGTAACGCCTCTTAAGTACAACAATACAAATGTAACGCCTCTTAAGTACAACAGTACAAATGTAACGCCTCTTAAGTACAACAATACAAATGTAACGCCTCTTAAGTACAACAATACAAATGTAATGCCTCTTAAGTACAACAATACAAATGTAACACCTCTTAAGTACAACAATACAAATGTAACGCCTCTTAAGTACAACAATACAAATGTAACGCCTCTTAAGTACAACAATACAAATGTAACGCCTCTTAAGTACAACAATACAAATGTAACGCCTCTTAAGTACAACAATACAAATGTAATGCCTCTTAAGTACAACAATACAAATGTAACACCTCTTTAGTACAACAATACAAATGTAACGCCTCTTAAGTACAACAATACAAATGTAACGCCTCTTAAGTACAATACAAATGTAACGCCTCTTAAGTACAACAATACAAATGTAACACCTCTTAAGTACAACAATACAAATGTAACGCCTCTTTAGTACAACAATACAAATGTAACGCCTCTTTAGTACAACAATACAAATGTAACGCCTCTTAAGTACAACAATACAAATGTAACGCCTCTTAAGTACAACAATACAAATGTAACGCCTCTTAAGTACAACAATACAAATGTAATGCCTCTTAAGTACAACAATACAAATGTAACGCCTCTTTAGTACAACAATACAAATGTAACGCCTCTTAAGTACAACAATACAAATGTAACGCCTCTTAAGTACAACAATACAAATGTAACGCCTCTTAAGTACAACAATACAAATGTAACGCCTCTTAAGTACAACAATACAAATGTAACGCCTCTTTAGTACAACAATACAAATGTAACGCCTCTTAAGTACAACAATACAAATGTAACGCCTCTTAAGTACAACAATACAAATGTAACGCCTCTTAAGTACAACAATACAAATGTAACGCCTCTTAAGTACAACAATATAAATGTAACGCCTCTTAAGTACAACAATACAAATGTAACGCCTCTTAAGTACAACAATACAAATGTAACGCCTCTTAAGTACAACAATACAAATGTAACGCCTCTTAAGTACAACAATACAAATGTAACGCCTCTTAAGTACAACAATACAAACAAAAGGTTATGTTTTGTATACTAATAATAAATGAAGATAAAGTAGGACTACTGAACAAAGGAGAGAACCTAGATGAAATCAAAGGTTATTCGTGACAGAAAGACAAGTGTCTCTCCTCAGTTCTACCACTTCTGGGAGAGATACATTTTAATTCCCACAAACTTTTCGATGAAATATTCTAAGTGAACAAGTTTGATAAAATAAGTGCCAAAGGCCAATTACTCCTTCAGAAGTGCTTCAATCAAACTACTATAATGATATGTAAATATTTACATAGTAATAAGCAAGCATACAAAGTTTTGAGGAATTCCCATTCAAAATGAATTGCACGTACAATTTTTGTGACAGGAGGACTGGCGGACGGACAGGATGAAAACAATATGTCTCCCCCAGAAGAGGGGGAGACATAGCTATAACAGTAATATACACTGTCTATAAATGTCTGTCACTTTTACTGAAAAGAAACAGAAGTTATTTATTTCAGTAAATTCTTATATGAATTCTACTTATTTTCCATCATAGTATTATCTACAGGGTATATGTAACATTTGTATTTAGAAGTTTTCTCGTGAGAATGTGGAATTGTAACATTCTATGGCTTTAAAATGGTCTGTAACAATAACATAATAGCAATTTCCAATAAAACTGAGAAATATTCAATAAAATTGTTTCCATTCTTACAACAGTCAAGAATAAATCGGAGTACTTCTACTTTAGTGGACCCTAACCCTTTTGTTGTCAAATGGTAATGAAACGTTGATTATTACAATATCTGACTTCCGGGGTCCGCCAAAGTAGATTCTACCCAATAAATCTAATATAATGTGGAAACGAGCTTTACAGTAACGATAATGTTGGTTTTCCCTACCTCCATATAACAATTTGAGTTCTGACAGCACATCTGGTAATAATATGTCATTAAAATTCAACAAAATATGAATTGGTAGCTGTTACTTATTTATATTATACTTTACGCTTTTATTTCCCCTATTTGTCTTTGTTAGCGCAGCCGGTCAATATAACGTTATATGGACCGGGACTGGACTACCTCGTTTTTGATTCGGTTCCGGAACGGTACCTGCATTATTATTTTAGATAAAAAGTATAATATAGCAAATAGTTCATGTCACTTCGCGTCATATGGCAGTATATGGACCGGTTCATATACTGCCATATGACCCTCAGTGCCATGAACTATTTGCTATATATTTTAATTGGAAATCGTGAACATTGAAGATGATGTAATAACTATGTTTTATATAATGTATATGATCATAGAAACGGGTCTGTGAAATAATTTTGAAATAACAGAATATTCTAATTATCCAGGATAAGTTAAACTAAAGGTGACTACAAATGGACCAAATTTTTAATTGGAGTTATAAGAGAAATTGACTTGTCAGGGTTTGAGATAACCAGATATACAATATAGTTTCGGTCCATATAATATTTTTTTGGTGATGGACCGGTCCATATACTGCCATATGACCCTCAGTGCCATGAACTATTTGCTATATATTTTAATTGGAAATCGTGAACATTGAAGATGATGTAATAACTATGTTTTATATAATGTATATGATCATAGAAACGGGTCTGTGAAATAATTTTGAAATAACAGAATATTCTAATTATCCAGGATAAGTTAAACTAAAGGTGACTACAAATGGACCAAATTTTTAATTGGAATTATAAGAGAAATTGACTTGTCAGGGTTTGAGATAACCAGATATACAATATGTTTACATTGTCGGAAAAAATATAATTTATTTGCACTCAATACGAAACAGTCCAAAAAAGCTTGTCATAGGTTCACTTTCCCACCTGTTTCAAAAGCTTGTACAAACAAGATGAACTGTGAGCTAATGCTCACCTATGATAACCCCGCTCTTTGGCAAACAGGAAGTAGGAATCTGATGGATCAAAAAACGCTTCCCACGATATGTGGTACCTATATGAAGCTTGAGACCAAATATCAGATTTCTGCTATCAATAGTTGCTGAGAAAAATGCGACGAAAAATGAGCATATATGTTCAATGAGTAGAAAAATCAACAAAGTCGGCAAACAGGAAGTAGGAATCTGATGGGTCCAAAAACGCTTCCCACGATATGGGGTACCTATATAAAGCTTGTCACCAAATATCAGATCTTTGCCATCAATAGTTGCTGAGAAAAATGTGACGAAAAATGTGCATATATGTTCAATGTGTATAGAAACCAACTAAGTCGGCAAACAGGAAGTAGGAATCTGATGGGTCCAAAAACGCTTCCCACAATATGGCATACCTATATGAAGCTTGTGACCAAATATCAGATTCCTGTCATCAATAGTTGCTGAGAAAAATGCGACGAAAAATGAGCATATATGTTCAATGTGTATAAAAATCAACAAAGTCTGCAAACAGGAAGTAGGAATCCGATGGGTTCAAAAACGCTTCCCACGATATGGGGTACCTATATGAGGCTTGTGACCAAATATCAGATTTCTGCCATCAATAGTTGCTGAGAAAAATGCGACGAAAAATGAGCATATATGTTCAATGTGTATAAAAATCAACAAAAACGGCAAACAGGAAGTAGGAATCCGATGGGTTCAAAACCGCTTCCCACGATATGGGATACCTATATGAAGCTTGTGACCAAATATCAGATCTCTGTCATCAATAGTTGCTGAGAAATATGTGACGAAAAATGTGTATAAAAACCAACTGAGTCGGCAAACAGGAAGTAGGAATCTGACGGGTCCAAAAACGCTACCCACAATATGGTATACCTATATGACGCTTGTGACCAAATATCAAATTTCTGCCATCAACAGTTACTGAGTAAAATGCGACGAAAAATATCTTGGACGGACGGACGGACAGAGGTAAAACAGTATACCCCCCTCCCCCTTCGGGGAGCGGGGGTATAATAATTTCATATTTTTTTCAACAATGTACAAATATGTGGATTATGGCCCTTAGTTTGCCAAGGCTTACTGAGACAGTACTCCAATATAAAACTTAATTTAGATAGAAATTCGGTAAGCAATGTCGTCAAAATTTGAGTTATTGTATAATCAATTGAGTGAAGATCAAATTAACCAAATCATTCAAGGGTTGCGAGGTGAGCAACCGATGAATAATGGTATTGAAGTTGACAAACAACTTGTAAACAATGAAAAAATGGCGTCGTACTCCCAAGTTGTGTCCGGGAACAACTGTCAAGATAAAAATCAAGATACAATATTGACGATGTACTGTATCAAGTTTTTAATGTTATTCATCTGTATAAATTTACCCTTGTTCTGCATTTATAAAGGACTGACAATGGCCATTTATTAGCCACAGGATATTACTCTGGCACTGAGTTTATGGATGTTTTACATCTCTGATCTAGCTTTGTCTAATAGTTTTGCAACCAGATACATAATTTGATGGATTTAATGTGGTGAAAGAAGACACGGCTAAGTTGTATATCCTTGGAAAGAGAAAGACAAATGGCATAAGAATACACTTGTCGTCAAAGTGAAAAACGGCTGGGTGTATCAAATATTTGAGGTCAAAGGTCAGGCTACAGTTTCGTTCAAATGTTGGAGAAGATTAATAAAATAATTCTGTATGTCCTAAAAATTATGTAACGTTGAAAATGTTCATTCTGTTTAACATAATATAGTTACCATTGCCATATTTTGTAAGTTTTGATGGAAAAAAATCAAAAGAGCCTCTGAAAATTAGGTTTAATCTTGAACTTTGATATTTTTCATAAATCTCAACTGACAAGAAGTTAACCCGACCTTGAACTTGACATATTTGCAAAATGCATGATATCTTGACGGTTTCTTAAAAAAACATGCCCTAAATTCATTTAACATAAAAAAAAAAACAGATTTCACTTTTAACAAGAAAATTAAGAGAGTCCATAGTAGACCCAAAATCATGGCAATTTAGTGGTTGTGCGTCTAATTACGATCGGTGACTGCTTAAGGTTTTTGAGTTATCAATTGAGATAAGAAACCTCAAAATATTAAATAGAATTGGTTTCTACATAAATTAAGCTTATTAAGTCATCGGAGGCGAAGCTTAGGTCTCATAAACACTTACACATGTTACACCAAACAAACAATAACACCCTCCATGACGACCACATGATTGAAATTATGAAAGCTAGTACGTTTGAATTTTGTGGCCTTCTAAGATCAGTAAAAGATTATTTAAGATGAATTAAGGATGAAATGATTTCAGATGTACGTTAAGAGAAATCATTGAAGTATTAAAGTTTTTTTAAGTACTGTGTTATCACAGACTGTATCACAAGATATTTGATGACTTTTCAAAATCACTGGCTTATTAGTACACAGATTACTCAAATAAAGCGACAGTTAGATGCAAGAATTATATGTTCATTTCATCATCACTATCTTCATCTGCAGTTTGAGTCAACGGGTTGCAACATGCATCAGTCCCTTGACATTGACATAGCTCAGTGCAGGTCAGATTTTGTTCAGCACAAACACAACCCTGAGAACACGAAGATTTGCCTTTACATGTACACAGCAAATCTTTCAGAAATCTGAAGAAGTCTGACCAACAAAGTAAACGGGTGACAATCCGTTTTGATCTTCCCAACCAAAAGTCTAAGGCAGATTTTTCAGGTGGTTGCGCTGTGTCTGACTTAATCCAGATGTAAGTCTGAAGGGAAGCTCTGTTGAATGAATGAAGCTTCACATGGTGGTAACTTTGCCAAGCTTACATCCTTCTGCTTTGCAATCTTTACCCTCAATCTATTTAAATTGTCATGAGCAGATTTCATCTTTCCCGTCTGATCGTATAATCTTGCCACAAAGTTTCTAGAAACGTCTATGGAAGATTCACTGTCAAGTAGACAAAGCTTGTTCAAGTCAGTGAATTCGTCAATGTTGTCCTTTAGTGTTTTTAGCACGGTTTTCTTTCCTATTCCAAAAAATGAGGATGTGGTGTCACAACCTGTTAAAGCATGCACTGCAGGCAATAACTTGCATACAAGAGGACCCTGGATATGGCAAATATCATGGACTGGAAGATAGTGATGACCATCCTTTGTTCTTGTAACTGTCCCAGTTTTGAACTAGAGTTCTTTTGTGTTCCTCATTGAAGGAAAGAAATGTATGCAAAGAAGGAGAACATCTGTATCTGGAGACTTGATAATTATACGACCTTTTACATTCATGTCGCCAAACGGATTTGTCATATGATCGTTGACATGATTGATGATCAGCTAAACATGGGCTTCATCCCTGTGCAAGGCTGTTGGTTTTGTCTCCTCATGAACAGTTTCTTCAGTGCTGGTTAAACCTGATCTTGTCCTCATCTCAGCACTAAAGTCTGCCAGGACATGCCGACACAGAGTCCACCGAATAAGAGCTGTCTTGTTATTCCAACTATTCCTCCGCAACCTTTTGAATCTCTAATCAGTTTTTTCAGTGGCCATGTCAGACCAAACACCATTAAATTTTCCTGGCTTTTGGCGTATTGCAAATTGTCCAGATTCAAAAGCTGATTTCACATTCTGGTGCAAATCAAGCATATCCAATATATAAACGGGTAAATACCGAGAATAGTTAACCCTATTAGCAACGAAAAGATATGGTAGCATTGAAGCAATGGAGGATAAGTGCATATTCCAAGACCCCTGTCTTTCAAATCTAATATTTAGAATCAATATCTATGTGTCCTTTAAAAATAAGTCCCAGTATTTGAAAGTTGGGGAAGTCGTATATCCAAGTTTCTAAATTTTTCTAAGTGCTCTGAAAGGCTGGTCATAACAAGAACAGATGTTTCACTCATGAATTTGGAATCAATCTGACCTTTTTGGAATTTGAAAACAATATTATAAAGGTCTGTCCTGACAGGGTCAGGTAATGGATTTACAATACCATTGTCCTCATACCACTGAAAGAATGCTGACAGCCAAAGTGAACGTAAAGCTTCATACACCAGTATTAACGCCCTCACAGCACGGTTGAACTGCTTTCCACACATCATTTGATCAACAGTCCCTGCTGCATACACAGATGAATCTACCAAAATGTCTTTCAAACCACAATCGCCCCAAAGTTTTCCTATTGATGCGATAAAGCATGACAAAGTATGAAAGCCACCTAGTCTAACAATATGCATTTTAAATGTTTCTGGCATTGCCAATCCTACTTGCTTAGCAATATCATAAAGCTGTTGGTCAAATGTTAGTATGGAATATCATTGCCCTTAACCATTAATCATATCAAAGCATCTTTTCATTGTCGTATACACTGTAGCTATGTTGTTTGGCTTTGCGTCAACAATTGGAGCGTAAGATACTACAGAAAACTCTGGTCTATAATCAGAAGTGGAGGAATTGTAACGTCCAAAAGGGGATATACTGCATCAGTTTTAAAGGGCAAAATACAAGGATCCTGTGCGAAAGACCGAAGAAGAACCCATAAAAGTTCCGATGAGTTATCAATACCCTCAGCACATTCTGCAATTTTCTTGAAAGCATTTGAAATACAAGAAGGACTCCCACGAGATCTGGATTAGTAAAAGGCAAACAAGACATGATAGTTGATGCACTTTCGGTGAGCTGAAAAGTTTTTTCTTGGCCTCTTCTTACTTTTAATTGCCTCAAACAGGAATCATCATGCGATTGACAAGTCTGAAAGACAGCGCGTGCCATAGAATGCAATGTGTCTTTGCCATCGATAGTTTCGGTGTTAAGATCGATATTATCGGCACCTTCTTGTATCAAGCCCAAGCGTTCTTGCACTGAGATGATACCATCAGGTGCAAAAGCCCCATTTTCCATGTTCTCCACTTCATGTACAGCTATACTTGTAAGATAGCGTCCAACTTCGGTATATGAAGCACAAAACGCATGAGAAAAAAGTGTTTCAATTAATGTTCTCGATCCATATTCATGATATAGCTCAATAGCAAGACCTAGGTGAAATGGTATAAAAGTGCATCTGGCTACAGAAACAATTGATTCTACTAAACCTAGTACCTTTCAAAGTTTCTCCTTAGACATAACATGCAATTCATTAGCTTTCTCAAAGGACTTATCATCAATCAACCATGCAAAAAATTTTGTAAGAGTAGATGGCATTTTCTCCAAAGATGTTCCTAGAGAAACATGGATAAAATTCATGCTCAATATCAAGACTTTCTATGTCGCGTCTTATAATGCTTGAAGCAGAGTGGAGAATCTGCTCTTCTGACATTTCACTACAGGCTTGCAGACCTTGTTCAAACTCTGTTACCTTCAAAATAGATTTTAACTTTGCAGCAGCAGCGATTGCATCAGCAATAGTGAGACTAGAACTAAATACAATACTTGACATACCTTGACCTCTCTGAGGCTGAATAGTTATTGAGCTGCCGTAGTAACTAGCAAGCTTACATTGGAGCCTAGTCGACTGGTAGTTTTCAGAAACATCTTTTGGTAAAAGTAACTTGTATATTTCAAGAATATGAGACATAAGAAAAGCTTTCTTGTGTACAAAAAGGTCATCACTGATTCTAGAAATAAGGCAGTCAAAGGCAATCTCATGAGCTGACTGCTCAGTTTCTTTAAATTCAACTTTAAGTGGCGTCGAATGCAATAAAAATCTTCTAATGCACCCAGAATGATAAACAGCACTCACCAGAAAATCGGGTTTATTGAGTGTCTTGAGCATCATCAAATCATTGTGCTCTTTTGCACGACTCATTAAGCTATCTAGGCGCTTTGACGATTCAATCTTGCATAGTTTAAAGTCTCGTTTGAAACTTTTTTTCTTGCATATGAAGCATACATTGCTATCAATGGAACCGGGTTGAACCACCGATCGGGTCTGAATGACAGCTGAATCGGGAATTGATCCAGTATCCTCATTCTCTTCAAGCTATGTGAATGGTCTACAGTTGCGTTTGCTAGTATATGTTTTGTAGCATGATCGGTGGTAAAACACTTTTACATTTGAGGACAGTAAGCCATCGACGGACGATAATTCTCCATTTATTCTTTCAAATATATTGTCTCGCCGTACATTCATAGCTTCAATGAAGCTGTTCTTACTTATACTCCTCATGCAAATCAGGTTTTCAAGGCTCGGACGCTGGCAAAAAATACATTTGTCCCACATAATTGCTGATCTTCGTCGTTTAGGACTCAACGGCTCAAGCTTTAAAGGGCTGCCAAAACTAGCCATTTTCAAAACATTGGGTTGATAAAAAAAACAGAACAACAAAGACCTATACGACTATTTACATCTGATTGAACAAAATGTCAAACAATAGAAATCAACATCCCAAAACAAGAGAAAAAAAATGTTTACGCACTAACACAATTTGATTAATGAAACAACGGCAACCGGAATAAATTCGATTCCCAAGTGTTTGATTTGTGTATTTAAAACGCTAATACACAAACTCTAAAATAAACGCATATTTACAAAAATAACTAAGAAAAGCAAATTATCCTAAAGTAAAATACATTCAAAACAATTGAAATATGACAGTGAAACTACAATTGTGTGTCTAATTTCAACGATAAAGCAAGTTCATAAGTGAACAAATTGTCCTAGTTATTGAACTAATTGAATAACTTATGGACTCGATTGACGGAAGGCTATTTTTTTCATAATTACAAAGTGGTAAAAAATTATTTTTCTTTGTTGATTTTAAACAAAGCTACTTGATGTTTTACCTTAAAATTTGGCAGGGAATTCGTTAACACAATATTCTTGCATTTTGAATGCAAATCAATGTATCGGGTATAATTTTTTTCGTCCGTTAAGAGAAAAACACCTATAAACTGACAGTCAATTTGATCAATGTTTGGAAGTTTAACATTCGATAATGACATGCATTTTTGTAAAACCAATACATTCATATTCATTTTACATGTTTTCTCATGCAAATAGAATCTTTATTTTATTTATATGTGATACAATGATGCAACGATTTCATTTTCAAATTGACTAGTGAAATACGTGTTTTTGGGGTGGCTCGGTTAACAGACCGATATTGCGCAAACTTACTGCAAAAATCATTGACGACAATTTGAAATGGAAAGAAGCCATATTTATCTAAAATTTAAGAGATATTGCAGCTGTGTCTTATTTCAGCACATTAAACTCGAGAAATAAGCGACTTTTCAGTAGCTGGTTGCAAGACTATAATGGTATTCAAGGCCATAGCCAAGGGGGGTGCATTGGGCGTATGTGCACCCCCATCTAAAAAAAAACACCAAAAAAAACCTTGCGTATACTTGATTTTAACGACAATACATCTGCGACGAATGGAATTGGAGAGCATTATATTCCCATCAAAAAGTGACATTCAATAGATAACACACTTTAAAGTTTGTAAATCTAAGTACTGCATCAAAAAGGATATAAAAATTTTCTTGTATTTTGATCAATTTTTTCCTTTGATTATACTGTTTGTAAAATGCTAAAACCTCAGAGCTTCAGGGGGCAAAGCCCCCCTAGGGCCCCCAGATTTCTCGCCTTTTAGTTGTGCACCCCCTTTCAGAAAACCTGGCTATGGCCCTTATAGTACATTTTTTACATACCAATATGGATTTCAGATAGTATCACTTCAGACATATGCCATTATATAATTACTTCATGCTAATAAAACTCATTTTAAATTTCTTGAACATCTTTGTAACATTGTCTATCTCTGATTGTTTTTTTACACAAAAACAGGAATTTCTTTTATTTTTAGAATATATCACCATTTTTTATTTAAACTTTCTTAAATTTTTATGAAATGAAAATTTAAACAGTTATGGTCAACAATTTCACCAATATCAACAAAATGAACAATAACCTCTCACAAGTAAATCATTGAATGCACAAAAATGTGCTTAATGCATTTATAAGGCAAATTCTGTAATTTTCAGCATGCATTTAGCAAATGTTCCAAGTTTTGCTTTATAGTAGCTCTGGTTTATATCCCCTATCATTAGAGAATTTAAGGAAATATTATATAACAGCATACTAACTTGTAAGATGTAACTCTCTAAACTAAAAATAGTTTTTGCATTGAAAAATGGTAAAAAAAAGACAATTAAAATGTGACCTTTTCTTCAACTTCGAGCAATTCCAATTCTTATTTGACAGATTGAATTACAAAACTGTATTGCAAAACTGGAATGGCAAATTGGGCAGCATAAATGTTCCTATTGCCTGACCAATCTTGTAAACTGAGTCAGGTAATAGTTATTCCTAAAGGTATAAGGTGTTAGTTGTGACAGTAAAAATATGGATTATACAACCAGTAGCTTTAGTATATTACATATTGTTTGAGTGAATGACAGCTGTATGGTATATAGATTATACACCAACTTACATATTAAAATAACAGGTTTATATTCTCCCTCAAACTGGTGTTGTACTTTTATTTTATTTCCTTTGATGTGTGAAATTCATTAATATATTATTGTTTAAGCTTTCAGAACCAGCAGTATAAATTTTCTGTCATGTTTGATTTCCAGTTGAGAATATTATATTTCTATAAACACATAGCATTATATATACAATGGCAGTCTGACAGTGTGAAAAGGATTGACAAATTGTTTTTGCTTTTTAATCAGAAAATCTTATATAAATATATATATACAGTCAAACCTGTATTAAGAGGTCATCTTTGGGACAAAGAAAAAGTGGCCTTATGAGACAGGTGACCTCTTAAAAGAGGTTCAATTCATATGAAATTTTCTATGACAGGACAAGAAAGGGTGGCCTTTAAATACAGGTGATTGAATAATAGAGGTGACCGCATGGGCATGTTTGACTGTATATCTTATTTCAAAGAAATTGATGACCATCCTGCCATTTATTTTATATCAATTATCTGTGAAAATTGACTCTCATGATTGATTTCACCTAACACAGTTTTCATTACAGGAACTATTAAGATAACAAGACAAAATAAGGTGTTCTTTATTCCATAGAATATAATATATACATATAATTCTAATAGTTTGTTAATACATGTACCCGTAGTTGAGAAACAAAAATCCCAAAGAAACTGTTTACTACTAATAAATTCTCTCCATATGTATACTTAGTATTGGTAATCCATCTCATGTTTAAAAACATAAGGGAAAAACGAAAGGACAATCAAAATGGAAAATCAATAGAAACTGGCAACATAGGGCACATAAGACGAAGAATAACAAAGCAAAAACACAACACAATATGTGCTGGACACCACTATCCACAAACAAACACAAATAAAGTAAATAAGAGATGAGCCCTCCCTCAAACAACTGGAGGTTAAGACAAACCGAACTCGTTTTTATGTGGAAATCGTAACGGACATCACAACACGGAACTCAGAACATAAAAACACATAATAGGACAACATAAAAAACTAAAAAAATGAGCAACATGGACCCCACAAAAAAACTGGGGTTGAACTCAGGTACTCCAAAAGGGTAAGTAGTTCCTGCTTCTTATAAGACACCCACCATGTTACTCATGTATACAGTCAAGGTCGGTAAATGTCTTGGCAGTGATAGAAGAAAGAAACATCTACGTAAAAAGTAAAAGAGCCATTGTCGTTTGAGATATGGGTAATTCGTAAGGGTCAACCAGATTGTGATGACGACTGTAGAATTTTCATAGCTTTCATAGACTTCAACCTAGGAACAACATAGCCTTGTTTGAGTAGCTTTGGTGTCAGCAGCTGAGCTCTGTCCAGAAAATACTGTACTAGGTACAAGCTCTAGAATAACGTAGGAGTTGTGAAATGTAAATTTCATATGCTGGTGATGCTGGAATATTGCTACTGATGAAGGGGAAGTTGACTATTGGAAAAGTGAAGTCATCGCATTTGTGGTAGAGTTTTGTTTTTAATCTTCCTCCATTCTCAATTTCAAGGTGAAGGTCAAGGTAATAAGCAGACTTTTGAGTAACAGCAGTATTCTTCAATTCAAGCTCATTTGGATTGATGCCAGGTAGATAATCACCAAATCGAGAATTGTTCAGTGACAAGAACATCAACTATATAGCAGAATTTATGAATTAGGAGAGATTGCCAGACCTATTCATGAGGTGCCAGCATTGTTCTATTCTATTATTCTGAATGTTTCTTTGTACATGTATATCTTGTGATCTTAAAGATTAATAAACATTGTAGTCTGAACTTCTTTGCAATCAGACAAAAGTTCTGTTACATTGTGTTAAGTACAAAAGATGGAATCTATGGTAAAAATAAGTCAGTAATTTACTTGCAACATCATCTACCACTTTTCAGATAAATGTTTCTGATTGGACAACTTTATTTCTATGTGTACAATAGAATAGGTTACTCTGGTTTACTCCATCAATAAAACTGACCTAATAGGATATCAGAATATACATAATATTCGTACATTGTCGGAAAATATATAATTTATTTGTACGAGCTTTAGAAACAGATAGAAAAACGAGTCTTTGGCAAGCTTTTCTGACATGTTTTACTGAGAGTGCAAATAAATTTACAGAAAATGTACACTTATTGTGTTTATCCTGCAATGTCAAAAAGTCAAAGACAAGTGCCAAGTTGTCTTAAAAGAGCAGAAACGAGCGTTGTTTTCAATGGTGTCCTCTATCACACCTGCACTTATACTGTTACTGTTTCTTACCATCACTCTACATGAAACAGGTACCAGAAAAGATATATTTTTGTCAGTGACTGTATATAACAAATATTTGTTAAGTCAATGCAGTTTGACTGCTCAAATAAAACCAGTGCAGGATAAAAATTATCATAATACATGTATAATTGAAACTTAACATTCCAATCTGTTTATCTAATAGGAAAGGATGTTTTGTAGATGTTCCATTTGTTTTAACCTATGTCTGACTGACTTTTAGAATTTGGGGGCCCGGGTGGCTCAATGAGTTAGGTCGTTGGATCTAACAACTCATACAAGTCTATCACCAATACGGCATGGGTTCGCACCCGGCTTTGTAAATTACAAAAAAGGGTGCACTCGACTCGCAGCCGCATGTGAAAAAGTTTACCAGTTGCTTGCCCAAGGTCAGTGGTTTTCTCCGGGTATTCCGGCTTCCTCCACCACTAAAACTGGTCGCCATGATATAGCTGAAATATTGCTGAAAGTGGCATTATAAAACACCAAAAATCAAAATCAAATCACTTTCAGAATTATTTAAAATGCATGAATCTAAATGAGATCAATTATTTCTAATTAATACAATAATTTCAATCAGAAATGACAAAATAACGATATTTCACTAAATTTTTCCGATATGGATTTTTATCTATAGTTTTACATGAATAAAACGTATAAGTAAATCACTGCAGAACATCTGATAAGTTCATCCTGACATTTTCAGGTTAGATGTTCATCTGTTTTAATTAAATCAATGAAAAATAGGTTATCATTACATAATTTATTCTCTATTCATTGCTGAAACTTGATTTTTTTGCTTTGTTTATTATTTCATACAAATAAGATCTTAACTACCAGGAAATTTGCCTAAAATGAATTTCAGTTCATTAAAGTTATAAAATTATCAGGAAATATAGCAATTATTTCAGTTTCATTTAATGAGTACTTTATCAAATAAATCAAAAATTATTCTATAATAATATTATGCAATTTAATGCCACAGGATGCAGAAACTGAATTATACAAAGAATATTCAATTTCATGAAATAAATCAATGTTTATTTCAGAATAAAATTTGATCAGACAATCATTAAATGCATATAGCATGGAAGTGCAGTAGACAGATAATTGCAGTGGCATATATTTTCTGCTTACAGGTCATTGTACATTAAATCTTTCAAATTATCCAATTATCTTGTATTGTAGCATAAAACATTTGAGTTGTGTTCTCTTCTCTATAGTGGTCTATTCTCAAAGATGCCCCATGTCTCAATAGATTGTAAGATGTGGAGGCAAGATTGTAAGAGGGCGGAGTGGATAAAAAACTTGAAAGACCAAAAGCTAAACAGAGAATTTTTTCAACACCAAACTGCACATACTACCAAATTTGAACATGTAAAAGTTGTGGAAATTGCATGCTTTAATATTAGATTTAAAAAAAACTGTGATTAAAGTAAAATGCAGAGATAGAGAATAACATTTGTCCTTCTTTGGTGTATGGATACTGATTACCCCTATAACATTCTTCATACCTTCCTATATAGAAATGAGACGCTACCATTTAGAATAGTGTATACATTTCTTGAAAACGGCAGCATTAAGTTCCAAATCTAGGAATTCACTTTTATTACTATAAAATGCTTAGAATTTATAATAAGAAAGAATAAAAAAAAAAAAACTCCATGAAATATAAATCCTACAATGTCAAAAAAGTTTTAAATAGCTTGTTGTTATCACCTGAGAGGACAATATTAATAGTAAATAACATAAAAATAAATCTCTCATCTTGATCCCAATCAGTCACTTTATACACGTTAAGTAAGGCCTAATCTTTTGTAAATGTCACTTTCACATCAGCTGTAATACAACATGACACCTATTGTATAATGCTATAATAATATTATGATACAAGTAATAACACAGGCACCTGAGTATTCTACTTAACAGGCTTAATAAATCACCTAATATAACTACCATTATATAAAGGGATTAAACCAGAACAATAGGATGGAATAGCAATCTGTTACACTACATCTAATGACTAAGACACAGATCAATGTTATAAGATACATGTGAACAGCTGATATATTCTCTCAACATGATTTCTCTTCATTGTGATATAACATAAGAAAGTCTTGAAATGTAAGTAGCCTAACAAAAATAACTTGCAAAGTAATTCCTTGTACAGATGGTCTTCCTACATAAGACTGTCCACCAAAAATGAACTGTGCGGTACTTTCTAATCCAATAGGGGTGTCTAATTTGGTGGCCTGTGTTAGGAGATTGTTATAAGCGCTTGTAGTCATTCTTCAGAAAAACATTACCTATTTTCACTATATATATTGAAATAATTTCAGGCTGTGTGACAATATTTATTGCAGATTATCACACTGGAGGTGTCAACGAGTTTCATCTACTATCTTTGACAACCCCAGTATAAAAATCTGCAGAGGTTAGCAATATCAATTAGTTCCAATAGGAGAAAAAACTCTTTTTAATACCCCACCATATTCTCTGTATCATACTGGTGGCTCCAATAAACAATGTTACAGTCAATGATTATCTAGTCCATTCTACATACTGTTGTATCCACTTTTGTATCCACGTAACTTGTCTGCACTTTCGATGATTGTCAATAAATGAGGACATACAAAGATACAGAACTATGAAAGAAAACCATAATTTTTGACAACTTTCTTGGTTTCCTGAGGGAATAGAGTCCTTGGTCAGTAATGTTGTGTAATTCTCCAACAGCTTTCGTGGTTGCCTGAAGAAACAGAGTCCTTGGTCAGTAATGTTGTGTAAGTCTCTAACAGCTTTCTTGGTTGCCTGAAGAAACAGAGTCCTTGGTCAGTAATGTTGTGTAAGTCTCCAACAGCTTTCGTGGTTGCCTAAAGAAACAGAGTCCTTGGTCAGTAATGTTGTGTAAGTCTCTAACAGCTTTCTTGGTTGCCTGAAGAAACAGAGTCCTTGGTCAGTAATGTTGTGTAAGTCTCTAACAGCTTTCGTGGTTGCCTGAAGAAACAGAGACCTTGGTCAGTAATGTTGTGTAAGTCTCTAACAGCTTTCGTGGTTGCCTGAAGAAACAGAGTCCTTGGTCAGTAATGTTGTGTAAGTCTCCAACAGCTTTCTTGGTTGCCTGAAGAAACAGAGACCTTGGTCAGTAATGTTGTGTAAGTCTCTAACAGCTTTTTTGGTTGCCTGAAGAAACAGAGTCCTTGGTCAGTAATGTTGTGTAAGTCTCTAACAGCTTTCGTGGTTGCCTGAAGAAACAGAGTCATTGGTCAGTAATGTTGTGTAAGTCTCCAACAGCTTTTGTGGTTGCCTGAAGAAACAGAGTCATTGGTCAGTAATGTTGTGTAAGTCTCTAACAGCTTTCATGGTTGCCTGAAGAAACAGAGTTCTTGGTCAGTAATGTTGTGTAAGTCTCTAACAGCTTTCTTGGTTGCCTGAAGAAACAGAGACCTTGGTCAGTAATGTTGTGTAAGTCTCCAACAGCTTTCTTGGTTGCCTGAAGAAACAGAGTCCTTGGTCAGTAATGTTGTGTAAGTCTCTAACAGCTTTCTTGGTTGCCTGAAGAAACAGAGTCCTTGGTCAGTAATGTTGTGTAAGTCTCTAACAGCTTTCGTGGTTGCCTGAAGAAACAGAGTCCTTGGTCAGTAATGTTGTGTAAGTCTCTAACAGATTTCGTGGTTGCCTGAAGAAAGAGAGTCCTTGGTCAGTAATGTTGTGTAAGTCTCTAACAGCTTTCGTGGTTGCCTGAAGAAACAGAGTTCTTGGTCAGTAATGTTGTGTAAGTCTCTAACAGCTTTCTTGGTTGCCTGAAGAAACAGAGTCCTTGGTCAGTAATGTTGTGTAAGTCTCCAACAGCTTTCGTGGTTGCCTGAAGAAACAGAGTCCTTGGTCAGTAATGTTGTGTAAGTCTCTAACAGATTTCGTGGTTGCCTGAAGAAAGAGAGTCCTTGGTCAGTAATGTTGTGTAAGTCTCTAACAGCTTTCGTGGTTGCCTGAAGAAACAGAGTCCTTGGTCAGTAATGTTGTGTAAGTCTCTAACAGCTTTCGTGGTTGCCTGAAGAAACAGAGTTCTTGGTCAGTAATGTTGTGTAAGTCTCCAACAGCTTTCGTGGTTGCCTGAAGAAACAGAGTCCTTGGTCAGTAATGTTGTGTAAGTCTCCAACAGCTTTCGTGGTTGCCTGAAGAAACAGAGTTCTTGGTCAGTAATGTTGTGTAAGTCTCTAACAGCTTTCGTGGTTGCCTGAAGAAACAGAGTCCTTGGTCAGTAATGTTGTGTAAGTCTCTAACAGCTTTCGTGGTTGCCTGAAGAAACAGAGACCTTGGTCAGTAATGTTGTGTAAGTCTCCAACAGCTTTCTTGGTTGCCTGATGAAACAGAGTCCTTGGTCAGTAATGTTGTGTAAGTCTCCAACAGCTTTCTTGGTTGCGTGATGAAACTTTCGTGGTTGCCTGAAGAAACAGAGTTCTTGGTCAGTAATGTTGTGTAAGTCTCCAACAGCTTTCGTGGTTGCCTGAAGAAACAGAGTCCTTGGTCAGTAATGTTGTGTAAGTCTCTAACAGATTTCGTGGTTGCCTGAAGAAAGAGAGTCCTTGGTCAGTAATGTTGTGTAAGTCTCCAACAGCTTTCGTGGTTGCCTGAAGAAACAGAGTCCTTGGTCAGTAATGTTGTGTAAGTCTCTAACAGCTTTCGTGGTTGCCTGAAGAAACAGAGTTCTTGGTCAGTAATGTTGTGTAAGTCTCTAACAGCTTTCGTGGTTGCCTGAAGAAACAGAGTTCTTGGTCAGTAATGTTGTGTAAGTCTCTAACAGCTTTCGTGGTTGCCTGAAGAAACAGAGACCTTGGTCAGTAATGTTGTGTAAGTCTCCAACAGCTTTCTTGGTTGCCTGATGAAACAGAGTCCTTGGTCAGTAATGTTGTGTAAGTCTCCAACAGCTTTCTTGGTTGCCTGATGAAACTTTCGTGGTTGCCTGAAGAAACAGAGTCCTTGGTCAGTAATGTTGTGTAAGTCTCCAACAGCTTTCGTGGTTGCCTGAAGAAACAGAGTCCTTGGTCAGTAATGTTGTGTAAGTCTCCAACAGTTTTCTTGGTTGCCTGAAGAAACAGAGTCCTTGGTCAGTAATGTTGTGTAAGTCTCTAACAGCTTTCATGGTTGCCTGAAGAAACAGAGTTCTTGGTCAGTAATGTTGTGTAAGTCTCTAACAGCTTTCGTGGTTGCCTGAAGAAACAGAGTCCTTGGTCAGTAATGTTGTGTAAGTCTCTAACAGATTTCGTGGTTGCCTGAAGAAAGAGAGTCCTTGGTCAGTAATGTTGTGTAAGTCTCCAACAGCTTTCGTGGTTGCCTGAAGAAACAGAGTCCTTGGTCAGTAATGTTGTGTAAGTCTCTAACAGCTTTCGTGGTTGCCTGAAGAAACAGAGTTCTTGGTCAGTAATGTTGTGTAAGTCTCCAACAGCTTTCGTGGTTGCCTGAAGAAACAGAGTCCTTGGTCAGTAATGTTGTGTAAGTCTCTAACAGCTTTCGTGGTTGCCTGAAGAAACAGAGTTCTTGGTCAGTAATGTTGTGTAAGTCTCTAACAGCTTTCGTGGTTGCCTGAAGAAACAGAGTTCTTGGTCAGTAATGTTGTGTAAGTCTCTAACAGCTTTCGTGGTTGCCTGAAGAAACAGAGACCTTGGTCAGTAATGTTGTGTAAGTCTCCAACAGCTTTCTTGGTTGCCTGATGAAACAGAGTCCTTGGTCAGTAATGTTGTGTAAGTCTCCAACAGCTTTCTTGGTTGCCTGATGAAACTTTCGTGGTTGCCTGAAGAAACAGAGTCCTTGGTCAGTAATGTTGTGTAAGTCTCTAACAGCTTTCGTGGTTGCCTGAAGAAACAGAGTCCTTGGTCAGTAATGTTGTGTAAGTCTCCAACAGTTTTCTTGGTTGCCTGAAGAAACAGAGTCCTTGGTCAGTAATGTTGTGTAAGTCTCTAACAGCTTTCATGGTTGCCTGAAGAAACAGAGTCCTTGGTCAGTAATGTTGTGTAAGTCTCTAACAGCTTTCATGGTTGCCTGAAGAAACAGAGTCCTTGGTCAGTAATGTTGTGTAAGCCTCAACTGTCGTTTTCTGTGACCTTATTGATTGACATGTCTATTTCCACATCCAAAACTGTAAAAGTGCAAATCAATTAAGCTGCAATGCAAAAGGTGTTACAATAGTAGCACTGACTAGGTAACCATTGACTACAAGATTGTTAGTTTGGAGTCTTCAGGGTGATCCATAGAATATACTGGGGGTATTAAAGAGAGTTTCTCCTATTGCATCTATAAAGAGTGATAACTCCTACAGATAATTCTACAGGGGGAGGGGGTTGTGTATTGCTGGATATCATAGAGAGTGTAACAATATGATAATTTCTGCAGATGATAATGCAATGTGGGAACGTCAAAGACATTTTTATCTTATTAAAAAACTACATGGTATTATATTTATCTAAAACTATTTTGTAATTCTATGAGGGGGGTCATTTATAGATCTTTATATTGTTCTCTTTAAAGGAATTTCTTCTTTTTTTTTTCATTTCTTTTTTGGGCATCAACAATTTTCCAAATGTATGTAGGAAGACAACCAACATATGAATTAAAATGCAGAAAAACAAATTTGTTTTGTAAATGATTTATAATATATAATTATGTAATACCTCAGGCAATCTATCATAAACCTTTTTTTCTTCATATCTGTCATTTGTATTTGCTTGGCCATTCATATCAAACAATCTTTTTACATTTATTAAAAAGAGATTACTGGAAGGGAAACAAGGAACCACTATAAACGGTTAAAATGTAAATAATATTTAATGATCAAAATTGTGAGTATATAAATAAATCTTCATATTACACGACTTAATAAATGTCTGAGAAACAAACAGCTCAAACATGCATTTCTTTTTTTTTCTTCTTTTTTTTTGAAAGAATGCTGCAATTATGATAAATACATAATATGATCAAAGTGGTACAAGATTGAACTCTATGTCTACCAGAGAGAAAACACTTGTACAACATGACAAAAACTGTCTGTTTGAAGAACGTTTACCAGACAGAAAACACTTGTAAAACATGATAAAAACTGTCTGTTTGAAGAATGTTTATCAGACAGAAAACACTTGTAAAACATGACAAAAACTGTCTGTTTGAAGAACGTTTATCAGACAGAAAACACTTGTAAAACATGACAAAAACTGTGTTTGAAGTACGCTTACCAGACAGAAAACACTTGTAAAACATGACAAAAACTGTCTGTTTGAAGAACGTTTATCAGACAGAAACCATTTGTAAAACTGTCTGTTTGAAGAACGTTTACCAGACAGAAAACACTTGTAAAACATGACCAAAACTGTTTGTTTGAAGAACGTTTACCAGACAGAAAACACTTGTAAAACATGACAAAAACTGTCTGTTTGAAGAACGTTTATCAGACAGAAAACACTTGTAAAACATGACCAAAACTGTCTGTTTGAAGAATGTTTATCAGACAGAAAACACTTGTAAAACATGACAAAAACTGTCTGTTTGAAGAACGTTTATCAGACAGAAAACACTTGTAAAACATGACAAAAACTGTGTTTGAAGTACGCTTACCGGACAGAAAACACTTATAAAACATGACAAAAACTGTCTGTTTGAAGAACGTTTATCAGACAGAAAACACTCGTAAAACAGGACAAAAATTGTCTGTTTGAAGAACGTTTATCAGACAGAAAACACTTGCAAAACATGACAAAAACTGTCTGTTTGAAGAACGTTTATCAGACAGAAAACACTTGTAAAACAGGACAAAAATTGTCTGTTTGAAGAACGTTTATCAGACAGAAAACACTTGCAAAACATGACCAAAACTGTCTGTTTGAAGTACGCTTACCAGACAGAAAACACTTGTAAAACATGACAAAAACTGTTTGTTTGAATAACATTTATCAGACAGAAAACACTTGTAAAACAGCACAAAACCTCTCTGTTTGAAGGACTATGCCAATACTATATAAGTTTTACATGTTAGCATGACATAAACATTTTTATTCCACTTTTTGAAATTTCAGTTGTATTTAACTGATAATTTGCAACTGAAAAATGAATTTGGGGACAAGATCTAGCCCTGAAAATATCGAGACCAATACTATTTAAGTTCTACATGTTAGCATGACAGTATTGTATTGAACTAAAAAAATAATTTGGAAGACAAATATGGCCCTGAACATATCGAGACCATCATAAAATTCAGTGAATACATGTGGAGATGAGGATAATTGAAATATGACATTTGTATCAAGATCGTTCCTTTCATTAGCAGAGTCACGTTGTTTTTGAAAATTACACCAAATCAGTTACAATTCTATTATATCTAATATCTACTGTTAATGAAATAGTATTTTATCATGAGAAATTATTTCCGCTAGTCATTGTTTTCTTAGCTAAAACAGAACATATTGGTATCTGTTATTTTGTTAATTGATCGTTTGTTGCTGAATTACAAGCGACAGATATTTCATGTATATTCTGTACGAGATCAAGTTCAATAGTAACTAAAAACTATTCAGAATTAAGTGAGGGATAAAACAAATACTAGGAAGTAGACTTTTGACTGCAATTTGAAAAGTATGAAGAGTTGACTAGGGACAAACAATTTAGCCTTTGGTAACGGTTACAATGTGCCTACCCTTTACTCTTTGAAATCTACAAAAGCTTTTTTTAACTGCAGGAAAGGGACACTCTCCAAACCTGTTACTCAATGTGGTACATGGTCAGGCCTTCAATATTATAACCCCCATGTAGAGGGCACTCCAATCCATCACAAGTTGGGCAGCTATTTGGATTGTGCCCTGGTAAACCTGACTAGTACCAAGACTTTTATATTGACCACACTTCTCTGATTTTATTGTCGTGAATTATTGGTTTTCAAAGCCATAAACTAAAATATACCACTTACAGAGAAATTAAATAGACACTAAAATAACACTGAAACAATCTTGAAAGGTTTCCTAACAATCAGAGATGTCATAGTAAAACGTTTTACTCAAGAAGATTGTATTATAACTTGATGAACAAACATTTTACAAGTGTAAGATCACATACAAGTACAAAAACAGTAGTTTATTGAATAAAAGTATTTCTTAAATAAAAAAAGCAAAATCTGTGTTTGAGATTAAACCAGAGGAGAGTTTGGAGCTGTTCACAGCTCGTTGATATTGTCCACAATTACTGTTTAATTTCTTGTATAAATTTGTATTAAAAAATTGTACTGATTGAGTGATTATTACTTAACATCCAGCGAGCAGCATTTCAGCTCTCTTTGGGAGTAGAACAAGTCCATCAACATTTAAAGACAATACAGTGAACAATACAGAGTAAAGTACAAACAGTAAACAAGACAAACTAAATTACCAACAGTAAACAAGACAGAGTAAAGTACAAATAGTAAACAATACAAAGTAAAGTACAAACAATAAACAAGACAGTATACAGTACAAACAGTAAACAAGACAGAGTAAAGTACAAATAATAAACAAGACAGAGTAAAGTACAAATAGTAAACAAGACAGAGTAAAGTACAAACAATAAACAAGACAGAGTAAAGTACAAATAGTAAACAAGACAGAGTAAAGTACAACTAGTAAACAAGACAGAGTAAAGTACAAATAGTAAACAAGACAGTGTAAAGTACAAATAGTAAACAAGACAGTGTAAAGTACAAACAGTAAACAAGACAGAGTAAAGTACAACTAGTAAACAAGACAGAGTAAAGTACAAATAGTAAACAAGACAGAGTAAAGTACAAATAATAAACAAGACAGAGTAAAGTACAAATAGTAAACAAGACAGAGTAAAGTACAAACAATAAACAAGACAGAGTAAAGTACAAATAGTAAACAAGACAGAGTAAAGTACAACTAGTAAACAAGACAGAGTAAAGTACAACTAGTAAACAAGACAGAGTAAAGTACAAATAGTAAACAAGACAGTGTAAAGTACAAACAGTAAACAAGACAGTGTAAAGTACATATAGTAGTACTCAAAACATCTGATGACTCAATAATAAAAAAAGTGCAAGATATCAATAGGTCATCAACTACAGATAAATTCTATAAGACAATTATGTTCATCTTTGTAAAGTCAAAAAGACAGTTAATACTTATATTTCATTACATTTTCGATCATAGTAAACATTTGTGTGAAATAATTTCCAACATTCAGACACTTTTGTTTGATTAACAATACACATCGTGGCACCTGAGAATGTTGGGAAATAAATTGTCTATCTCACATCAAAGTTATATAATCTATATTTAAATATCATTCAATAATTAACTCCTTCTACAGGTCTCTGGGAGTAGAAAATATTGTTTATACTTAGGATTGGTCATCATAACAGACCCCAAACCAATTCAGAGAGAAAGTACAATAATACAAAGACTTGTTACTGAACTTAAGATTCAATGATCTAAGGTTGTTTTAGAGGTTAATGTACTGTAACAATGGTCAAGTTGACAAACAGACAAAACAAAACTAGAGGTCTGATATTACAAATCACAAAAATAGGTATTAATTAAAGTACATTGATTTATGCTTGACCAGACATCAGAGATGCTAATATTCCCAGATGTAATTTCAGTATTCAAGGTCTTGCCCTGAATATGCTTGAAATATTTGTCAGCTGTAAATTAAGCATAATATATTATGTATTTAATGTCTTTCCCCATATTCCATTCCAACAGTTGAAATTAATTGTTTGTAATTGCCTACTTTACATATTGTCCTAAAACTTGGCTGGAATTATGTAGTCAATCTGCTGTTTCTTTAGTCCGTGCTATACCCAATATATGACAACACTTAGAAAGGAATAGTTTTTGATTGGCTGAAATATAATGTCTTATTACTGAACCATTTAAAAGCCCCAACAAAAATAATGTTAAAGTTTATGGTAAGGTCAAAAGTGCCAACAAAAATAATGGTGAAATTTATGGCAAGGTCAAAAGTGCCATAAAATATAATGGTGAAATTTATGACAAGGTCAAAAAAGCCATAAAAAATAATGGTGAAATGTATGGCAAGGTCAAAAGTGCCAACAAAAATAATGTTAAAATTTATGGCAAGGTCTAAGTTTTATACCTTGTGAAATAGTGTAAAATAAATTAATAACTAGGATTGGTATGCCATTGATTAATATCTTGTGTGATGATGACAATTGAAATATGACACATTGCACTATTAGTGTGACATGATACAATGTACTAAAACCATTGCATGCATCACATGACGAAGAACATGCAAAACTGTAATTTAAATCTGTTCATCCTCAATTAAATATGGTGACTCCAATCTTATGTAATCTCTAAATATGAAATCAAAATCCTTGTAATTACAATTATTAGTAACAATGGATAATATTTCTCATCAATGCAGAAAATTCAATTTCTTCTTTATTCGGCACTACTTAACCATTTCTAACTATATTGTGTTAATCAGATGATAAAAGCTGGAGAAAGTCAAAAGCATTAAGTGTAAAAATATTCAGATAATTAATGGTCAAGGTCTTTGTCACTGAGTTATGCAACAGTTGGGAATTAGCATTAGGAATGTAAGTTTTAATGCCACTTTTAGCAATATTACATGTATATTATGGCAGTCAGTATTATTGGTGGAGTTTCTGGAGAAAACCACCACCCTGCCACAAGTCACTGACAAACCTTATAATATTAAGTTGCATTAAGTACATTTATTTGTTGTGACAAGAAAAAAACAACTTCCTGTGATTTCTAGTCTAGCTGGAATTCTCAGAAGAAACTTACAGCCAAACCTGTCTTATGTGACCTTCCAAGGGAATATTGAAATAGAGTCACATAATAGAGGTGGTTGCTAAATACAGATTTAGTTTTATATGAAATGTGATGTGAATGTGATGTGAATGAAAATTAAAATTAAGGTCACCAAAGCAGGTTGGACTGCATATGTCAAAATCAAGATTTAAGTCTTTACTCAAATTTAAGCTGGTTTACTTAGTAAAAAATTGTAAAAAAAAATTGTGACTAGGATCTCAAAGATCTACTCCTCTTCTGGGAAAATGTTCACATAACCATCCCAACCACTTACTTAATTATTAATTAAAGTGTAACAATCAAAGATCTATAACAGTATAAATGAACATGAAGGAAAAATCATCTCAGACTAAAATGTCAAAGAACATTCTTATTGCTGTTAATCTTTCATTCAATGGCATCAAATAATGTTAACAAAGATAAATAAAACTCATATTCTGAATAAAAACCATTTAAAAGATCAAACTTCTGTTGAATAATGATATGTTACAGCCTTACTAAATTATTTTCAAAAATTGTCCCCCCCTCCCCTTCCACTTTTTTTTGCTTCTTTTTTTCTTCTCTAAAATATTTTCTGTTAAGACCCTTATCATCCAAATAAAGAAAGTGTTTTATCCATTTATCCTTAAATATTATGATATAAAATCATAGAAACCAATTGTTTATACACTGGGAACATTTTGTGGCGATCTAACTATAGTAATAATGATGATATACAACTTTATCCTAATGGAGTACTGTTAGCTACAATAGATGATGTTTAAAGTACTCATCACACAGATAACAATGATATCTTCTCAGATTTTACTCTTTTTTTTCCATTTTATTTTGTATCAATGCCAACAAATTTTCTAAAATTTCAATCTGATAGAAGTGATTGGGCAACCAATTTCTAATATCAGTGGCCAGAGCCAGAGAATGATAAAACATTAATTCCCTGCCAGAGCCAACAGTTTGTATTGGATAAGAACGTGAAGGTGTATGAGGAAATTTTCTATCATAAATAGTTACTTACAGCCAATGTAATTGATTTTGTGTTAATTTACAGAGTTAAACTGTGGTTAACGGAATTAACAATACAGACAATATATAAAGTATATTCAGGTAAGCTTTTTACTTAATTTTCTATAAATAGATTTTCAAATATTTTTTTTATTATTATTACTTGTAATAATTTGTAATAGCAAAAAAAACAATATTTTAAAACATATTATACATATTTCATGTAGCCATAAAAAAATTAAAATTAGAATGCCATGATATAGCTGAAATACTGCTAAGGTTGGTGTTAAACACCAATCAATCAATTAAAACTAGAGGTTCAGAGAAGCTTGTAATTACTCATCTGGAATAAAAATATGCTCCATTAAAAATTAAAGCAGTTTCAAGATCTGGTTGATATGTGATGCAGTGTCACAAATATTTTTTGTTTGTTACCCGAGCAGACATTTAACTTCTTTTTATGAAGAGAGTGAAAACTTGTTTCTTTTGGAGATAGTTAATAAAAAAAATAATGGAAAATTAAATTCCATTCTACAAACAGAATTGAAAAATGTTTTGATTTCTGCAGTTGAAAAATAATAAAAGAACAAAGTTTTCTGTGAATAAATCTCACATCTTTTCATATCAATGCCTAAACTCTCTACCACCATCAATGAATATTTATAAAAATGTTGTGTGCTATAAAGCAGATTTAAATTCATTACTGACTTTGACTACAGGATAAAACAATTAATGCAGCATAAATATTTATAGTTTATATTGTACATGCTTAGGATTTTATCTATAGAATGGGATGCAGAAAAGTACCTCATGTATGGAGAATGTCACCATTGACAACATGCGTCAGTTCCTAAGAAGCGACTGTTCTGTAGGAGTGGAAAAGCTAATTTTTATGAACCTATCCATCCTCCCCTCCTTTTCCATGTGGCAACATAAATATCTGCCCATAGGCCACCTTCAGTAACACAATTTTACCGACATGATTTATTGTAAAAACTTTTGTTGAACTGATTTTCTGGGACTTTAACAGTAATAAATTTGGTTTCTATATTAAAGTGCAATTTAAGCAAATAGAGAGTCATTGGAAAATAATTAAGTACTTGTATAATGTACCTACTATTTAAATTAAAGCTAATTTTTGTCACCAAATGTTGCTGCATTGGGTAGTAGAATATGTTATGGTGAATATACCTTATATTCTATTTATAGCAATGACAGACATGTTGGTTGATTGCTGAGATCTTCAGACAAAAATTCTGAGTATAAATATCTTAATGATGATTGAGGCCAACTTCAGTTTTAACTGTTTTAGCTGTTTCAGAATAGAAAATTGTTGAAAAGGTTTACAATGGATAAAAGAATGATTAAAGAGCCCCAAGTAATAACAATAGCTCATATCACATGGTCCTTCTGGTTAGTGGAATAAAAAATGACCAAAGATAACTTTTTTATTACTTTTCTTCCAGATAAGAATCAACAATAAAAACATCTTTTCTTTATTTATGTTTTCCCATTTGTGAAAAAGGATTTTATCTAGTATGTACTCCATTATCACTTCTTAATGTTATTTTTAACAACAGTCCTGTAATTTTGAAATTTATTATATTTGCTTAGTATTAAAAATAATAGAAGTCCTGTTATCTGCAAAAGTTCTACATTCATACATACAGTATTTTTCTGCATGCCATTTAAAATTAATACTGCACATATGTACTAGTTAGGAGAAAAAGAGTCACAACATTGGTCTCATGTTTTGTTTTATCTAGTTAACTTTTGCATCCACTATGATCTGCTGTCATTTTAGCTTAATTTTTAGTGTCACACTAGTAGATAGTCAAATTTCTTTAAAGGGTTAGGGTTATGGTGTTTAATGCCACTTTCAACAATATTTCAGTTATATCGTGAGTCAGATTTATTGGTGGAGGAAACCAGAGTATCCGAAGAAAACCATCAAATTTCTTTAAAATATGTTTTTACTCAATGAGTCTTTTAACAATAGAAATTAATGCTAGCCCTGACAGGACAAGTCACACATCTTCACTCAGAAACGTTCTGTCCAGATTATCAAATTAAATTTTAATTAATTAATGACAGTTATTTATTGTTGCCTCCTTTGTTATGTCCTCAGTCCCTTACTCCTAACATATGATTATTTTTAGCAAAATCTAAATGATACTGATCCTTGTCTTGGCAAAAAGTACAAATTTTAAAATAAAAAACCCAGCTCAATTCAATATAAGTAGTTACAACAGAAATCACACTTATATATAAAGACTGTACATTTTCAGAATAACGTTATCAATTTTTAGGGACAGAGTGCTGTAAACAGTAATGACTATGTTCTTTTTAAATAGATAAGCATTGATTTTAAGCTTCCATTAATTAATCATCATTATTATATAGCTAGAGTTAATGAAGACGCAATACACTGCTATCTATTACAATAACACAACATGTCATCAATGAAAGACACCTCTGTCGGAAGAATGAATTGAAGACACACTACAGAAAATACTGTTATTTATTATAAAACATATAACACAACATGTCTTCAAACTTGAATTTACATATCATAAAACTGATTCATGCCATTTTTGACATTTTCTCCATTGCAGTATACACTTATCTGGTCCACAGTGCTTGGACCACAATAACCCTGGGGTTTTAATTTGTGCATGTTTGATTATCTATATCACAAGGATCATGCATGCCATTTACAATAGTATTTCTGCAAATCTACTTTTCAAGAAAATGTTTTCTTCCACATTTATTGCGGTCTATGTTAAATTTTGAACTTGTAGGGATATGCCCCCTTAATACATGGAGGCTAAATTTTGACAAGGTTGAATCACCATTTCATAAAGATAATTCATACCAAATACAATTACATTCTGGTGCTTTAATTATGTTCTGTTTTCAATTCTGACCATTGCAGCCTAGGCAAAATTGTGCATGCATAAAGCATGGACTCCATAGAGTCTGTGGACTTCATTTGTGCTAACTTAAATCTGTACATCACAATAATTATTCAAGCAATTTACAATAGTATTTACAATCTGGTTCTTGTGAAAAATGATTACAGTATTTAAAAGTTTCCTCATTGTAATCTATAGCTATATTAAACTATGGACCATTGGGCTTTGAGCCTAAGAGATATACCATGGCTTTACAAGGTACAAGGTTGAATTTCCATTGTTGACTTGTGAGAACATCGGTTTTTTTTAATATTGTTTTTATTGCAACATTACACATCTTTAGTACCCAAAAAGCTCCGAGCACACAGACCCTGGGGTCTTCATTTGTGCAACCTTTATTTATTTATTTAAATGATGAATCATGCCATTCATACCTGCAGTTCCCATACTAGGTCTTTGCGAAAATATTTCATTTAAATATTCCACATTGTAGACTATGCTAAGCTTTTCACCCCCATGGCTTTGGCCCCTTAGAGTTAAACTTTTGACCCCCAGGGCTCTGGCCCCTTAGACATTCATTTGTACAAATCAATATTTACCTATTTAATGATGCAGAAAAACAAATATTGTTGCATGTCTATTGCTGGTTTCTGAACACCTTTGGCCAGGTAGACAAACAATTATCAACACCTGTGTAGCAGATAATTTCTGATATTTTGCTTGATTAAGACAACGAGGATGACTTCTTAATCACATCTCAACAAATCTGTATGCTCTTATTCTGGAGGGGCCATCATGGTTGTGATCGTATGGTAGTTGGATGTACAACTACCTATGCAATCAGTACCTATCACCACTAACATGTTGTGAGTTAGAATCCCAATCAGGCAATACAACTCTATGCTATCAAGTTTGTCAGTGACTTGCGACAGGTCGGTGGTTTTCTCCAGGTACCAAGGTTTCCTCCATCTATAAAACTGACCGCCACGATATAACTGAAATATTGTTGAAAGTGGCATTAATCACCACAAACCAATCCAAACTATCTTATTCTAAATATTTGTTATCTCTATTTTAGACCAGTCTTTTCTAATCCCTGATATATATATAATATCTACATACATGTATGAAGACCTGTTTAAATCTGAACTGATACTAAGGGTGTTCAGTAACCAGGGTTTATTACATTTAATCAATACAAACTATATTTAAAAAAATAGATATCAAAGTTAGTGCACACTACATGTTTCTGTAATAACCTTCATCAGGTACGCTCAAAATCAAAAGATTGGAAAGGGAGATAACTTAAAGTTTTGGGAGCAATAAAACCAAAAGGACTAAACAGGATAGGCAAAATCAGCTAAGGTCACCTATGTCTGAGGGAGGAGAACTAAGGTCACCTATGTCTGAGGGAGGAGAACTCAGGTCACCTATGTCTGAGGGGGGAGAACTAAGGTCACCTATGTCTGAGGGAGGAGAACTAAGGTCACCTATGTCTGAGGGAGGAGAACTAAGGTCACCTATGTCTGAGGGAGGAGAACTAAGGTCACATATATCTGAGGGAGGAGAACTCAGGTCACCTATGTCTGAGGGAGGAGAACTAAGGTCACCTATGTCTGAGGGAGGAGAACTAAGGTCACCTATGTCTGAGGGAGGAGAACTAAGGTCACATATGTCTGAGGGAGGAGAACTAAGGTCACATATGTCTGAGGGAGGAGAACTAAGGTCACCTATGTCTGAGGGAGGAGAACTAAGGTCACCTATGTCTGAGGGAGGAGAACTAAGGTCACATATGTCTGAGGGAGGAGAACTAAGGTCACCTATGTCTGAGGGAGGAGAACTAAGGTCACCTATGTCTGAGGGAGGAGAACTAAGGTCACCTATGTCTGAGGGAGGAGAACTAAGGTTACATATGTCTGAGGGAGGAGAACTAAGGTCACCTATGTCTGAGGGAGGAGAACTAAGGTTACCTATGTCTGAGGGAGGAGAACTAAGGTCACATATGTCTGAGGGAGGAGAACTAAGGTCACATATGTCTGAGGGAGGAGAACTAAGGTCACCTATGTCTGAGGGAGGAGAACTAAGGTCACCTATGTCTGAGGGAGGAGAACTAAGGTTACATATGTCTGAGGGAGGAGAACTAAGGTCACATATGTCTGAGGGAGGAGAACTAAGGTCACATATGTCTGAGGGAGGAGAACTAAGGTCACCTATGTCTGAGGGAGGAGAACTAAGGTCACCTATGTCTGAGGGAGGAGAACTAAGGTCACCTATGTCTGAGGGAGGAGAACTAAGGTCACATATGTCTGAGGGAGGAGAACTAAGGTCACCTATGTCTGAGGGAGGAGAACTAAGGTCACCTATGTCTGAGGGAGGAGAACTAAGGTCACCTATGTCTGAGGGAGGAGAACTAAGGTTACATATGTCTGAGGGAGGAGAACTAAGGTCACATATGTCTGAGGGAGGAGAACTAAGGTCACCTATGTCTGAGGGAGGAGAACTAAGGTCACCTATGTCTGAGGGAGGAGAACCGTTGCTTTATTAATAATTACATTATTTAGGAACTGTAAATTTCAGTAATAAATATATCTAATAAACCATGTCAGTGCTGAAGCACTCACTACTGGACAGATGTATGTATGTCATTAATTATAAAAATAATTATAAAAATACCTAATTAACACATACTAAGTAATTATAAAATTATATTCTTCATCTGTTTAATACAAATTATAGGTATGTAAGTAATTCAAACATTGTTTGTGTACTAATAGGTTTTCAGTTATATTACTAACAAACATTCTTAATTCAATACCTAGTACAGTAGTTCTCCTCTTATATACAATGAAAAAGTGACCTTAACAGAGGGGTGGCCTTTCTTGTGGCCTTATCAAAGGGGTGGCCTTTCTCATGGAAGAACATGTAGTGGTATTTTACTATCTCAGTGCATCAGATATCTGGCTTGATAAGAGGGGTGGCCTTTATGAAGTGGACCACTGTACAAGTGACTTAAGTGTTAGAAACCCACCTCATGTTGATGAATTAATAGGGTTTGCCCCACTCAATGTAATAAACTTGAGGTGGATTTCTGTTTTATTGTGTAGGTTTATATATATATCTCTGAACACAATGTATGTCCAATGGTCAGGAGTCATGATAACAAGTGAATGAACTGTTGGTGGTTGTCTGTGATCTTATAGATTATGATAACAACAGGTACAGTCTCACCTTTCCTTGATGTCTGACAAAACTTTCAATACATTGTGTCTATGGGAGAATCAGTGGCAACATCCTGTTACTTTTCTAATAACTGTTTTTGATTGGATACAGAATAAAATACAATCTCATGTATATGCATTACAGCGTCACTTTTCTAATAACTGTTTTTGATTGGATACAGAGTAAAATACAATCTCATGTATATGCATAACGGAATAAGTGCTTCTAAATTATAAAAACATCATAAAAATATATTCCGAAAAATATTTGTCCCTTGTGAGGTAAATAGACAAGCAAAATGATAAATAGACTTGATATAAGTTATATTATTTGTTAAAATATGTAATTGATAAAATAATTGTAATAAAAACTTTGATATCACCACACATTTCTGGAATAACCTTCATCATGCACCTTTCTGGAATAACCTTTATCAGGCATGCTCAAAATAGTAAGATTTTAACTACAGTGATATAGGAGTTGACTGTCAGATACATCTATCAAATCAGTATATTAATGGTGCCTGTCGTCTAGGTCATTGTCATAAAACTATCTTTGAATTAACGTAAATATGGCATGCAGACAACAATTACACCCTGTCTAATTATAAGATAATCTTTTTTACATTATGTTATTTTCTCAATTTGCTAATTTAGGCAGAATTATCAGCAATAACAGCTTTATAATTGGACTGTTCATACGATAATATACAGCATTATAAGTTTTTATTTATTTGATAGGATATGCGTCATTGACGCCATAATTAAAGTAATTTCCGTGGGTTTTTTTACTGGATAATCGACTGAAAAAATTATATGGCATGTACAAATAGAAGAAATATGATTTAAGAATATCATTGGAAATTATCATCTCTGAAAAGTTTCACATAACGAATCTGAACAATTAGTCTAATACTGTGTTGTTAACAGATTATTTCTGATATATTCATTATAAACAATTATACTTGTATTGGGTAGAAAATTGTATATTAAACATGATAAATAACAAATTAAAATCTCATTATCCCCCTATGATAGTGCTTTTGATAGTTTCACACAATTACCCAGCAATAAGCTGTTTACATATGTTTTCCACATAACTGCTTCTTATTGAAACAGCATCTGTCCAAGGATACAATGTAAGACCTTAATTAAATAATCATTTGTTTGTTGCTTACGGATTCAAAATGTGATTTAGTTGGTTGGTAGGACAGAGATTATGCTTAGTTTTCCATCAGCCAATAAAGAGAAACTTTTAAATCAAAAAAATAATATAATAGCAAACAATATTTTTGGTAGGGACAATATTTTTGGTAAAGACAGTTTTTGCAGTATTTTTGGTAGGGACAGTTTTTGTTATATTTTTTGTAAGGACAGTTTTTGATATATTTTTGATAAGGGCAGTTTTTGTTATATTTTTTGTAAGAACAGTTTTTGAAATATTTTTGGTAGTGACAGTTTTTGTAGGTACATGAATGTAGATAATTAATAAACTACTTTTGGTACAGACAGTTTTGTTGTCAAAAAATAAATTTTGGTGCAGACAGTTTTTGTACAACAAACTACTTTTGGTACAGACAGTTTTGTTGTCAAAAAATAAGTTTTTACAATGTAAAAAATCTCAATAACACAAGTGAATTATATGTTCCTTTGCAAAAATAACACTGAATTAGTTTTGTATGAAAATATTGATGCCATGATACTGGTTTTGATTTGTCTTAATAAATCAGGAGATGTCCCATAGATGTTATAAGTTACACATGACGTCTTTCAAGATAATCAAATCGTCCAAAAATCCAATCTTAAAACTCCTACTCAAGTATACATCTAAATGAAACAAACATGTAAAAAAGTTCTATTTTTGTCATACACCACTTATTAGTAGGAGTTTTAAATCAATAAAGTACCACATAACAAATAATTGGTGATTTCTCCAATTCACGATTCTTTTCAAACTTTCTAATATATTTATCAATAAACATGAAAGAGGAGACACATTGTTTCCTGCTAATACTAAGCCCAATGATAACAGTATCACAAATAAACACAGTCCTGGTCAGAAATATGAAGGGGGTAGATAAGTGGAACATTACTTATCTCTAGTAATCATATATTTACTGATTACAGAAACTACACTAGTACATTGTACTAGTATTTAAATATATAATGTAATTAATGCATTTAGCATTCAATAGTATCACAGAACTTACCTGGTACCTTCAACACTTGTTGTTTGTGGTGGAACACCTGCAGTCTGCTTTGTCACATCTGTACTCTGTTCTAAAACATCTGTACTCCCAAAACTTATAATTTCATTATCTCTTATTTCTTTTATCTGAAAGCAGAAATAGCTATCATGGTGCACACATTTGCTAAGAAAATTATTTTCTTTTGTTTTTTGCAACCAATGTTGTCTGTGCTTACTTTATGGGAAAATATGTTAAATGCTCACCAACTCAACCTTATAAAATTCACTGCAGTTAATATAACTTTCCATGTGATAGTAACTTTTTTGTTTTTCCTAATTAAAATATATACTTTTTTTGCAGAGTAAAAATAAAGGAACATATAAATATGCAATAACTTTTTAATTTATTTTTATTGGAATTTCGAATATGTAGATATTCGGTACAGACAGCCCAATTATGAACAATTAACGATTAAACTTGACGATGAAAGTTACAGCTTGTGACGATGTACAGTTGTCTGCAATTCAATAAATCATGTGGCAGAGAAACCAATAGCTAATCCTATGTCCAAACATACCAGTCTACAAGTGAAAACCGTTCTCCAAAAAAACAAACTGATTTGCTTACATTTTTGCAGATTTTTGCATTTTAAGCCTTCTTTTATATTACACAAGACATATAGAATCTAACACCGGGGAGAGTACAAGATAGGGAAATCTCCGACACCCGAGGGTAAGATTTCAATCGTTCTCTTTACGAGGCTTGCCGAGTTAGAGAACGATTGTAATCTTACCCAAGGGTGTCAGAGATTTCCCTATCTTGTACTTTTTCCGGTGTTTGATTTTATTTCTCACTAAACACCTAATTGTTTTTGTTTACATTCCATTGAGCGTTTTCCCGCAATTTATTTTTCCATTGCTGAAGTAAATATTCGATTTATCCATATGCAACCATATCTCGGCAGTATTTCAAATGTATTTCATCATAAAGTACAATGTATTTAATAAATATATCATAAATGTTACTACAACAGAGATAAATACATGTAAAAAAAATATTTGAATTTGGTCAAAGGGAGGTAATTTCTTTCTTTACGTTAGTTACTAACAAGGGAGAGCACTCTATTATTTACTCAAAATAAACAAACATTGACTGGAAGAGAGCCTGAAAAAAGAATCAAACACCGTGAAAGGTGCACGTTAGCTAGCAGAATATAATACATAAATGAATTTAAAAATACTTATAAAGTAGAATCGTGGTTAATTGTTTATTTTAAAAAGGAAAAGCATGGATAATTGGGGGGTAGATGACATAAACTGTACAGCATGCATTTGCCGGTAAAACGCACATGATTTTTTTGTCTTGCACTAGTGCAGGATAAGAAAATCTCACATCGCTAAAAATAGGAACTGGTCTGTCTCAAAAGTGAGAAACTATTTTCTTACCATTAACTGTATGTATTTTTATTGATATCATGCATGTAGAAGTACTATACATATATAGGTATAATAAAAATGGTATAAAAGTCCTCATACCTTTTGTACTGCCTTTTTAACGTTTTCTTTCTTCTCTGAGTAAACATGAATGTACAGTATCCTCTCGGAACGTTCTACACCTCTGGTTTCTAAAGCCTGACCTCTTAGAAACAGCTTAGTATGAGTCTGAAAAATAAATCATTGCCACACATTTTAAGATTTTTTATTGAAGAAGTAGTCAAAACAGATTTTAAAATAACAAATGTAGTTTAATAAGTTTCCAGTTATGCATATGAATAACAATAAAAATTGTCACAGTATGATAATTAAAACAGACAGACAATCTTTTCTCTATCTCCCATGACCCCAGAGAATCAAGGAACATAAAATGCATACATAATTAAAACTTTATAGTGATTATTCCTACTCTAAGACATCACAGTTAAATTTCCTGTAATCATTCTACCAAATATGAAAGCTATCAGACCAACAACTTCAGAGGAAAGTATAACTATATTGAAATTGTACTAAATCATTAAAGTTCCATAACTCCTGCAAAAATTGTAGAATCAAAATGGCGTGAGAATATGATCAACTACGCATCATGACTAAACATAATAATACCACATATGAAAGCTATCAGAGCAATGACCTCACAGGAGTTGCCTTCACAATGTGTAACAATATTGAAATTGTATGAAAACGTTAAAAGTCCCATAACTTCTACAAAAATTGTCAAATCAAAGTGGCGGCATAATATGATCAACTACACATCATGACCAATCGTGCAATCAAATATGAAAGCTATCCAAAACAATGATTTCACAGAAGTTGCATTCACAAAGAAAAGTGGAACAGATGGAACAACAGACAAACCAAAAACTATATGCCCCCATACTGTCGTATGCGGGCATAAACAAATATTCCAAAAGCTTCGTTAATTCATAAGCCAAGTTTCTCTATAACCCTAATTCAGACTGGATGAGATAGGTGGGCAAGTGATAAACAGAATATTCCGTCTTTCGATAGAATCTATCAATATCTGTGTAAACAAGCTATGAATGGTATCAACAATATTATACTACAGTTGATACATTTGATACATCTTCAGCTGACATCTCTAAAATAATTACTGTGCTAACTAGGCTCAGATACTGTTGATTTTTATCATCAAATGAAAAATTCTGGGTTTGAAACTCCAGTGAGATATAACAACATAACTCCAATAACCATTGATGAATTCTGTTTTACAGAGATGAAAGTCCTCACTGATAACAAAAGAAATAAAAGAACCGCCTAGCGCATTGGCATAATATTTAGTTTTATATATTTATAGAAAGCAGCCTTGCAGTCTTAATGTATAACATACTTTATTGAAGGATGGAGTATATTGCAGCATGTTCTGAATAATATACAGGAAGTCCTCCACTTTGAACACTGTGTAAACCTCTGATGTAAATATAGATTTTCCCCCAAAACCCTTGCTTCAAATATTTCCATGTAAAAACCCATCCACAATAATGATAATTACAAGCCACATGCAAAAAATTATTAAAATCTATCCATGTTTACTGAAGTTTACGCATAAACAAGACACAATTTTCAAAATCAGTGATTTTTCACCAAAAACTAAGATTTCCCCCCAAAACCCTTGCTTCAAATATTTCCATGTAAGAACCCATCCAAGATAATGACAATTACAAGCCACATGCAAAACATTATTCAAATCTATCCATGTTTACTGAAGTTATCGCGTAAACAAGACACAATTCTCAATATTGGTGATTTTTCAACCAAAAACTAAGATTTCCCCCCAAAACCCTGGCTTCAAATATTTCCATGTAAGAATCCATCCAAGTTAATGATAATTACAAGCCACATGCAAAAAATTATTAAAATCTACCCATGTTTACTAAAGTTATCGCGTAAACAAGACACAATTCTCAATATTGGTGATTTTTCAACCAAAAACTAAGAGTTTCCCCCAAAACCTTTGCTTCAAATATTTCCATGTTAGAACCCATCCAAGATAATGATAATTACAAGCCACATGCACAAAATTATTCAAATCTATACATGTTTACTCAAGTTATCGCGTAAACAAGAAGTGTGACAGACGGACAGACGGCCGCTATTACTAATCCCCTCACCGATATCGCGGGGGAATAAAAACTCTCTACTCAGTACCTGAATACTTTTATTTTCTTGCTGTTTGGACCAAATTTGACACATTCTATTTCCAAATATATTGCACAAATAAGCAGTGTAGAGGAAAACTTTCATCTCTAGTTTTAGTAACTCCAGTGAGTGTTCACATATAAAGCTTGTGTATAAATTTGATCAAAATCCAGTCCGTCATCGTGATCGTATGGTAGTTGGATTTATAACTACCTATGCAATCAATGCCTATCACCACTAACATTGTGAGTTTGAATCCCTCTCGGGTGAGGTGTATTCGATACAACATTATGTGATAAAGTTTGTCAGTGACTTGCAGCAGGTCGGTGGTTTTCTCCGGGTACTGCGGTTTCCTCCATTAATTAAACTGACCGCCATGATATAACTGAAATATTGTTGAAAAAGTTGTTAAACACCATAACCCTAACTCTAATCCTTGATCAAAATCTGGAAAGGAATGAATTTGAAGGTGCAAGAATGTTTTTTTACTTTCAGCTGAAATACTGCTCAATTGATGTTAAACAACAATCAATCTATCTTCCTTTTCTTCAAGGGACACTACTCCTATTATTGCTGCTGAAAATTTTTTACTTTTTGAACTCAACTGAAAAATCATTGTGTGTACGGTATATATCAAATTTTTATGCAGTTGCATATTTAACACCTATTTCTGACTGGACGGTGTCAAATATCTGCCAGTAAATGTACCAAATACACTACTGATGCCATCTGTTTGTGCATGCAGAAACATAAATATCCACTAAATCGGAAATGCATTTTAATGTATATTTATTAGAACTGCATAAGACTGGAGAAAACTGTAAAGTATTTGAAAATATGCCAGCATCAATAGTGATTTGATGGCTGCAAATATCTGTTTACTGTTCCAATGACGCATCTCCGGTAAACTCAATTTACAACCATGAAATCAACTATTGACGCTGGCAAATCTTCAAATACATGTACAATACAGATATCTCCTAATATTAGAATCTGTCAAAAAATAATTTTGTTAGTTAGCAAACAAGAACATTGTTTTTTTTTACATCTTTAGAGGATAGTTGGCTTATGATTGTTAGATTTACAACTACATATGTAATTAGTACCTATCACCACTAAAGTTGTGAATTCAAATCCCACTCACGTGGGGTGTACTCAATACAACATTATGTGATAAAGTTTGTCAGCGACTTGCGACAGGTTGACGGTTTTCTCCGAGCACTCTGGTTTCCTCTACCAATAAAACCGACCGCCACGATATAAATGAAAATATTATTGAAAGTGGCGTTAAACACCATAAACCAACCAACCAACCATAATGACAGACAACCAATTTTCAGGTTTTTGATCTCAAGTGAAATATTGTCTAGATACATAAATAGATTCTGCATATATATTGTTAGAATCTGTAAAGGAATAAATTTACTAGTGGGCTAACAAAGATTTCATGTGCTTTCATCAAAACATAAGAAGAGTGCAACTTTGCTAAAAAGCAATCTAAAGTAAAAAATTTATCTTTGTGCTTATAAATAATTTTTCTCAGTTTGAATGAATCACATTTAGAATTAATAACATTTATTCTAAATGAGAATGTACAGTGTAAATATTACATGAAGTAAGAAAATGAATCACAAGTCAAAATAAATCATGTTGGACATGAGGACATCCATTTTCCCCCGAAATATTTCTAAAATGGAACAGCAAATGAAAATTTTCTTTTATAAGCAAATCAACCCCACCCTATTTTTATTGAAGTGCCTGTACCACACCAGGCAGGTAAGTGGCCATGTATATATTAGGGTGTCTGTACCATGCCAGGCAGGTAAGTGGCCATGTATATATTAGGGAGCCAGGCAGATAAGTAGCCATATATATATTAGGGTGCCTGTACCATGCCAGGCAGGTAAGTGGCCATGTATATATTAGGGAGCCAGGCAGGTAAGTGGCCATGTATATATTAGGGAGCCAGGCAGGTAAGTGGCCATGTATATATTAGGGATATCAATTTAGCCTCTGTTTCCACCATTTTTCGATTGGGTTTTAAAACTGTTCAGACAGTGTGGCATATTTGTTTTCCATTTTATTGCTTAGGTCTATTTTTGTATAAACAAATCATAAAATTACTATGGAAATTGTATTAAATATAATTCTTTCTGACATGGTCATTACATTCTGATTTAAGAAATCAAACAATAAATTTAATAACATAGGATATTTTTTTTACAAATGAAGGGAACACTATCTGACTCTTTTTTGTAAAATCTTACTTCTTTTTCCAATGTTTTTTGTTTGCTCCTAAATAACCGCAGGAAGTTAATTTCAGGATATTCATCCAAGTAAATTGCAACTTTATCACTAATGAGCTCCAATCTGAAATATACAGAAATTATTATAATGTATCTGAATCAGTTACGTACCTCGAAGATGAATGAAAAAATTCATCCAAAACTAAAATAGAAGAAAATAATGAAAAACCACTTTTACATGATGAGTATCGTGAGTATGTTACAACTTGGAATACTTTAGTTTATGTGAATGTTAAAGTACACATGTAGATCTTTACTCACAGTATGTTTAAATCATAGAGAGAGCTCTAAAATCAGTGTACCATTTCTAATAATATATTTGGTGTAGTTTAATTGGATTCATCTTGTCTGTGTTATAAGGATACAACGAAATAGCTGAAATATTGTTGAAAGTGGCATTAAACACCATAACCCTAACCCTAACCCTTAAAAGGATGCAGGTTTTCATGAAGATAATCATTACATTTTGTAGGAGATATTCCTAGTTCAAATACATTCTGAAACTAGAATTGCATCCTAAATTTTTCGACATAAAAAAACAATCTGCTGAACAATACCATTTTAACTAGTCTAAAAATACTAAAAATTCTGAAAAGATCTCATTATATTTTTTTTTCAAATTTAGACATAAAATCAATATGCACTACATAAAAATGTTTTCAAAGCAGTTTAAGTATGTAATAAATGTTAAACTTTTATGACTGAAATTAAATACTGATAAGTTTTATTTACTTAAGAAAAGCTTCACTGTATAAACTGAATTAAAGACTCACTAGTAGAAAGTATCAAGATGGTATGACTGAAATAAAATACTGAAAAGTTTTACTCATTTACTGTATCAACTGAATTAAGACTTATGAGTAGAAAATATCAAGATGTTTATGCATTTGTGCATATTAACTGACATAATGCATAAGTATTGATAAAAAGAAGTGTGTTGATTATTGATGTTTATCACCACTTTGAGTAATATCATGACTACCACTTTTATTTAGAGAGGAAAACGTGGACAGCTAGAGAACTGGCTGGCTAATACCTTAGCCTTGGGTAGGCGTTCTGGAAAGGAGTGCTATGTAATTGCAGTCATTGGATTTTTCATTGAAAAATATGCATGCTTTATGCTGCACTCAGTTATTTTAGTTTTGGAGTAGAGCTAGCTACAGCCCAGAAAAAAAAATTCCCAATGGATTTCAAGGGTATCCTGATTTCTTTAAATCTTCAAAATGTTATTTGTTCATTAATATAATCCACTTCTATTTTCCAGTATTATGTTCCTGGCCTTCCGGTCATAAAATTTTCAAGTAGGAGATTTGTACTCATACTCAAAAAACATCCAATCAGAAGGTGATATTGAATAAATATAGTGTTGTGATTGGATGATTTTGAAGAATGAGTATGAAAATCATACTCAAAAGTTTTATGACCGCAAGCGTATATATCTGAAGTTTCGTTCCTTACAACTAAAATGATGTGTTGCAAGTCCCCCCAAAAAGGGCCTCCCCCTTTAAAGCGTTGGAAGTATGTAGGGAAAGATGTAAATTTCTGTTTTCTATCTCTGTGCAACAAAAGCTGACTGTGCTTACCCAAACCTTAATTACTTCCACCAGCTGACTGTGCTTACCCAAACCTTAATTACTTCCACCAGCTGACTGTGCTTACCCAAACCTTAATTACTTCCACCAGCTGACTGTGCTTACCCAAACCTTAATTACTTCCACCACTAATTGCTATATTATCCTTCTATTTAAAACAGACAAATCATCAACATCTTAAAGCAACTTGTTTTTTTAATTGAATGCAATTTAACTTCTTTATAATCAATCTTAACAGCTACCATCTGTACATATTAGCTGGGGGTACTCTCAAAGGGGTTAATTATCATCATAAAGCTAATCTGAGAATAAACGAGTCAATAAGAAAAGATTTATATTGGATAGTAAGTCTTTCTTGTCTAAAGTTTCTATGGCGATGGCATGAAATAATCTTAAAAAGAGATATTCCATGACTTAAACATCCACCTCTGAATACATCCCACAAGGCCTTTCAATGAATGATCAAGAACACAAAAAGATTGTATTGATATACATTTAATGAGAAGGAATGTTAGTCAACATGACAGATTATCTACATTGTAACATACCCTGGTAAATATCAAAAGTTAACAAACAGGCCTTACGGTCAAAGCTTTCTAGTACAATCTTTGTACTTGCACTCCAAAATTGTCCCATCAGAACAAAGTATTTATTATATACAGTGATCTGATTGGCTGTTCAATGAACATGCCTTACGGTCAAAACATTTAAGTACGATTTTTGTTCCCATACTCCAAAATTGTCCAATCAGAACAAAGTAATTATTATATACAGTGTTCTGATTGGCTGTTTTTTTCTAGTAAGAGTACAAACTTGTGCTCAAAAGTTTAATCACCGCAAAACCATGGCTTTTAATGTCATTCTTGATCTTCCTTGTCTAATTCCATTTCTACAGGAAATAACAGAGGATAGGTAAGCTGATATTTATATAGGACTGTTTTTATGGTTTGGATGGCTAATATATAGGTAAGCTGATATTTATATAGGACTGTTTTTATGGTTTGGATAGCTAATATATAGGTAAGTTGATATTTATATAGGACTGTTTTTATGGTTTGGATGGCTAATATATAGGTAAGCTGATATTTATATAGGACTGTTTTTATGGTTTGGATAGCTAATATATAGGTAAGTTGATATTTATATAAGACTGTTTTTATGGTTTGGATGGCTAATATGTAGGTAAGTTGATATTTATATAGGACTGTTTTTATGGTTTGGATGGCTAATATATAGGTAAGTTGATATCTATATAGGACTGTTTTTATGGTTTGGATGGCTAATACATAGGTAAGCTGATATTTATATAGGACTGTTTTTATGGTTTGGATGGCTAATATATAGGTAAGCTGATATTTATATAGGACTGTTTTTATGGTTTGGATGGCTAATATATAGGTAAGCTGATATCTATATAGGACTGTTTTTATGGTTTGGATGGCTAATATATAGGTAAGCTGATATTTATTTATATAGGACTGTTTTTATGGTTTGGATGGCTAATATATAGGTAAGTTGATATTTATATAGGACTGTTTTTATGGTTTGGATGGCTAATATATAGGTAAGCTGATATTTATATAGGACTGTTTTTATGGTTTGGATGGCTAATATATAGGTAAGTTGATATTTATATAGGACTGTTTTTATGGTTTGGATGGCTAATATATAGGTAAGCTGATATCTATATAGGACTGTTTTTATGGTTTGGATGGCTAATATATAGGTAAGCTGATATTTATATAAGACTGTTTTTATGGTTTGGATGGCTAATATATAGGTAAGTTGATATTTATATAGGACTGTTTTTATGGTTTGGATGGCTAATATATAGGTAAGTTGATATTTATATAGGACTGTTTTTATGGTTTGGATGGCTAATATATAGGTAAGTTGATATTTATATAGGACTGTTTTTATGGTTTGGATGGCTAATATATAGGTAAGTTGATATTTATATAGGACTGTTTTGCTGTAATCTCAATTTCTGAGATAAAAAAAACTTCTGTGAAAAGTAAAATTCTACATTTACAAGAAAAGTGAACCTTTCTCCCCTATATTTATTACAGTTGTATATACACAATGCTTCATTAAACAGTCTGTACAAACCTAATGTATTATACAAGCTTCAGTGACTTCTATGTGATGAATTATGATAGAACTAGAAAAGAAGTATGCCCCCACAATTGATAATTATGGACAAAGTTGTTTTGCTAGGAGTGATTTTTTTTAAAATGAAGTGTGTCTGTACGACACCCGTCTGACCATCAAAATCCTGTGGACATGCACACCTCCATTATGTGAATAAACATCATACATCATACATTTCACCTAAACAAATAATGGCACATTTACTATTACATGATATAGTGGCTATGATACAAGGGCAACACAAGATACATAATTGTATTTGGAAAAAAAATGTTTGAAATCAATCCTGTTTTCTTCGTATGTGTGGCTACATATTGTAAATGGATGGTTAAATCATATAAATGTGTGGCTACGTCATGTAAAAGAGGTTACACCATGAAAATGTATGGCTACTTCCTGTAATGTTGTGGCTATAAATGTAAATGTTTGGTTACAACATGTAAACCAGCTTACATCATGTAAATGTATGGCTACATAATGAAAACAACAAGCATTCATGTCATAAACTATCTGGGAATCGCAATATAAGCTTCGACCAAATATTATGATAATCTTATATTTGATTTACTTTGTAATAATACAAAGTAAGTTAGTTAAAATAAGTTTGTATTGGTATTTTAGCATCATCGATCAACCATGATAACCTAGAATAACTAATCAAGTTGTTCTCAACTAATCATGCATGACCCAAAGATTGATGAAATCAACCTGTAAGCTTTGTGATTAGAGGAGAAATCTTTGATTGTCAGGAGTGATGTGTGAAAACAGCTTTTTTCTCCCATTTTCTAACATTGCTTGGAATAGTTATTTTATTGATTTATTTCTGAACCATATAATCTACATCTTTAGCATTTTAAAAAAAATTCTGAAGTTTTGATCGAGTTTGATGTGATTTTGTTATTTGTACAATACCAGAAATACCAATTTAGCATAGTGTCAACTAAAAAAACTGTCTGGTAAATAAGACAGGTTCAAAGTTTGAAAAAACAAGACAGATATTTGATGGATGGAGGTTGTGGTTGCTTTGGAAGGTTTGATAGAAACATATATACAGAGAAATATCAAATGTAAATCTAATGATAAGACATCAATGTGTATCGAATGTTTTGAATTGTCATATCAATGATGGCTTAAACTGACTCTGACAGCAGTGTATCATATTTAAGATTTTTGTTCAATTCGTTTTCAAGGGGTTGTCGTGATCGTAAAGTAGTTGGATTTACAACTACCTACACAATCAGTGCCCATCACCACTGAAGTTGTGAGTTCCAATCCCGCTCATGGCGAGGTGTACTCGACACAACTTTATGTGATCAAGTTTGTCAGTGACTTGCGACAGGTCAGTGGTTTTCTCTGAGACTCAGGTTTTCCTTCCACCAATAAAACTGACCACCTTGACCTTGATATAACTGATGAAATATTCTTGAAAGTGGCGTTAAACACCATAATCCCCCTCAACTGATTTTCAGATCTTAAATTTTTCTTTCATAAGAATTGGTGAGTGTTTATTAATTATGTTAAAACTGCAGAGTTGATATAATTTTTAAATGTAAAACAAAGTTTATAATATACATGTTCCTCAACAACATATGTTAAGATTTTATTAACAATAGAACAATCTGAAGTGTTGAGAGTGGTCGTGTTTCATATCCCTGAAGGATAGGTCAATTTTCTTCATGTATAACAAGAAAAGCTCTTGTGTATTTAAGTATAGATAATTATAGTTCCTACTGAACCAGGAAATTGATCTGCAGCCTACTAAACTACAACTGATGTAGATAGAAATTAACATTCACACATAATTTGTCTAAAAAATGTCACATGTGTATATTCCTGGTTTATTCTAAGTGGCCTTATTTAAAGATTCTTATAAAGGACCCAACTTGAAATAAGCTAAATGCCTTTCATGAGTTATCCTTGGTTTAAATCATTCAACATACAAGAAGTGCTATTAAATTTCAATAGTGAATAAAAGTTTTAAGTTTTACTTTTAGTTAAATTTAGAAATGTTTAATCACTTGTGTATAATGTTGACATTTCCAGCGTAAAAATATATTTTACAAACAGTCAAATTTGAAAAAACTTAAGTTTCAGTGCTTTACTAAGTATTCTGGAAGCTTTAATTGAGTTCTGAAATTGTTAGCAGAAACCACTATACCACCATGTCCCCCTTATTCAATATAATCAATATAGAATTATACCGGATTTCCTGTACCATTTAATGAATGTATTTACCAATTGCTCAATGAATATTGACCAACTAGAAGTCACATTGGTGTTGGTCAGAAAAAGTTTAAAGTTCCTATTGTTAAGAAATCAAGTTCCTATTGTTGGGCAATCAATGAACAATAGGAACTGTGTTTAAACTTCTTTCCTGATGAAAACTTTCTCTCTGATGAAACTTCTTTGATGTTATTTCATATTGAAAAATTACTTCATTAGAATGATTATCTTTCTTTCATATACCTGATAACAGGCACTGTATAATGGTATATATATCATATTATAATCTTTTCCTAATTTGAGAAAGAACTCCCATTGTTTTTAATTTAGATAGCTGGTAAACATTTTTCTAACATTTATATTTTTCCTTTTTTCTTCTTTTATATTTGGAATTCATGCAGATATGGAAAATAATGTTTTGTGAATTGCTCATTTTCACAATAACAATATCTAGATATGGATATAGTACATGTATGTATACAATATTCAAATTTGCAAAATATTGCAAAATACTGATTTCATGTACTTTCAAACATTGTGGATATATTCAGTGATTAAATCTATTAATATTGCTTGCTTTATTTTTAGGTCTATTTATGCAATAACCATGGTAGAAAAATTGAATTATTACCCCTAGTTTTACACAAACACTGTATGGAAATTGATTGATTGATGTTTAACATAATTTTCAGGTTTATTATCATTATTTTATATTTGACCAAATTGTAATTTACAAACCAAAAAGCAAATAAATGTAATTGCATTTATTCATGAAATTAGAAAAGAATAATTTTTTTTCATATGCATAATGCTAGAAAGAAATGAATTCCAATGAAGAAATTTTTCAACTTGAAATAAAATCAAAGAAGTTTCATCAGAGAGAAAGTTTTCATCAGGAAAGAAGTTTAAACACAGTTCATATTGTTCATTGATTGCCCAACAATAGGAACTTGATTTCTTAACAATAGGAACTTTAAAACTTTTTCTGACCAACACCAATGTGACTTCTAGGAGTTTATATACCAGTTGGTCAATCTTCATTGAGCAATTGGTAAATAAATTCGCTAAATGGTACAGGAAATCCGGTATAAATGAAATATAGTAAAACAATGACAGCGATCAATACTTTTTGCACTCTCAGTAAATGAAATTTCATACAAACATCTGCTGTAAATTGCATGAAGCTCATTCTTGGTATCTCTTCATGGTTTAAAACCACTGAAGATAAAGATATGCTCCAGAAAAATACATTAAGTATTAAAGAACTTCAGGACAAAGTAGTTTTTGATTTTGACAACATTTTATCTTGTCTTTTACAGGGTACCAGTAATTGCCTATGGAACCAGCTCTAAGAATGTCAATCCTGATAATAAAAAAAGCAATTTCACAAATGATTTGAAGAAACAGAAAATAAAATTGAAATTCTGGATCTAATAATAATACACTACTATAGAGTGGAAGGAATAGTTTATTAAAGTTACACACTGTTGGATACAGATCAAAAAAGAGATTTTATATTGCATAATTGATGGGCTTGATGGGGAAATTAAATTTTCAAAACTCATAAACGAGTTTCTGGTATTCGTCACATAAAACAACTCTGGATCAATGAAATGATATTAGAAGTCTGGAAAATGTTTTAATTGGTACTTGTATCCATTAAGATTCTATTGGCTAATATTGATAGGATCAGAAAGTGCATTTTTCCCGATAAGTTGTATCTTATTAATATTGATGATACATTGTGACGATAGTAGGTAACAATTATTATAGGTATCAGAGTTGGATAATTAAGACGACCTGATTGTTTACCTTGAAATAAAACTTTAATTTCTATTGGAGTGCACTAAAAAAAAATCACTTAAAACTAGGATGTATCGATTTTGCTAAAAAAAAGAAAATCATTGATATCACATAAGATAAAATTCATCTATTTATTTTGAATTAAAGTACAACAGTATTTACACAGAGGGATTTATATATTTACAAGAACGTCATAAATTGGTATCATTTTAAATTTTGTGACATACATATCTAACATGACAATCATTAGAAAGGCCTAGACTATCCATGACAGACTTTTTCACAAGTTTAAAACAATTTTTATTCAACGATGTTACAATGAATGTGACGGGAGAATGTGCGGAATGGTGGTGTGATAAAACTGAAACGTTACTAGCATTAGAAATCATAGCCATTATACTGTGTATAATAGGAAGTCTGGGTAATATTATTACAGTACTTGCTATTTGTTTTTCTAGTCTACGGAGTAACATTAACTGTATTTTGATTGGAAGTTTAAGTTTTGCTGGATTTTTATACTGTTGTCTAATTCTACCGCTACAAGCTGTAATATTTCATAGACAAAGCCACACTATTCCACAAGGGTTTTGTAGTGCCGCAGGAGGAATCAGATATACGCTCGTTGGTGTAATTGTAGTGCACTTAGGAATCATAGCATTGTACAGATATCTTAACATAGTTCATTTAGCACAATATCAAAAACTTTCGCAGAAACGACCGCTTACCATAACGATAGCTATTGGTTGGATACTACCATGTGTATTTACAATTCCACCGTCATTCCAAATATGGGGTGGATTTACTTTTGTACCAGCTATTTTAGCATGTACGTTTGAGAAAGGCATAGATCAATCTAACAGAATCTTAACAGTGACCTTAGGATTCATAGTTCCATGTATTTTTATTATATATTGTTATGCTAGAATAGGCTGTGTGGCTTACGGAAGTTCTAAACGAGTTGGTCAATGGCATGGAAACGTTTCTCAAACAAAAGCGTTACGCCTTTCAGCTATGATGTTGTGTATTTTTGCTGTTTATTTTATAGGAACCTTTCCGTATTTTATTGTAAATGTTTATGATAGAACTTTTTCAAAGCCAATCCACCATTTGTGGACAACAATCTTGGGGTGGATTCTCTATTGCTCCAATCCAATTGTATATACCGTCATGGACCACAATTTCCGTACAGCTTATCGTAGATTTCTTCTTGGCGATTGTGAGAAAAGTCCATTACGAAGAAACCCCACAGCAACGGCCACTGCTGTGTAGTATTGGGAGAGAAAACAGCTTCCGACCAAGATGGAAAATTTGAAGAAGAAATATGGATTAAATATTCTATAGGAACAAAATTAATATTCTGTGAAATTCCTATATTTTAAAAATTTTGAATTCAAATTCTTTAGTTATGCTTTGTCAATTTTATATTTATGTCTAAGATTTATTGTCTTTTAAATATGATAGATTTGTTTATGATGTTAATTGATGTAACATGTTCATAGAATATTGAACTCTGTCTTAATGAAATTTACAATGAAAAAAAGTCTCATTTATCTAATAAAAAAAAAAAAAAAAAAAAAATCCAGCCATTTCAATTTCAGCCTTTTTTTTTTTTTTTATTTGAATTTTTGAAAATGGACGATTAATCGCTGAAATGGTCTTAAACTTGAATGTCCTTCTACGAAATAATATAAATATATCGTTTTTATTTTACATGTATTATTTAAGAAGCATACAACGATTATAATATTACTTCGACCTTTGAGCAAGTACAGTCTAACAGATAGGAATGTAATTGAATAAATGGCTGACCTAATCCTGTGATAGATTTCCAATATATACAATTTTATTATCTTTACGTAATCCAAACAATGGATTAGACTAGAACCATAGAAATTAATGTTAATAGAGTTACCTCCCTTTCTCCTTTTTTAATTTTTATTATATAATTTGGTCTTTTTGAAGGGTTAGGGTTATGGTGTTTAATGCCACTTTCAACAATATTTCAGTTATATTGTGGGGGTTAGTTTTATTGGTGGAGGAAACCAGAGTACCCAGAGAAAACTCCCAATCTGCCGCAAGTCACTCACAAACTTTATCACATAATGTTGCATCGAGTACATCTCACCATGAACAGGGCTCAAACTCACAATTTTAGTGGTCACACAGATAGGCACTGATTGGTCTTTTTGAAAACCCATAAAAGTTTTCATACAATTCCATGCAAGATAAAACAAAAAGATTCTCCTGTCAGATAATGTTTATCACTTTAGATATTGAACTATTAAAACTAAAGACATTTGTAATTTACAAGAGTGTTTCTAAACATTGACTATTTAACATCTATACAACACTGATCACTTACAATAAATCAAAATAAATGTTTAAAGAAAACCTTTTGACTTTACAATATTTATATCCTACTTAAATGTCTTAAACTGTCCATTAATGCTAATGGCAGGTATTGATGATATTCACCATTTCTTTCTTAAACAAATAAATTTTACCAACTAGTTGATCAGTCAAGACTCAACTTCCGATTTCTCAAGATTTTATTCCTTTACGAAATAAATTTTAACTTCTTCTGACTATCTAATCTACAAGACAGTTCAATTTACTATAACTTTTGTGTTAAAGAGTCAAGATCAAGAATAATGGTTTGCCTTCACAATGTAAGAACAAGACTGTAACATGCCAAGGATTTTGCCATGCCATATCAAAGGAATCTGAGAACCACACTCAATCAAATTGTATGGTATATATATATTTAGATTTTTTTTTTTTTAAGTTTAATACTACTGAATGTAAATGGCAATTTAATGATATTTGTGTTGTAAGTTTAGCTATGCTGCTTAAAGTAAAAAAACCCAGCCTTGTCAACACATTAAAAATGAGTGAGTGAGTGATTGTTGTTTAATGCCAACTCTTCAGCTATATCATGGCAAAAACAAGCTAATTTTCAATGAGATAATGATGAGGTCCGCTTTGTACTAGACAAACACACTTAGTTGAATTTTATAATGCTACCTCACTGAAACAACAGTCCACGGATAGACAAGTCGTCCCACTCGGACACATTATCCTGATTCCGAGCCAACCAGTCTTTGCCCTTTCTCCTTAATGCTGTGTACTTAGTGGAGAAGCAACACATACCAATTTTATAGTCTTTGGTTTTCCCCGATCGGGGCTCAAACCCAAGATCTACCACACTTGAGGGGAGCACACTAACCATTACACCACCAATGTGGTTACATTAAAGATGACAACTGAAGGCTAAAGCAAGAGTTGTTAAGAGAAATTACTGAAGGTGTTGTTATAGAATCATTTTGTTATCATTCCAGATCAATATATTTGAAAGCTGTAAACTGTTAATAAAAAGTTGTTATAAAATAAAGTTGACTTTTATTAGCTACCCTTATCTCTCTATTCATTTCTTGATGTTAAAACCATCTCAACATGGAACACACAAATCAAACAGCAAGTGAACTTTTGCAGAAAAGAGATTAACATGTAAATAAGGCTGTTTGTGATAACCACTTCAGAAAAGCTTCAAATTTTTAGGTATCAGGAGACAGAATTAGGGTTATGGTGTTTAATGCCACTTTCAACAATATTTCAATTAATAAATATCATGGCGGTCGGTTTTATTGGTGGAGGAAACCAGAGTGCACGGAGAAAACAACAAGCAAAGTTTTCTTGCATGACAGTCAGGCTGCTGGAAATTATGCATAACAGATTCTACCTTGTTGGTAGTCAGTTAACTAGGAGAATTCACATACACTGCTACTGACCTGTCCATGTTTATACTTCAGTTAACTAGGAGAATTCACATACACTGCTACTGACCTGTCCATGTTTATACTTCAGTTAACTAGGAGAATTCACATACACTGCTACTGACCTGTCCATGTTTATACTTCAGTTAACTAGGAGAATTCACATACACTGCTACTGACCTGTCCATGTTTATACTTCAGTTAACTAGGAGAATTCACATACACTGCTACTGACCTGTCCATGTTTATACTTCAGTTAACTAGGAGAATTCACATACACTGCTACTGACCTGTCCATGTTTATACTTCAGTTAACTAGGAGAATTCACATACACTGCTACTGACCTGTCCATGTTTATACTTCAGTTAACTAGGAGAATTCACATACACTGCTACTGACCTGTCCATGTTTATACTTCAGTTAACTAGGAGAATTCACATACACTGCTACTGACCTGTCCATGTTTATACTTCAGTTAACTAGGAGAATTCACATACACTGCTACTGACCTGTTCATGTTTATACTTCATTCATTTTAGTGATATTTTTTTCTTTTTGAGTGGAAGTGAATTTTGTGAAGGTTTTTTTTATTCTTTGCTTATATTTGTATTTGCCAATGGAGATCCAATTATCAAAAGAAGTTGGGTTGTCATACCATTATTCAGTTTAACCCTGCCACATTTTTATGCCTGCTTCAAGCCAGGATCAAGGTTTTGATAAGCATGTCAAAATGTTTTGTTTTCAATTTCCAGTTTTTGCCCATTTTGTTGATATTGGTGGAATTGCTAACTATAGCCATTTTAACTCTCTTTCCATGATAAATTACTTCACCTTCTATTAGTTAGAACTGTATAAGTTAATCATAGGGACTTGTAACTGTATAAGTTAATCATAGGGACTTGTAACTGTATAAGTTAATCATAGGGACTTGTAACTGTATAAATTAATCATAGGGACTTGTAACTGTATAAGTTAATCATAGGGATTTGTAACTGTATAAGTTAATCATAGGGATTTGTAACTGTATAAGTTAATCATAGGGACTTGTAACTGTATAAGTTAATCATAGGGATTTGTAACTGTATAAGTTAATCATAGGGACTTGTAACTGTATAAGTTAATCATAGGGACTTGTAACTGTATAAGTTAATCATAGGGATTTGTAACTGTATAAGTTAATCATAGGGACTTGTAACTGTATAAGTTAATCATAGGGACTTGTAACTGTATAAGTTAATCATAGGGACTTGTAGCTGTATAAGTTAATCATAGGGACTTGTAACTGTATAAGTTAATCATAGGGACTTGTAGCTGTATAAGTTAATCATAGGGACTTGTAACTGTATAAGTTAATCATAGGGACTTGTAGCTGTATAAGTTAATCATAGGGACTTGTAACTGTATAAGTTAATCATAGGGACTTGTAACAAGCCACTGAGTTAGATTATTACAAACATTTCATTTCAATACGTGACCATTAACAAGGATATTCTATTTTATTTTCCTTTTGCTTAAACTTTTACAAATTACATCTGTGATATCAGCAGTTCTGATGCTGAACACCAGTCCTCTGGACAAAGACCAGTTGTTCAGACAAGTCAATGTTTTTATTTAGAACTATATAAAAGATAAATTCAAGAATTTGATTTGGACCAGTAAATTCCAATTTTCATTTCGAGGACTGTTTCAGTAATAATATGTGTAAAAATACAAACAAGACAACATTTCACATAGTGTTTACCTTACAAATAAAATCCTTTAAATAAACAGTAAAACTTGAATCCATTTACTGTAACAGAAAATTGTTCTCTGTCTTCATTTATAACATGTAAAAATTATTTTATCAATGCAAATATATCTAGTTCAAATATAAAATTGGTAATTAAAATGATATGTATAGATAAACAAAGCATAAAATGCTCTAATATGGAAAAACTGAAACTTCATGTGAATCTGATGTCAGCAGTCGAATCTTATCATATGTTAGCAAGTCATCTGTTTGTGAATAAAATCAAACACTAAACAGAAATTACTGAAAACAAGAGTTTGCCATTCAATCTAATAATTGAAAAAATATTTCACTTAATTATCTCAAATTCATATTTACCAGAGGCTCTCAAGAGCCTGTATCGTTCACCTGGTAATAAAAAAAACCAATTGGTCCTATGTAAAAACTATGTCCTGCAGTGGTAGTCATCTTGGAATTACGATCAACATAAAAAACACAAAGTTTGTAAAGGACCTTCCAATGATTGATGCACAGTTTAGGTTCAATCAGTGCAATAGCTTCAGAGAAGAATATATTTCTGTATTTTCCCCATATGGTTCTGTGTTAATACTATGACCTGTGGTGGCAGCCATCTTGTACAATCCAATCCAATGTACAGTTTGGCTTTAATAATATTTGTAGTTTCTGAGAAGAAGGCATTTGAACATTTTCCCATAGGGTCCAATGTTAATCTATGTCCTGTGGTGGTGGCCATCTTGGATTTCCGATCGGCATAAAAAACACACACCTTGTAGAGGACCTTCCAATGATCATTCCTGGGCAGTTTGGTTTCAATTATCCAAGTGGTTTCAGAGAAGAAGCGTTTTGAAACATTTTCCCCATAGGGTCCAATGTTAAACTAAGTCCTGCCGTAGCCGCCATTTTGAATTTCATATCGGAACAAAAAACGTAAAGTTTGTAGAGGACCATCCAATGAACATTCTTGTACAGTTTGGCTTTAATCATATTTGTAGTTTCTGAGAAGAAGGCATTTGAATATTTTCCCATAGGGTCCAATGTTAATCTATGTCCTGTGGTGGCGGCCATCTTGGATTTCCGATCGGCATAAAAAACACACACCTTGTAGAGGACCTTCCAATGATCATTCCTGGGCAGTTTGGTTTCAACTGTCCAAGTGGTTTCAGAGAAGAAGCATTTTGAAACATTTTTCCCATAGGGTCCAATGTTAAACTAAGTCCTGCCGTAGCCGCCATTTTGAATTTCATATCGGAACAAAAAACTTTAAGATTGTAGAGGACCATCCAATGAACATTCATGTACAGTTTGGCTTTAATCATATTTGTAGTTTCTGAGAAGAAGGCATTTGAACATTTTCCCATAGGGTCCAATGTTAATCTATGTCCTGCGGTGGCAGCCATCTTGAATTTTCGATCGGCATAAAAAAACAGAAACTTTGTAGAGGATCTTCCAATGATCATTCCTGGGCAGTTTGGTTTCAATTATCCAAGTGGTTTCAGAGAAGAAGCGTTTTGAAACATTTTTCCCATAGGGTCCAATGTTAAACTAAGTCCTGCCGTAGCCGCCATTTTGAATTTCTTATCGGAACAAAAAACATAAAGTTTGTAGAGGACCATCCAATGAACATTCATGTACAGTTTGGCTTTAATAATATTTGTAGTTTCTGAGAAGAAGGCATTTGAACATTTTCCCATAGGGTTCAATGTTAATCTATGTATTGCGGTGGCAGCCATCTTGGATTTCTGATCGGCATAAAAAACATAAAATTTGTAGAGGACCTTCCAATGATCATTCCTGGGCAGTTTGGTTTCAACTGTCCAAGTGGTTTCAGAGAAGAAGCGTTTTGAAACATTTTTCTCATAGGGTCCAATGTTAAACTAAGTCCTGCCGTAGCCGCCATTTTGAATTTCATATCGGAACAAAAAACGTACAGTTTGTAGAGGACCATCCAATGAACATTCATGTACAGTTTGGCTTTAATCATATTTGTAGTTTCTGAGAAGAAGGCATTTGAATATTTTCCCATAGGGTCCAATGTTAATCTATGTCCTGCGGTGGCGGCCATCTTGGATTTCCGATCGGGATAAAAAACAGAAACTTTGTAGAGGACCTTCCAATGATCATTCCTGGGCAGTTTGGTTTCAACTGTCCAAGTGGTTTCAGAGAAGAAGCATTTTGAAACATTTTTCCCATAGGGTCCAATGTTAAACTAAGTCCTGCCGTAGCCGCCATTTTGAATTTCATATCGGAACAAAAAACTTTAAGATTGTAGAGGACCATCCAATGAACATTCATGTACAGTTTGGCTTTAATCATATTTGTAGTTTCTGAGAAGAAGGCATTTGAACATTTTCCCATAGGGTCCAATGTTAATCTATGTCCTGCGGTGGCAGCCATCTTGAATTTTCGATCGGCATAAAAAAACAGAAACTTTGTAGAGGATCTTCCAATGATCATTCCTGGGCAGTTTGGTTTCAATTATCCAAGTGGTTTCAGAGAAGAAGCGTTTTGAAACATTTTTCCCATAGGGTCCAATGTTAAACTAAGTCCTGCCGTAGCCGCCATTTTGAATTTCTTATCGGAACAAAAAACATAAAGTTTGTAGAGGACCATCCAATGAACATTCATGTACAGTTTGGCTTTAATCATATTTGTAGTTTCTGAGAAGAAGGCATTTGAATATTTTCCCATAGGGTCCAATGTTAATCTATGTCCTGCGGTGGCGGCCATCTTGGATTTCCGATCGGGATAAAAAACAGAAACTTTGTAGAGGACCTTCCAATGATCATTCCTGGGCAGTTTGGTTTCAACTGTCCAAGTGGTTTCAGAGAAGAAGCATTTTGAAACATTTTTCCCATAGGGTCCAATGTTAAACTAAGTCCTGCCGTAGCCGCCATTTTGAATTTCATATCGGAACAAAAAACCTTAAGATTGTAGAGGACCATCCAATGAACATTCATGTACAGTTTGGCTTTAATCATATTTGTAGTTTCTGAGAAGAAGGCATATGAACATTTTCCCATAGGGTCCAATGTTAATCTATGTCCTGCGATGGCGGCCATCTTGGATTTCCGATCGGCATAAAAAACAGTAACTGGTAAAGGACATTCCAATGATCATTCATTTACAGTTTGGGTTCAGTCAGTTCATTAGTTTCAGAGAAGAAGATCTTTGAAATTTCAGCCAATCAGAGCATATTATTGGCCCTGGCAGCCATATTGAATATCCGACTGGAACGAAAAACAGTAACTTTGTAGAGGACCATCCAAGGAACATTCCTGCTAAGTTCGGTTCCAATCGGCCAAGTGGTTTCGGAGAAGAAGCTTGAAATGTGAAAAGTTTACAGACGACAGACGACGGACGCCAAGTGTTGGCAATAGTTCACATGGACCTTTGGCCCAGGTGAACTAATAAGCAAAACCAAACAAAACCCAGTAAAACTTATACAACTAAACGATGTCTCTGACAATTTTTTTTTCTCATCCTCAATCTTTCATCACTAACTGTCTCATAAAACTGTCTGATAAAAACTGTTTGATAAAACTGTCTGATAAAAACTGTCTGATAAAAACGATTTATGCAAATCTGCATATTGTAATAAGTAAGCATGCAGTTTTGATGTCATTTGAAATGTAGGAGTTGTTGCATACAACCTTTTCAAAAAAGGTCTGATCAAATTACAGCAATGATATGCTATTCTTCATATGGTAATATTTAAGCTAGGATGCAAAAAAAAGTAATTACATTTCCATTGCTTTGGATCCTCAGTGCTAGGACTCCATATATACATGTACCTTTCATTGTTCATTTGTACAAGGTAAACCAAAGAAGGTCAGACAGCACAATGGCCACAAGAAAAAGGTCAAAAAGACAAACAGTAAACTAAAGATTGAACAACATGAACCCACTAAAAACTGGTGGTGAACTAAGGAAGTTCCTGCTCCACGAGTGGATTCCACCATGTTACTCTTGCTACAAAACTGGTGATAAGTCATGAATGAGGAAAGGACAGGATACTGATTACTAAAACAGAACATATCTGTGGTCATTTGTGGCACAGATATTCTGTAATTATGCAGCTTGCTGGTATTAGGGAAGTTAGCACAATGCATTCATATATGTTGTTCCAATGATTAATAACTTAATACTACCATGAAATAAAGCTATGGGTGTACCATGTCACTTTCAACAATATTTCAATATTGTGGCAGAGGAAACAAGATAATCCTGAACCAACCACTGACCTGTAACAAGTCACTGACAAACTTTATTGTGTGGAGTAAAACCTCACAACAGGTGGAAATGAAAGTCACAACTTTAGTGGTGATTGGCACTGATTGTATTGGTAGATATAAACATTACTACCTAAGAGCACAGTTACAATTTATTAAAAAAACAATAATAATAAAAAAAAATAAAATCTAGTATAAAGCTTTATGGTATAATTTGGGGAATTATAAGGTTGAAAGGAAAGACAGTATGGTGCTATCTTAACAAGTACTGGTATGCTTAAAGGAAGATTTCATGAAGCTTTTATAAAGCCTGGTGGTATTATTTAGGAAAGCTGGAATAATGCTAGTATAGTATACATATGGCTGGTATGATGCTTTTACAAAGTTTACTGCCATGAATGAGTGAGTGGTTGTTGTTTAATGCCAAGTGAGTACTTTTTTCAGCTATATTATGGCGAGAACATGTTCCATTTCTATGAGATGAAGTTCGCTTTGAACTTGACCAACACGCTTAGTTGGATTTTTATAATGCTAGCTAACTGAAACAACAGTCCGTAGGTAGACATGTAACCTCACTCAGACACGTTATCCTGACTCTGAGCCAACCAGCCATTGCTCTTGCTTATTAATACTGTGTGCTTAGTGGAGAAGCAGTAAATACCAATATCATAGTCTTTGGTTTGACATGACCGAGGTTTGATATGACCGAGGTTTGACATGACCAAGGTTTGACATGTCCAAGGTTTGACATGACCAAGGTTTGACATGATCAAGGTTAGACATGACCAAGGTTTGACATGATCAAGGTTTGACATGATCAAGGTTAGACATGACCAAGGTTTGACATGACCAAGGTTTGACATGACCAGACCAAGGTTTGACATGACCAAGGTTAGATATGACCAAGGTTAGACATGACCAAGGTTTGACATGACCAAGGTTTGACATGACCAAGGTTAGAAACCATGATCTATCCTTTGGTTTGACATGACCAAGGTTAGAAACCATGATCTACCCTTTGGTTTGACATGACCAAGGTTAGAAACCATGATCTACCCTTTGGTTTGACATGACCAAGGTTAGAAACCATGATCTACCCTTTGGTTTGACATGACCAAGGTTAGAAACCATGATCTACCCTTTGCTTTGACATGACCAAGGTTAGAAACCATGATCTACCACTCTCCAGGGGAGCATGCTAACCATTTTACCACTGCGGTTGACATGACTGAAGTTAGACTGCATGATACTTGATACTACAATTTATATGTCTGGTAAGACAGGATGATGCTTGCATCTAATTTGCTGGTATGACTGGCAGGAAAATGATATGATGATAGCATAAAGCTTCTTTGAATGACTGAGAGCAGATGGTATGATGCTAGCCAAAGGTTTGGTGGTATAACTGCAGCATTGCTGCCATTTCTTTCTTATTAATCTTATTATAATATGCACCCTCAGAAGCTTCTTGTCTTAAGATCAAATATTATAATCAAACAAAATTACAAATAACTATTGAATCAAATATCTAATATTGTTTTCTGTTCATACACTCCATGCTGACATTTTATATCTCAAATTTTATATAAGAAACCAGACAAATAAACTGCTCAGCTCTAACAGTAACAAATCAGACTAATTCATAAACTTATAATGTCCCAGCAATTAATATAGTAAATAATCTTTTGATATTAGATACCATTGTTTTTTTTATTTCAAAGACATATCCCAGATTAATGGGTCTTGATTTCTTATAATATAGTACAAAGCTGCATGAGAGGGAAATAATCAAAAATATATAATTTTGTATATTATAGATGTCATAAAAATCATCATCAATGAGATTGCACTCTCATTAAGTAAAAATGTGCTTGGTATTCCCCACTATTTGTGTTTTACCTGTTGTCTATTAAATGTTGTTTGCATATGGAGTATACTAAAAATAGTATACAGTCAAACCTGCCCATGTGGTCACCTCTATTAAGCAGTCACCTGTATTAAAAGGTCACCTTTACCTTGTCCTATCATAGAAAAATTCATTTAAATTGAACCTCTTTTAAGAGGTCACCTGTCTTATAAGGCCGTTTTTGTTTGTTCTAAAGGTGACCTCTTAATTTTAAACAAAAGTGCAAAAAATAAATCAAAATCTAGCACTGGAAATTCTTCCTGTAATGTCTTAAAATCTAAATATAAATGTTTAAATTCCTACATAAACAACATGTAATTATCAATGTCTGTACATGTCAGATTAGTGTTGTTCTTATCTAAATAATCAATGCTATATTTAACGGCCAAGAATTTCCTCCTACAAAAATATTGCAAGTTCTAAACCTGGTTCATAAGTGATGTAATGTCACAGAGGGTTTTCTTTGATATACTTTTGACATCTATATTTTTGGAGGGGAGAGGGGGGGAGGTTTGCACTGTGTTGTCAGCAGAGTAATACAACTTGTCAAACTATCATCTTTATGCTTAGAAAAAGGGGACACCATGGCATGATCGTATGGTAGTTGGATTTACAACTACATATGCAATCAGTGCCTATCACTGCTAACGTTGTCAGTTCGTCAGTGGTTTTCTTCGGGTACTCTGTGTTCTCCCAACAATAAAACTGACCGCCACAATATAACCGAAATATTATTGAAAGTGGCGTTAAACACCCTAACCATCTATATTTAGTCTATGTTGCTTCTGTTACAAGCCTGGCTTATTATACACCACATAATCAGTAAGAAATGAATGTTCTACCGGGACAAGAAAGATACAATGATGGAGGGAAAGTGTTGATAATCAATTAATTCAAACCATAATATTTACATACCGGTAATAGAAAAAGGGATTCTATGTATAATGTCTTCATTACTATGTATAACATCACATCAACATGAGTGACACAAGCTCGATATTTACAGCAATAAGAGCTTAAAAACTTTCTGTTAATTAAATTTCTCAAATTTTTATTTATAAAACTGTCAGTTTTTTTTCTAAAACATTTTTTTATAATTTAAGATTAATAAATACCAAAAATTGTCATATTGTTATCATAAAATCAAATTAAATGAGAAGTGTGATGGCATGATATTTCTTCAAGAAACTTAAAATTATTCTTTAACATTAGGAAATTAAAACTAGGCTGATGGCAGGAATGTATAAATCTTAGTAATGGATTTGAATTCTCTACAGATATCGATATAATTACAAAATATTGTCTAAGATATGGAATAATTATAACTTGGTTACGTATTTAATGTAACTTAATGATTATAGTTAAAGCAAAATAAAAGTTTGAATCATGATGAAATTTAAATCTTGATTTGAAATGAGAATTGATTTCAAATTTACAAGCGATTTTTTTTTTTATATTCCATAATATTTTTAACAATTCAATAATTTAATGCAAAATACACGAAGAACTGATCAATAAAAAAAATTAAAAACTAGAGGCTCACATCAGTATTCTGGCATAGCTACTGTTCAATAAATTTTAGCTTTTGAGAAAATTATTAGATTTAAGAAATAATTCTCCCCTGCCATGTTTTATACTCATTTTAACATGGGGAGGCATTATATTTGTCGATATTTTACACCAAGTGATAGCAAGATGTAAAATTTAGACAAATATAATGCTTAACCATGTTAAAATAAGCAAAAAACATGACATGTGAGAATCATTTCAATTCTAACAGGGCATTTACAGTAATTTTGTAAATCAATGCGGCCTTATGGGTATGCAAGAATTTGGTTGTTCCGATTCCCTCCCAGAATGAAAATTTTGCATTTTACGATGAATTACAGAAACAGTAATGACTAAATTAAAACAAAATTAATGAAAATCAATATTGAAATTTTGTCCATTATAAGAAGTTTTTATGTTAAGAAATTACAGCCATCCAAGATAGAAGGGAGAACTGTCAGATTTCTGAAAGGGATCATCTCACTAAAACTGATTTAATATGTCTCAGTGGTCTCAGAGGAGAAGAATAGTTAATAATATTTGTTCAAAATGGGGACTTTATTTGCATAAATCAGCAACATTACAAACACAGTATATTCCAGAATTCATTATCATGTCTACAGTTCAAATTTCAGCTCATTCCAGCAGAAAATATAGCAGTTTAACTCATTTAAATAAATTTCTATTTCAGTAATGGCTTTTTTATTTAGTCTAGTGGCTGCAAAGTAGAAGATTAAAATGCGAAAAAGCAGTAACGATTACGATGGAGACATCTGATGACAAAAGATTACATATTGTGCTAAAAACGAATTACAAGTCACCGTAAAAAAACTCCTCTCATTACTAAATCTCTTTAAATGGAAGTTTACCCATGTCAAAAGTATAATCTATCATAATTTAGTTTATGGTATCTTTAAAGCCATGCCACAAATTAAGATTGGAAGTCAGTAGTGATGACACTTATTCAATACTTTTTACATTTTCAAGGTACATAATTTCCATTATGATGTTCTTGTCATTTAACAGGTGCCATTAGTGGAGCAGGTATGGCCTACCCTTCCCGAGTACCTGAGTTCACTCCAGATATTTTGTGAGGTACATGTTGCTCAATCTTTAGTTTTCTGTGTAGTGTTTTGTTGAGCATTGCTTGTCATTTTGTCATTTTTCTTTTGGTCATTGTATTGTTTTGTTTTGACGGCTTCCGATTAACCACTTTGGTATCTTCAAACTGTTCTTTTAGATATGACTTGAATGTTTATCAAAGTATAAACTGATCTGTAGTTTATAATAAGTAGGAACGATTGGCCCCTCGATTACAACTGATTACGATTACCCCAAGTCTGCCCCTCCTGCCAGGTATCTCATAAAGGCATTGACCAGAAATATTTACAGAAGAAAAGGTAATTTATCAACCTACATTAATGTATTTCATAAATGGTATTTCGTCAACAGGTCTTTTATAATCAGAGAATGTGATTGGAAAATACACAGATTACATAAAAAATAATTTCCTTTTTTGTTGTTTATAGGACACGACCATGGCTCAGCTGTTCTACTATTACAATAAACTGTCTGAATGGATAATTTAATGATCATATTTACTATGTTTTCTTTATCTTCATCTTGAAGAAAAAAATCAATCAATCAATCAATTAATCAATTCAAAAAGAAGAAAAAAACAAAGATTTCTAAAAAAGAAAAAAAGAAAAAAAAAGAAAATAACTACGAACATTTCTAGGATATTGAAGAAGATTTTTAGAAATCGACCAATCTAAAACAAGAATTGCCTGTGGCAGCCATGTTTGTTAATGGATCAAAACTAAATGAGCAATCTCTATAGAGAACCTTCCATAGATGCTTCTTACCAAGTTTCATATCATTTGGCCAAGCGTTTTCAGAGGAAAAGCTGTTTTAGAAATTGACCAATAAGAAACAAGAATTGCCTATGACGGCTATGTTTGTTTACGGATCAAAACGGAATGAGCAATTCCCATAGAGGACCTTCCATAGATGCTTCCTACCAAGTTTCGGTCCATTTTGGCCAAGCTGTTTCAGAGTAGAAGATTTTTAGAAATCGACCAATCAGAAACAAGAATTGCCTGTGGCAGCCATGTTTGTTAATGGATCGGGACAAAATGAGCAATTTTTATAGAGAACTTTCCATAGATGCTTCCTACCAAGTTTCGGTTCATTTGGCAAAGCAGTTTCAGAGGAGAAGATTTTTAGAAATCGACCAATTAGAAACAAGAATTGCCTGTGGCAGTCATATTAGTTAATGCATCGGGATGAAATGAGCAATCTTTATAGAGGACCTCCCATAGATGCATCCTACCAAGTTTCGGTTCATTAGGCAAAGCGGTTTCAGAGGAGAAGATTTTTTTAGAAATCAACCAATCAGAAACAAGAATTGTCTGTGGCAGCCATGTCTGTTAACGGATCGGGACGAAATGAGCAATCGCAACAGATGACTTTCCATAGATGCTTCCTACCAAGTTTCGGTTCATTTGGCCAAGCGGTTTCAGAGGAGAAGATTTTTAAAAATCGGCCGATCAGAAACAAGAATTGCCTGTGGCGGCCATGTTTGCTAATGGATCGGGACGAAATGAGCAATATTTATAGAGGACCTTCCATAGATGCTTCCTACCAAGTTTCAGTTCATTTGGCTGAGGGGTTTCAGAGGAGAAGATTAAAATGTGAAAAGTTAATGGACGACGGATGCCAAGTGATGGCAAAAGCTCACATTGCCTTTGGCAAGGTGAGCTAACAACAAATCTAATCTTAATTACTAATTCAAGCTTTCTGTTTTAGCTGACCATCATCATTACAAGGTACAAGAATTAATCTAACAATTCTCCATTCTGCTGGATTCTAGCCATTAATCGTTTAAAACAGCTCGTCAAGCACTGACATTCTCCTCAACTAGCCATTAATTGTGTAATACAACTTGTCAAGCACTGACATTCTCCTTGATTCTAGATTCTAGCTATTAATCGTGTAAAACAACATGTCAAGCACCAAAAAGACTGTCATTATTGATACTACAACAAGTTTTCACCAGTGTAACACGCTTAATTAAGCATGATCAGATTTGATTCAGAAGGATTAATTTTCTACACCTGACAGAATAATATCTTCCTGTACAACTGATACAAGTATGAAACATCATTATACAATTTTCCTGTGCTCATGACAAAATACAATAACATGAAATTGTCTTATTCTGTTCTTCCTTCTACCAATAATTAAGTTTTATCTTATGTAATATGTATTATCAATTGATACATGTAAGTCTGTGCTCTTCTTTTTTATTATTATTTGCAAAATTTTCATTAAAGAATTCATAGAAAGAAACAAAGCTTTATCACCTAAAATTAACATGTCAATGTAGTTAGACTGACTTGTAAAAAAATAAACAAACAAAAAATCATTATAGGCACAGATTGCACAGGTAGTTGGATAACGACAGGCCCCCTCCCCCGCAACAGTAACATGAAACATAATTGTCAAAATATAGATATAGCAAATTAATTACCAACGGTTTTCATTTACGTCATCATAAATTAATTAATAGGACATTTACGTCATCATAAATTAATTAATAGGACATGTTATTTTAATCATATTTGGTAATATATTTCAGATATGATAACAAATATTTTATCATAGATATAATTACTTTTTGTTATGTAATGTAATTAATTCGATTTGACACCAATCTAATTAAAATTAACAGGTAGATCTCTGCACTTGCACCCTATTTCCATTGCCACGCAGTGACTACAAAACAACCGATGGAAATAAGGAGCAAGTGTGGAGATCTAATTTTAATTAGATTGATTTGACTCCAAACTATTGTGAAATTTTCCAATTATTCTTGAAGCAACATAACATTATGTGTTGTTTGTTCAAGATTAGATTAACACATAAGGACTACAAAATAAAATCATAAGAAGCATTGCTATAGAGAATTTCTTCAGTTAATCTAATTTTACATAATTTGTGGGAGACAGGATTTATAAAGTTAAATAAAATGGAGAAATATTATCATTATCATTAATATATGAACTAGAAATAGTCTAACAGTTGAAAGTTCATACCAAGGTCAAGGGTAAAGCTAATAAATACAATGAGCACAACAATTAGTCTGAAAGCTCAAGGGTGAATCTAGGTCAGGGGTCAAGCTTATTAATACAATGGCCACAATAATTAGTTTAATAGTGGAAGGTTAAAACTAGGTCAAGCTAAATATTACAAGACATAACTAGTCCAATAGTTCAAGGTTAAACCAAGGTCAGGGGTCAAGCTTATTAATACAATGGCCACCATAATTCGTTTAATAGTACAAGGTTAAAACCAGGTCACAGGACAAGTTAAATATTACAATATACATAACTAGTCTAATAATAGTTCAGGGTTAAGCCAAAGTCAGGGGTTAAAATAAATATTACAATAGACACAACTAGTCTAATAGCTCAAGGTTAATCCAAGGTCAGGGGTCAAGTTAAATTTTACAATAGATACAACTAGCTTGATAGCGCAAGGTTAAACCCATATCAGGGCTCAAGTTTAATATTATAGATATTTAATATTCGGCAGATATGTTACCATTCGGTAACACAGTAATAACACTTGATGAGGATCTTGTTTTGAACATTTGTGTCAGCAAAGTTTGGTTTCAATCCCTTCAGGGCTTCTTGAGAAGAAGATTGAAATATGAAAAGTTAACGGACGACTGACACCAAGTGGTGGCAATAGCCTACAGTCAGCTAAAAAGGAGGAAAATACTATTGCTGGTTTCAAATAGAGATGTAATGACTGGTGTATATCCTTAAAGATAATCACAGTTTATTGATAGATTTATATTTTAAAATCTAATGCAATTATAATGTAACGTGTATTTTCATTGGCTATTGAGAGCTGTCAAATCTGCAGTTGACATGCCTGAAGGAATGCTATATTCCTACGCCGAATGTACTTGTTTGTAAACAATATGGCTGACCCAGATATTTCAGACTATGAATTTGACGCTGACGACCTATTATTGATGCCAATCATCATTCCAAAGTTTGACAATTGATGCCGTGAAATTTTCAAATACAATAAGTTATCTCCATTCTAATGCAACACTGAACATAAAAATGTATTCTTGCATATCCCTGGGTCTATAAATCACAAAAATTAAAATTCCGTGAAATATTGTTGAACAACTTTGGCACATAAACAATGTGATGTCATATGAAGACTTAAAATGTAAAGATCAGACTTTATTTGGCTTCGTGTATGCTTCAATTTTGATAGAATTTAGCTAAAATAAGTTTTCAAGGTAGGCATTTTAATTATTTTTGTGTATTGTTGTACATATGACATGTAGGATTTCATGTTTTCAAGATGACGGATCCTTCCAGCTGAACCCCTAATTATAAAAATATCTCATATTTTGAAAATTTGAAAAGTGCATATATTTCGTCGTTTATTTGTATGTTTTCAAACTAGTGTGTACACGGTGGGAGAATTTCATAAGAATAGGAAGAACAGTACTGTATTTGAAGAGTTGTCGGTGTCAATTGTGGATTTGACGGACCTTTTTTTAGTGGAAAGAATTTGAAAAGAGCATATATTTCGTCATTTATTTGTATGTTTTCAAACTAGTGTATACACGTTGGGAGAATTTCATAAGAATAGGAATAACAGTACTGTATTTGATGAGTTGGAGGTGTCAATTGTGGATTTGACACATCAAATCCACAATTGATACCTCCAACTCTTCAAATACAGTACTGTTATTCCTTAATTCTATCATCAATGATTTTAGATTTAACAACTTAGGTCTTATAATACTGAGTGAATTAGTACACAATCAAAGACTGAAATGTTTCTCTATATTTGATCTACGAATATTCCGTGAATTAGTACACAATGACAGACAGATATGTCTTTATATACTTGTGGATTTTCCTTTTGTTTTTGTTTATCTGATTCTGTTCATAGAACATTGCTAGCAAACATCCCAAGGTTAATTGAATTAAGGATTCTCCATTACACCCACAAGATGTGGCCCAACTGCCACTGAGTCACTAATTAAGAATCTAATCTTCCATGAAATCAATCAACTTGCCAACATTAGAAAGCCTTTACAATTTCTATGGAATTAAACAGGGTGATATGTAAAGAAATCCTGAGATTTACTTTAGATATGTCATTGACAGGACACAATTATTTTTCTAGAAGTAATATATCACAAGAATAATGTCTCCTCAGTGCTGAATGTCAGGGTCAAGTTGTAACAAGTGCTTTAATTACACACCAAAATATCAATTGAATCTTTATATTGATTAGGAGCAAACAACACTTGATATTAAACTAGAGGCTCCCAGGAGCCTGTATAGCTCACCTGGGTATAATAATAACACCAGTCAATAAAACTTGATAACTTCAGTCAAAAAATAACAAATGTAGCCCTCGTCATTGCAGACCCCCTCTCCAAAAAAAAATTGGGCAGGGGTTCCCCCTTTAATGCAAGTTATCAACATTGCTGTAAAAAAACATATATGTCAATGATTCTCAAAATTTAGCTTTTGCTACTTCACATTTTGTAATAGCGTTGCTTCCCTTTGATTATTTGAGTAACCAAAAGCAGTGAAAGTCAACAAAAAAAAATGCATTTCAAGAGGAATAACTCTTCACACAGTTGTCGGACATTTTCAACTGTGGAACTTTTTTGTAGATCTTGACATGCTCAACATTTTTGCAGTTTAAACTTAACATCTATCTCTTATAGTTTTTGAAATAAAGGACGAAAAGTATTAAAATTTTGAAAATTTGATGAAAAAAGGACAATAACTCCAAAATGGGTAATGGGATTTACTTAAAAATTGCAGAGTATGTAGATCATGACATGCTGCACATTTTTGCAATTTAAACTTAACCTTTATCTCTTCTGGGTTTTTTTTAAATAAAGGACGAAAAGTATTAAAATTTTGAAAATTTGATGAAAAAAGGATAATAACTCCAAAATGGGTTAAATGGGATTTACTTAAAAATTGCAGGGTAAGTAGATCTTGACATGCTGCACATTTTTGCAATTTAAACTTAACATCTATTTCTTATAGTTTTTGAAATATAAGACGAAAAATATTAAAATCTTAAAAATGTGATGTAAAAAGGGCAATAACTCCAAGATCCCCCTGAAGATGGGTAATCAGATTTACTTCAAAACTGCAGGGTAGGTAGATCTTGACATGCTGCACATGTTTGCAATTAAACTTAACATCTATCTCTTATAGTTTTTGAAATATAAGACGAAAAGTTTAAAAATTTTAAAAATTTGATGAAAATAGGGCAATCACTCCAAGATGGGTAATCAGATTTACTTCAAAATTGCAGGGTAGGTAGATCTTGACATGCTCCACATTTTTACAATTTAAACTTAACCTTTATCTCTTATAGTTTTTGAAATAAAGGACGAAAAGTATTAAAATTTTGAAAATTTGATGAAAAAAGGGAAATAACTCCAAAATGGGTAATGGGATTTACTTAAAAATTGCAAGGTATGTAGATCTTGCTGTGCTGATCATTTTAACGCCATGTCAGATTTCTGATATTATTAACGGTTTTTGAGTTATTACCCAAAAACCTGCAATTTTACTATATGTTCTATTTTTGGTAACAGCGGCCATGTTGGTTGGTGCACGGCATCACTGGACACAATTTTGAAACTAGACACCCTAGTGATGATTCAGACCAAGTTTGGTTTCAATTGGTCTAGTAGTTTCATAGGAGATGATTTTTGAAAATGTGTATGACGGCCGACGACGACGGAACCCAAGTGATGGCAATATAGCCCATGTGAGCTAAAAAATGAAAAAAATATGAGGAAATTAGTTTTTCCTCACTCTCATCTTATTTACTTCTATTAGGACAAATTGTTTATTCATTCTTACGATGTATAATCTGTACTGCATACATTATTAAACAGTACAGTGAAACATGTTCAAAACCCAACCCTGAATAAAAATGTCATCTTACATTAATCAAATTTCAAATAAAGTCAAAATGTAGGATTCTTTTTTAAAATAACCTGCATAAATTGAAAACGTGACTTTTCCAGACACATACATTAGTCTCAAGGAGGTTCTGTTTAGATAAGATTCCCTGTAATTGTTGATTCCATCCATTAGGGATTATCCATTAAACACTTTCAACAATATTTATATCAACTATAAAAATATGAACAATTTAACACTGCCTTAACTCTGCTTATATAAACTGTGTTAAGATGTTTCTATTTGACCAGAAACAGACAGAACATGGTTTTTGTTTTATGTGCCATAATATTACATTTCTTGAAGAGAAACAGACAGGACATGGTTTTAAATGCAAAAAAGTATGTTATATTTGTTGACCAGAAACAGGCAGAAAGAACATGTTAACACACAGAACATGATTTACGTGTTACATTTGTTGATCAAAAACAGACAGTACATGTTTTTTTGTATTTGTTGACAAGAACCAGAATGTGCAGAAAATATACAGTAATATAAACATTAAATCATCATTTTGAGTAAAATGTACTAGAACAACTTTCTATCTGCAAAAATAAATTTGATATAAATCCATTATAAAATTATTTAAATAGGTCACCATCAATAAATAACTGACAGGTAATTTCTAAAACCTCTTGATGGTCACACTCTAATTTACATAATTTCTAACAGAAAACAGTTCTCTGCCAATTCTTTTACAGGAAATGTCAACAATAATTAAACTGGGTGAGAAGTCATGAATAACAATGGCTGTCAGATCCATCTTCAATGAATCTTTTTGTTTTTGTGCTAAGATAGATTTGATTGATTATTTACTGTCATGTGACATGCAGATGTAGTAATTGATAGATGAAATACATTTCGTAAATCAACCTATGATAAAATGGATTAGATTGTACATTTCACACAATTATTATAAAAAAAAAAGCTAACTAGAATTTGAATGTTTTTGACAAGCAACGACGAAAACAAATTATTTTTCGTATTTAGAGATTTATACTTTTCATTTATAATAGTTTTTTTACATTAATAAAATTTCAAATTTATTCATCAAAAAGAAATACTTTATACAAATTCATCAACACTACAAACAAATTCATCAAGGCATGGGAGAAATTCATAAACACATCAGAAAAAATCATCCAAGACTTTAACAATGTATCATGACTGATGAAAACAAACTTATCAACATTTTATTAGACAATGCACCAAGATTTGTCAACAAATTCATTAAAAATCAAGATAAATTCATTTTTTTTCAGACATATTCAACAAGATTTAGACAAATACAACAAAACTTCAGACAAATACACCAAGAAATACCATAGAACAAACTCACCAGGACACATTTCACAGACAAATACACCAAGAAATACCATAGAACAGACTCACCAGGACACATTTCACAGACACATTTACCAGGAAACACTAGTAACACTTTAGACAAATACACCAAGAAATACCATAGAACAGACTCACCAGGACACATTTCACAGACAAATACACCAAGAAATACCATAGACCAGACTCACCAGGACACATTTCACAGACACATTTACTAGGAAACACTAGTAACACTTTAGACAAATACACCAAGAAATACCATAGAACAGACTCACCAGGACACATTTCACAGATACATTTACCAGGAAACACTAGTAACACTTTAGAATAAATTTACCAATCTAACAAGTGAGATAAAATTATAAGATATCAGACAACTTTATAAACACATATTTAAATTATTTAAGCATAAGACATATCAAAATATTAAACGAAATATTGGTTGATTGATTAATTGTTGCTCAAAGTCCAGAAGTAAATATTTTATGCATATTCAGAAAGCGAATTAGTTAAAACAATATCATAGAATTATACAGAAATGAAAGGGGAATGAGACAACAAGGGTAAACAACAACAACATGTGACTGCCACTGTAAAGAGCTGGTAATGAGACAACAAGGGTAAACAACAACAACATTTGACTGCCACTGTAAAGAGCTGGTAATGAGACAACAAGGGTAAACAACAACAACATTTGACTGCCACTGTAAAGAGCTGGTAATGAGACAAGGGTAAACAACAACAACATTTGACTGCCACTGTAAAGAGCTGGTAATGAGACAACAAGGGTAAACAACAACAACATTTGACTGCCACTGTAAAGAGCTGGTAATGAGACAACAAGGGTAAACAACAACATGTGACTGCCACTGTAAAGAGCTGGTAATGAGACAACAAGGGTAAACAACAACAACATTTGACTGCCACTGTAAAGAGCTGGTAATGAGACAACAAGGGTAAACAACAACAACATTTGACTGCCACTGTAAAGAGCTGGTAATGAGACAAGGGTAAACAACAACATGTGACTGCCACTGAAAAGAGCTGGTAATGAGACAACAAGGGTAAACAACAACAACATTTGACTGCCACTGTAAAGAGCTGGTAATGAGACAACAAGGGTAAACAACAACAACATTTGACTGCTACTGTAAAGAGCTGGTAATGAGACAACAAGGGTAAACAACAACAACATTTGACTGCCACTGTAAAGAGCTGGTAATGAGACAACAAGGGTAAACAACAACAACATTTGACTGCCACTGTAAAGAGCTGGTAATGAGACAACAAGGGTAAACAACAACAACATTTGACTGCCACTGTAAAGAGCTGGTAATGAGACAACAAGGGTAAACAACAACAACATTTGACTGCCACTGTAAAGAGCTGGTAATGAGACAACAAGGGTAAACAACAACAACATTTGACTACCACTGAAAAGAGCTGGTAATGAGACAACAAGGGTAAACAACAACAACATTTGACTGCCACTGTAAAGAGCTGGTAAGAGGCGAAATATTTAAAATTGTGTAGCAGCTACAATGAATCTAACGGTACTCTTTTTTGAAATCCACAAAATAGGTATTTTATTGTGCAGGGAGTGTGACGTTGTCCAAACACGCTACCTACTATGGTCCACAATCTGGCTTTCCATATTATAACCTCACAACCCAGCATTAAGAGGATACCTTCTATTCATCACCTGGGGATGCACTGGGTCAGGTCCAGGGAACCTTTACCAATACCCAAATCAAAATACTGGATAAATTCAAGAAGATACACATCAAATTCAACGCAAAATAAAATTTCGATTAAAAAATTTGCACATCGAAACATTATACAAATTCACCAACATATAAAAAAATTACAAAATAAACAAGGAAAAATTTGCCAAGACTTTACACAATTCACAGAGAAGTCAGACAAATTAGTAAGAATTAAGAAAACTCCAAATATAGTCATAAATATTTTCAGTCATGCAGCTCAGAGAAATGAGTTTTGAAATGAGATATTAATTTATACGAGCAATTGAAGAATCTATTACAGTTGGCAACTTTAGGTGTACTCAACTTATCTAGTCGGTACTCAACCTATCTTGTGGCAAGTTGTGGGTACTCAAATGTCTAGTCAGTGTAACTTTAAGAGAACTTTGTTTTACAAGTTATAATAATAAAAAAAAAGATCAATAATCTATAAATCAAAACTATATTGGTGTTCAGTTGAAGAGAGCATAAAAACTATCATAATTTTTCTTGTTTTACTTTGACAATCAGTTAGTTTTTTTTAGTTTAAACATATTTTATTTGTTCAAATGTGCAAAAAGGATAAGACACAAGTTAAATAAACTTATGAAGTCTTCTACTATATACAATAAGTCACAACATTATTTGATAGAGCATGCATGTATATGAATATTTCTAACATTGATATGTGTAAATTGAACAAGAACAAGAACAGAGAGAGTGAAGAAAGGAGACGATCGGTTTAGCTCTAAATTTTTCAAAGGCACAATATATAAGGTCCATGGTATAATTAATAATTCTTTTATATCACAAAACCTGTCAAGATTTTTTTTAAAAATTAATGGAAAACACGTTTTTTGCTTTTGTACTATTTTTGTTTATTTTTGTAAATTGAGTGCTATAATCATCTTGCACCTTTTACTCAACCCTTTAAAAAAATGGTAATAAAATATGTTTCAAGTCCATATATAAAGGGCCATTATTGATTGAAGCCTTTTGCAATCACCAGCCTTTCCTTAAAATTGACAAACTGGAAGACCATGAGGAATATATATTGAAATTGAAAATAACTGTATTGCAAGTTTCATTAATTTCGCATTTAGTATTGGAATCGACTTCATCATTATTATAACTGATAAAGAAGAATTTCAAATTTGATTTCTGCTATTCAAACAAATTCAGTATCCTTACAGCACACTACAAAGCTTGGGCTTCATCTTTTGAATGAGGTTGTGTATTGAGGTTCAATGCTTTCTTTTAAAGAAGAGTTTGAATATACCAAAGGGGTGATCAGAAGCCGTAAATCTAAGGACAGAAAACACAATGGCCAAACAAAAAAAGGACAAAAGGACAAACAATGATCTACAAAACATAACACAGAAAACTAAAGATCGAGCACCACGCACCCCTCTAAAAATCGGGGGTGAACTCAGGTGCTCCGGAACATGCCTTTTCAGTCCAGAAGAATGTGTCAATCACATTGATAGATATTTTTGTGATAGTACTGGTATTTTTTTTCCTAACAGTATGTGTTTCTTTTCTTCAACAACTTACCTAAATTGTTTGTTATGATAATTAATTATAGTTAGTGTTGATTATTAATTACTTAGTATTACGTCACTAGCAGGTTGGTTTATGGTACTTAATGCCACTTTCAACAATATTTCAGCTATACGTCACTAGCAAACTCATACTTACCTTAAATAAAATTAATTCACACCATGGAAATTGTAATTACTCAGAGACAAGGATATATAATCAAAATACATGTAAATAAAAAAATGTGTGTACCCACTGTACCGGTATATAACAATCAATAAGAGTTCAGGATGTCAGTTATACAAACAGTTTACATCAATGTGATTTCTTGCAATTGACGGAGAAATAGATCTAGCAAATTTAAGAGAGATATTTTTTTTTTGCACACAAATGGAGAAGAATTAGGTTTATATTGATTTTTGAAAACACGAAATTATCAATTTTTCAAAATCAGTTTATTTACATTGCCTTTCAACCAGATTTTCGCTAGTATATATAAACCTTAGAGAAAACTGAAGGGGCTATCAAGAATGGAGAATCCAGAGAAACTGACAACATTGGGTACACAAGACAAAGACAAACAAAACAAAAAACACAACACATTATGTGTTGGACACCACTATATGCAAACAAACTCAAATAACATAAATAAGACATGAGCCCTCCTACAAACATCTGGATGCAAAGACGAACAGAACATCGATTTTATGCGGAAATCAAAACAGATATATACATATATAATATTGGTGTATTGACGGTAAATATAGAATTGATGTGGGGAGGCTTAGAAACAGGGGAAAGATGAGCTTTAGCGACCATCCGTTTCGTGCCGAGCCACATAAATTCTATATTTACCGTCAATACACCAATATTGTATTTATCCTGCAATAAAATTTGCAACAAAAAAAATGTTATTTAATTTTTTAAAAAACAACAAAAAAACAGAAACCCCATTGATACCTCAATAGTAGTTCCGGTAAGGGGCGTGGCTTAATAGCTTTATTAAGCTAATGTGAAAAGTGTTATTATGACAGGGTTGTGGCTTAAAAGCTTTATTAGGCTAATGTGAAAAGTGTTATTATGACAGGGTTGTGGCTTAAAAGCTTTATTAGGCCAATGTGAAAAGTGTTATTATGACACTATCATAATAAAGCAACAGTTTATTATGACAAAAAATAACCCAATTGCAGGATAAAATGTATTACACACAAAAAAAAATCAAATTCTGTTTTATACCCAGTAAATGTTTCACAACTAAAGTTTCTATTCATCTAAGTAATGCCTTTACAACAAGTTATTACCAGCTTTTGCAATAAAACCTTTGAACACAGTAGTGGTATCAGTTATTATCTTTAAGAGTTTCAAACATTGTGATTTTACTTTTCCTTACAGTAATAGTATAAAGTGAGTAGATTCTACTTTTCTAGCTAATAGTCAGTGAACAATGAACATTTAATGGCAATATGCTTTTGTTCTGTTAAAGAATACAGTCTTTCAAGTTGAACTGAATCTGTGCAGGTTTTTTCAATATTTTTGGTTTGTATTTGTTTTGGCTTTTATCTTGTTAAGCAGCTTTGACAGTGGAGATCTAGTTATAAAAAAGAGATGAAATTGTGATCTTGTTTAACCTTGGTCTATATTAATGTTTTAAGTTATGATATACAATAAAAGTCATATTACACAGATATCAATGAATATTGACCCTCACAGTTTGTGAAATATAACATTTTGCTTGTGCCAATATTCACCAATGTTGGTGCAATAACCCCTTAAAATGACACTGCTTACATTAATTTCAGACTCAGATTCAAGATTCTTTATTTCTCATAAAACCATAGTTTAAACAGTGGTACAGAGAATTTGCCAATTTAACATAAATAGATTAAATACACATGACAAGACAATATGGTCTACAAAATTGAATAATAATAACAGAAATGAAATAACATCATTTTATTTGGATAACAGAGATATGTGTCTAACTAGGAGGACTAGCATGATATTGTAGAACATGAATGAATTTGCAGCTTCATTAGTTCTGGTTTATTTTTAATTTGGAATAATTGACCAAATTTCAAAGCATTGATTCTGTATGTAAAATATTGACTCGGGTATAATTTTCTCTCATTTGCCAAAGATTTACATTGAAGAATGTAGTGGAATTCATCACCTATCTCTGCATCCGTGCATATATTACACAGTCTATTCCCATGATCAATACCATTTCATCTTCCTGTTTTGATAGGTAATCGATGAATATCAGTTCTAAATTTACAAAATGTGATTCTGTTTTTATATGTTAAAATATCTAAATATGGTTTAAATTCAAATTTACTTTAAATAATTTATAACATAACCCCTTTGAAGAGTTTTTCATATTTGATCGCCGTTCTTGTTGAAACTGGTCAAATAACCTTTGCTTTAATGCAATATTTAACCATGTAGAATAAAAAAAAATAATTTCCCTGACTCTCCCAGATATTACTGAAACAAAAATTTTCTAAGATGCCCTTTACACTATCAAACCAAGAAGACTGGTATTGACCATTAAGATTTTTAATATACATATATTTATAAAGAATGATTAATGAGTGATAGTTTGCTATCTTTACCATTTATTAACTTATACCAATAATTTACCATACACAGTTTTATATAAACAGACATAGGATATGCACCAAGTTCTCCATATAAATGTATCATGAAATTAGGGGTTGATTTTTTTTAATTAAACAAATGTTTGCAAAATATTAGATGAACTGATTCATTTATATCATTGTTACAAAGCCCCCATATTTCACACCCGTATAGTAGAATAGGCTTTACAATCTTATCAAAAAGATCATACTAGCATTTTATTGAAAGATTGTGAACTCTTCCCTATTTTAATACTTCATACATAGCTGTGGTAGCTTTTCCAACAATCTTTTTCTTTGTGTTCAAATAGCTGCCAGTACTAGAAAAATTTATTCCAAGATAAATATAATCTTTTACAATTTCTATTTTAGAACCTTTATATGAAAAATTAAAATGATGCAATCATGTTCTAGTAAAAACAAAATTTTTTGTTTTTAGAAATATTAGCTTTTAACTTCCATGTGCCACAGTATTCACTAAAATTATTTAACTGTACTTGAGATCTTCCGCTGAATTAGAAAATAACACTGTATCATCTGCGTATAGTAATATAAACAATCTAAGAAAAATATCTAATTCGTCTTCAATATCTTTAGCTATGGAATCCAAACCTTTAGAATTTCTATCATGTAAAAATCGTTCTAGATCATTCAAATAGAGAAAAAATTGGAAAGGATATAAATTTTCTCCATGTCTGACTCCAACATTACAAGCAAAATATTCAGTTTTGTTATATACAAGTTACAACAAACGATTTATTTCCACTGCACATATTCAAAATTATATAATACATTTTACCATTAATTTTGTTAATTAGAAGTTTGTTCCACAGCCCGTCCCTCCAAACAGTATCATAGGCAGCAGCAAAATCTATAAAAGCACAAAATAATTTCTTTTTCTTACACTTCATAATATCTACTAACATATGTAAAATGAATAAATTATCAGTTGTGGAATAACCTTTTCTAAACCCTCCCTGATTTTCACAAATCAGACAGAAGTCATCAGAGAAATCATTTAGCCTTGTATTCAAAATCGATGTAAATAATTTGTCAAAACAGCTAATAATGGTAATTGGTATAAAAAAAATTGTATCAACTTTACTTCCTTTATTTTTGTAAAGTGGAATGATATTTCCCAATAGCCACTGATCTGGTATAATACCAACATCAAATATAACATTAAATAGCTTAACGTAGATATCAGACATTGTATTAAATGAATGTTTCAAGTATTCATTAACCATTTGATCTTCTGCAGAAGATTTGTATTAAATGAATGTTTCAAGTATTCATTAACCATTTGATCTTCTGCAGAAGATTTCTCATTTTTTTTGTTTTTTTATTGCTTTTTCAATTTCCTCTTTTGTAATAGGAGAATTAATTGTAATATTTAAATTATCAATTTACTTTATATGATCAAGTTCATGTATTAAATCATCATCTTGAATTCCAGCATTCATAGTCTTGAAAAAATCCAAGAAAACGTCAATGGGGAATATCAGGATTATTCTGTTTTATTCCCAGTGTTTATTATTTTCCAATATTCTTTTGGATTAGTAGACTTTAAATTATTTATTTTCTTTTTCATCTTTTCCTTATGCTTTCTAATACTTTTGTTCATTTTGTTCATTACTTTTTTGTACTCTTTTTCTAAATGTTTTGTTTCATTAATTAATGAGGTTGTTCTAAATCTTTTGGAGTGTCTTTTAGAACTTTTGTATTTTTTCCTAGCATTTCTACACTCACCATCGAACCATGGTTTATTGATAGATTAATGCATGCCCTTTTCCATATCAGGGCTGTTATCATCCCGAGAGACCGATATCGGCCAGAGGGCTTTAGCTCGAGGGTCAATATCGGTCGAGGGATGATAACAGTCCTAAAATGGAAAAAGGCATGCATTAATCTATTTATCACATATTTCAACATTGAAGTAAAAAGAACAAAATTAACTTCCCACACAGACACCATACTTATATATGGATATGAGTGATCGATATCGGTTGACAAATGATAACAGTCCTGTTATGGAAAAAAGTCATGCATTGATCTATTTATGGAAAGGCTTGATATTCCCATACGTAAATACCGGAAGTGCCACAGTGATATCAGCCCTTTGGGCAGATATAGGGGCAAAACTTTGATAACACGATTGATTGATTGATTCATTTTTGGTGTTTTAGTGCCACTTTCAGCAATATTTCAGCTATATCATGGCGACCAGTTTTAGTGGTGAAAGAAGCCGGAGTACCCGGAGAGAACCACCGAACATGGACAAGCAACTGGTAAACTTTATCGCTTGCGACTGCGAGTCGAGTGCACCATTTTTTGTAATTTAGAAAGCTGGGCACGAACCCCCGCCGTATTGGTGATAGGCTTGTATGAGTTGTTAGGTAAATCCAACTACCTAACTCATTGAGCCACCCGGGCCCCTCGTTATCTTTAGCATCGTCAATGTTGTCAATAAAATATGTACTTTTCATTATCCCACTTTTTTTCTTTTTTCTTCATGTATTTCTACTGAATCGTGCCCACTATTAGTTTGAATATAACATTTCAAAGTAAGTGACAGAGGAGAGTGTGTACATCGGAGAAAAGCTTACTTGGTTCTAATATCGAAATAGAATTTATAATTTTCAGTAAGTTTGGTGATACTATGCAATAGTCGACAACACTAGAATTTTTACAAGTAAATTCACCAACTCCCTTGTCTTTCCCTACTCTCCCATTACAAATTATCATATTATTATTTCTACAGAACTCATGTTACGAATACAATCTTTGCTACTTCTTTCAATATCAATATTCAATTCCTGTAATAAACTAATGACATTATAAATTAAATTTAATAATGCATCATATTGAATATCGGGTATGTCGCTGATTTCTGCAGTACGAGAATTAAAATCTCCAACCAGACATAATGTTGTCATAATTTGAGCCTAAATTTAAGAATTTGTTTTCAATTTCATTTATTGGATCATTAATACATGTACAATATGATGAATTTTCAGCAGGTACATACACAATTAAAAATAGTATGTCTTGATTTAACGAAATATCTGTTTTTTTAACTTTAAACCAATATATATATTTATTATCAGTTTCAATAGGAACAATGAAATCTGCAATATTTTTTTATTAAATCCAAGAATTATTCCCCCTGATTTTACTCTACTAAACTTAAACCAATTTTTCAGTTTAATAATAAATCCCGGTAACTCAATTTCGTCTAAATCGTCTGTTTTTGTTTCTACAAAACATAAAATGTGATATTCACTAATTAACTCAATAAATTATTACATCTCTTGCGGTCAGAAAAATATGTGGATTTGATTTTTGGTTGGAGGCATTAATCACATTTTTTCAATAAAATGTTAAGTCTTGGAATTCAAACTGTTAAAACAATCTTTACTCAGAGATGAAAAATAAAACTAAAAACTGATACCTCTATAATGGCTAGATACAAATAAAATAAACCCATGAAAAATACTGTAAATTAACAATAAAAATTTATTAATATTGGTGAAGTGTGGCTATAATAATTAATTTGTCACTATACTCTTGAATGCACTAAACAATGTATTCATTCTGACCAATCATTTGTGAAAATAACAAAAAAATAAAAATGCAATTCTATACTGGCTTTTGAAGTAATGAAAGGAAAATCAATAATTTGTCTATATTAACCTTAAATGATTTCTATATTTCTATCAAATTTCATGGCAAATGTGATTTTTATGCCCTCATTACATCTTATTAGATGGGGGTCTAGAATCTACAAAACTTAAAATATCTCATCACATGGGGATAAATAATCCTTAACACTTTTAATACTTTATCTTAAGATAGGGAGGGCTCAATAATTTCTAAAACTTTCTTATTTCTGTAGATGCTTAGATGCAAGTCTAGTTGTAAAAAGTACTACAGTACTGTAGTACCCCCACTCCTAACCAAAGTCCACCTTTCTTCTCAGGCCAGATTTCAGATGCACTGAGATAGCAAAATACTAATAAATTGTCTCCCTCAAAAAGTCCAGCACTCCCTCTTATAAGGATTCTTTTTCATTGCAGAAGGGGTGGTGTTATAAGATAGGGACTATTGTATGAGGAACACCTATGTCAACAACAACAAAAAACAAGGGCAATGCAAAGCGTGGCATATCCCCATGCCTAAAAACTTGACCGGTGACCTTGACCTTTGACCTATGACCTTGAAAATCAATAGGGTTCCAGATTCTCTTTAGCACTAAGTATGTACCAAAATCCATTGAAGGATGTTGATTCTAGAGTGTTCACAAGGATGTTATGGAAGGACGGATGGTAGTGTTACTATATACCTTCGCAACTCCATTGGCGAGGGGATAATAAAGATGGGGACTATTGTATGAGGAACACCTTTGTCAACAACAACAACAATTAAAGATGGGGATTATTGTATGAGGAACACCTATGTCAACAACAACAAACAAAAAAAGATGGGGTTATTGTATGAGGAACAACTATGTCAACAACAACAAATAAAGATGGGGATTATTGTATGAGGAACACCTATGTCAACAACAAACAAATAAAGATGGGGATTATTGTATGAGGAACACCTATGTCAACAACAACAAATAAAGATGGGGATTATTGTATGAGGAACACCTATGTCAACAACAACAATAAAGATGGGGATTATTGCATGAGGAACACCTATGTCAACAACAACAAACAATAAAGATGGGGATTATTGTATGAGGAACACCTATGTCAACAACAACAAACAATAAAGATGGGATTATTGTATGAGGAACACCTATGTCAACAACAAACAATAAAGATGGGGATTATTGTATGAGGAACACCTATGTCAACAACAAACAATAAAGATGGGGATTATTGTATGAGGAACACCTATGTCAACAACAACAAACAATAAAGATGGGGATTATTGTATGAGGAACACCTATGTCAACAACAACAAACAATAAAGATGGGATTATTGTATGAGGAACACCTATGTCAACAACAAACAATAAAGATGGGGATTATTGTATGAGGAACACCTATGTCAACAACAACAAACAATAAAGATGGGGATTATTGTATGAGGAACACCTATGTCAACAACAACAACCACAGGCTCTCAAGAGCCTGTATCGTTCACCTGGTTATAAAAAGAACCAATTGGTCCTATGTAAAAACTATATCCTGCAGTGGTAGTCATCTTGGAATTACGATCAACATAAAAAACACAAAGTTTGTAAAGGACCTTCCAATGATTGATGCACAGTTTAGGTTCAATCAGTGCAATAGCTTCAGAGAAGAATATATTTCTGTATTTTCCCCATATGGTCCTGTGTTAATACTACATAGATGCCAACCCCTTTTTGGTGCAATCAGTAACAAAAAGTTGAGATGTCAGTAATTTGTGATTTTTTTCAGTAATCATAATTTTTCATAAAATTTTACCATAATCGTACTACAGACTAGGCACAAAGTGATGAGCAAATGATTTCCTTTATTTGTGACAACTAGATGCAAAATTGATGAGCAACAAAAAGAAATAAAAAGTTAAGTTTTAATACATGTATGTTCACTTACAAATGTATTCTATGTTTCAACTTACTGTCAATAGAAATGAAAATTTCCTGAAGTGGCCCTCCCTCACCCTCCCATGGAATAATTAATGTCTAATTCTGGAGTGCCTGATATGTTGTTGACTTGGAACTTTTGAACTGTTTTGTTGTATATGTGTGTTCATCCCGACCACCGTGCTGAATGGACAAGTCTTGTTTGCAATATTTGCAATAGGCATAATGTTCCCGTGTCGATTTCATAAGGCAAGAGAAGAATATTCGGGACGAAATCGTTGTCCCAATTTTCTTTTCTTCGCTGCAGAAGCTTCACTTGTTCCCTCAGACATCGCGAAATTGACAAAAACAAGCTGTGTTCGTTAACTACTCGGGATCGAACAAGAAATGGACAGATCGTTTTCTACTATAGATAGTCCCGAGAATCCCTAAAGGATTAAATAATCGAAATCCCTCAATGATCACAATGATATTTAAATGGGGAACGGTTCCGGGCCGGTCATAATCAGAAAACCGTGACAAGTAGACTGTTGACCGTAACTTTCGCCCGAAATTCGCAACAATTACGGAAAAATCGTAATGATTGGCATCTATGATACTATGACCTGTGGTGGCAGCCATCTTGGATTTCCGATCAGCATAAAAAACAGAGGACCTTCCAATGATCATTCCTGGGCAGTTTGGTTTCAACTGTCCAAGTGGTTTCAGAGAAGAAGCGTTTTGAAACATTTTTCCCATAGGGTCCAATGTTAAACTAAGTCCTGCCGTAGCCGCCATTTTGAATTTCATATCAGAACAAAAAACGTAAAGTTTGTAGAGGACCATCCAATGAACATTCATGTACAGTTTGGCTTTAATCATATTTGTAGTTTCTGAGAAGAAGGCATTTGAACATTTTCCCATAGGGTCCAATGTTAATCCATGTCCTGCGGTGGTGGCCATCTTGGATTTCCGATCGGCATAAAAAACACACACTTTGTAGAGGACCTTCCAATGATCATTCCTGGTCAGTTTGGTTTCAATTATCCAAGTGGATTCAGAGAAGAAGCGTTTTGAAACATTTTTCTCATAGGGTCCAATGTTAAACTAAGTCCTGCTGTAGCCGCCATTTTGAATTTCATATCGGAACAAAAAACGTGAAGTTTGTAGAGGACCATCCAATGAACATTCATGTACAGTTTGGCTTTGATCATATTTGTAGTTTCTGAGAAGAAGGCATTTGAACATTTTCCCATAGGGTCCAATGTTAATCTATGTATTGCGGTGGTGGCCATCTTGGATTTCCAATCGACATAAAAAACATAAAATTTGTAGAGGACCTTCCAATGATCATTCCTGGGCAGTTTGGTTTCAATTGTCCAAGTGGTTTCAGAGAAGAAGCGTTTTGAAACATTTTTCCCATAGGGCCCAATGTTAAACTAAGTCCTGCCGTAGCCGCCATTTTGAATTTCATATCGGAACAAAAAATGTCAAGTTTGTAGAGGACCATCCAATGAACATTCATGTACAGTTTGGCTTTAATCATATTTGTAGTTTCTGAGAAGAATGCATTTGATCATTTTTCCATAGGGTTCAATGTTAATCTATGTCCTGCGGTGGTGGCCATCTTGGATTTCCGATCGACATAAAAAACACACACTTTGTAGAGGACCTTCCAATGATCATTCCTGGGCAGTTTGGTTTCAATTATCCAAGTGGTTTCAGAGAAGAAGCGTTTTGAAACATTTTTCCCATAGGGTCCAATGTTAAACTAAGTCCTGCCGTAGCCGCCATTTTGAATTTCTTATCGGAACAAAAAACATAAAGTTTGTAGAGGACCATCCAATGAACATTCATGTACAGTTTGGCTTTAATCATATTTGTAGTTTCTGAGAAGAAGGCATTTGAACATTTTCCCATAGGGTCCAATGTTAATCTATGTATTGCGGTGGTGGCCATCTTGGATTTCCGATCGACATAAAAAACATAAAATTTGTAGAGGACCTTCCAATGATCATTCCTGGGCAGTTTGGTTTCAATTGTCCAAGTGGTTTCAGAGAAGAAGCGTTTTGAAACATTTTTCCCATAGGGTCCAATGTTAAACTAAGTCCTGCCGTAGCCGCCATTTTGAACTTCATATCGGAACAAAAAACATAAAGTTTGTAGAGGACCATCCAATGAACATTCATGTACAGTTTGGCTTTAATCATATTTGTAGTTTCTGAGAAGAAGGCATTTGAACATTTTCCCATAGGGTCCAATGTTAATCTATGTATTGCGGTGGTGGCCATCTTGGATTTCTGATCGACATAAAAAACATAAAATTTGTAGAGGATCTTCCAATGATCATTCCTGGGCAGTTTGGTTTCAATTGTCCAAGTGGTTTCAGAGAAGAAGCGTTTTGAAACATTTTTCCCATAGGGTCCAATGTTAAACTAAGTCCTGCCGTAGCCGCCATTTTGAATTTCATATCGGAACAAAAAACGTGAAGTTTGTAGAGGACCATCCAATGAACATTCATGTACAGTTTGGCTTTAATCATATTTGTAGTTTCTGAGAAGAAGGCATTTGAACATTTTCCCATAGGGTTCAATGTTAATCTATGTATTGCAGTGGTGGCCATCTTGGATTTCCGATCGGCATATAAAACAAAAATCTGTAGAGGACCCTCCAATGATCATTCCTGGGCAGTTTGGTTTCAATTGTCCAAGTGGTTTCAGAGAAGTAGCGTTTTGAAACATTTTCCCCATAGGATCCAATGTTAAACTAAGTCCTGTCATAGCCGCCATTTTGAATTTCATACTGGAACAAAAAACGTAAAGTTTGTAGAGGACCATCTAATGAGCATTCATGTACAGTTTGGCTTTAATCATATTTGTAGTTTCTGAGAAGAAGGCATTTGAATATTTTCCCATAGGGTCCAATGTTAATCTATGTCCTGCGGTGGTGGTCATCTTGGATTTCCGATCGCCATAAAAAACAGAAATATTTGTAGAGAACCTTCCAATGATCATTCCTGGGCAGTTTGGTTTCAACTGTCCAAGTGGTTTCAGAGAAGAAGCATTTTGAAACATTTTTCCCATAGGGTACAATGTTAAACTAAGTCCTGCCGTAGCCGCCATTTTGAATTTCATATCGGAACAAAAAACCTTAAGATTGTAGAGGACCATCCAATAAACATCCCATAGGGTCCAATGTTAATCTATGTCCTGAGATGGTGGCCATCTTTGATTTCCGATCGGCATAAAAAACAGTAACTTGGTAAAGGACATTCCAATGATCATTCATTTACAGTTTGGGTTCAGTCAGTTCATTAGTTTCAGAGAAGAAGATCTTTGAAATTTCAGCCAATCAGAGCACATTATTGGCCCTGGCAGCCATATTGAATATCCGACTAGAACGAAAAACAGTTACTTTGTAGAGGACCATCCAAGGAACATTCCTGCTAAGTTTGGTTCCAATCGGCCCAGTGGTTTCGGAGAAGAAGCTTGAAATGTGAAGTTTACAGACGACAGACAACAGACGACAGACGATGGACGCCAAGTGATGGCAATAATTCACCTGGACCTTTGGTCCAGGTGAACTAATAAAGATGGGGATTATTGTATGAGGAACACCTATGTCCACAACAACAAACAATAAAGATGGGGATTATTGTATGAGGAACACCTATGTCAACAACAAGAAACAATAAAGATGGGGATTATTGTATGAGGAACACCTATGTCAACAACAACAAAGATGGGGATTATTGTATGAGGAACACCTATGTCAACAACAACAAAGATGGGGATTATTGTATGAGGAACACCTATGTCAACAACAAACAATAAAGATGGGGATTATTGTATGAGGAACACCTATGTCAACAACAACAACAAATAAAGATGGGAATTATTGTATGAGGAACACCTATGTCAACAACAACAAACAGTAAAGATGGGGATTATTGTATGAGGAACACCTATGTCAACAACAACAAATAAAGATGGGGATTATTGTATGAGGAACACCTATGTCAACAACAAACAACAAATAAAGATGGGGATTATTGTATGAGGAACACCTATGTCAACAACAAACAACAAATAAAGATGGGGATTATTGTATGAGGAACACCTATGTCAACAACAACAAATAAAGATGGGGATTATTGTATGAGGAACACCTATGTCAACAACAACAAACAATAAAGATGGGGATTATTGTATGAGGAACACCTATGTCAACAACAAGAAACAATAAAGATGGGGATTATTGTATGAGGAACACCTATGTCAACAACAACAAATAAAGATGGGGATTATTGTATGAGGAACACCTATGTCCACAACAACAAACAATAAAGATGGGGATTATTCCATGAGGAACACCTATGTCAACAACAAGAAACAATAAAGATGGGGATTATTGTATGAGGAACACCTATGTCAACAACAACAAAGATGGGGATTATTGTATGAGGAACACCTATGTCAACAACAACAAAGATGGGGATTATTGTATGAGGAACACCTATGTCAACAACAAACAATAAAGATGGGGATTATTGTATGAGGAACACCTATGTCAACAACAACAACAAATAAAGATGGGAATTATTGTATGAGGAACACCTATGTCAACAACAACAAACAGCAAAGATGGGGATTATTGTATGAGGAACACATATGTCAACAACAACAAATAAAGATGGGGATTATTGTATGAGGAACACCTATGTCAACAACAAACAACAAATAAAGATGGGGATTATTGTATGAGGAACACCTATGTCAACAACAACAAACAATAAAGATGGGGATTATTGTATGAGGAACACCTATGTCAACAACAAGAAACAATAAAGATGGGGATTATTGTATGAGGAACACCTATGTCAACAACAACAAAGATGGGGATTATTGTATGAGGAACACCTATGTCAACAACAACAAAGATGGGGATTATTGTATGAGGAACACCTATGTCAACAACAAACAACAATAAAGATGGGGATTATTGTATGAGGAACACCTATGTCAACAACAAGAAACAATAAAGATGGGGATTATTGTATGAGGAACACCTATGTCAACAACAACAAATAAAGATGGGGATTATTGTATGAGGAACACCTATGTCCACAACAACAAACAATAAAGATGGGGATTATTGTATGAGGAACACCTATGTCAACAACAAGAAACAATAAAGATGGGGATTATTGTATGAGGAACACCTATGTCAACAACAACAAAGATGGGGATTATTGTATGAGGAACACCTATGTCAACAACAAACAATAAAGATGGAGATTATTGTATGAGGAACACCTATGTCAACAACAACAACAAATAAAGATGGGAATTATTGTATGAGGAACACCTATGTCAACAACAACAAACAGTAAAGATGGGGATTATTGTATGAGGAACACCTATGTCAACAACAACAAATAAAGATGGGGATTATTGTATGAGGAACACCTATGTCAACAACAAACAACAAATAAAGATGGGGATTATTGTATGAGGAACACCTATGTCAACAACAACAAATAAAGATGGGGATTATTGTATGAGGAACACCTATGTCAACAACAACAAACAATAAAGATGGGGATTATTGTATGAGGAATACCTATGTCAACAACAAGAAACAATAAAGATGGGGATTATTGTATGAGGAACACCTATGTCAACAACAACAAATAAAGATGGAGATTATTGTATGAGGAACACCTATGTCAACAACAACAACAACAACAAATAAAGATGGGATTATTGTATGAGGAACACCTATGTCAACAACAACAAATAAAGATGGGGATTATTGTATGAGGAACACCTATGTCAACAACAACACACAATAAAGATGGGGATTATTGTATGAGGAACACCTATGTCAACATCAACAACAACAAATAAAGATGGGGATTATTGTATGAGGAACACCTATGTCAACAACAACAAATAAAGATGGGGATTATTGTATGAGGAACACCTATGTCAACAACAACAAACAATAAAGATGGGGATTATTGTATGAGGAACACCTATGTCAACAACAACAAACAATAAAGATGGGGATTATTGTATGAGGAACACCTATGTCAACATCAACAACAACAACAAATAAAGATGGGGATTATTGTATGAGGAACATCTATGTCAACAACAACAAATAAAGATGGGGATTATTGTATGAGGAACACCTATGTCAACAACAACAAACAATAAAGATAGGATTATTGTATGAGGAACACCTATGTCAACAACAACAAACAATAAAGATGGGGATTATTGTATGAGGAACACCTATGTCAACAACAACAACAAATAAAGATGGGGATTATTGTATGAGGAACACCTATGTCAACAACAACACATAAAGATGGGGATTATTGTATGAGGAACACCTATGTCAACAACAACAAATAAAGATGGGGATTATTGTATGAGGAACACCTATGTCAACAACAACACATAAAGATGGGGATTATTGTATGAGGAACACCTATGTCAACAACAACAAATAAAGATGGGGATTATTGTATGAGGAACACCTATGTCAACAACAACAACAACAAATAAAGATGGAGATTATTGTATGAGGAACACCTATGTCAACAACAACAAATAAAGATGGAGATTATTGTATGAGGAACACCTATGTCAACAACAACAACAACAAATAAAGATGGGGATTATTGTATGAGGAACACCTATGTCAACAACAACAAATAAAGATGGAGATTATTGTATGAGGAACACCTATGTCAACAACAACAACAACAACAAATAAAGATGGGAATTATTGTATGAGGAACACCTATGTCAACAACAACAAACAATAAAGATGGGGATTATTGTATGAGGAACACCTATGTCAACAACAACAAACAATAAAGATGGGGATTATTGTATGAGGAACACCTATGTCAACAACAACAACAAATAAAGATGGGGATTATTGTATGAGGAACACCTATGTCAACAACAACACATACAGATGGGGATTATTGTATGAGGAACACCTATGTCAACAACAACAAACAATAAAGATGGGGATTATTGTATGAGGAACACCTATGTCAACAACAACAAACAATAAAGATGTGGATTATTGTATGAGGAACACCTATGTCAACAACAACAACAAATAAAGATGGGGATTATTGTATGAGGAACACCTATGTCAACAACAACAAATAAAGATGGGGATTATTGTATAAGGAACACCTATGTCAACAACAACAAACAATAAAGAAAAACATGGCAAAACTAAAACTAATGATAATTCAGTCAAGTTTTAGAACCACAGACATTAAATGACCTTGGAAAACAGATGCAAAATTTGATCAGAAAACTACCAATACCAAAACATGCCAGTATCTAATGGCTAATAACAATTTACATCTAGCCATGACTACAATTTTCATCACCAAATCCCAAGTGCTACAACTGTTTTCAATACAAATTAGAATGACATGAAAAAGAAGATGATTTTTCTGTAAGAAATCATTCTACAAATCCCTGAGGTATGAGCTATGTAAATATTCTTAGACAACAATTATTACAAGACAGCCTGTTATATAACATTCTCAACAATACTGTTCTTACAACCCTGGTGGGAAAAATAACTTCTTACCATCATATTTTGATGAATATGACTTTTATTAAGTGATGAAGAATTTTAAAATTGCTATAAATGTTCTAAATAAATATATCCATTGGTTCCACACAAAAAAATGAGAATTATATAATTGAATTCAATATTTTAAAGTTTAAAAAATATTGCAGTAGACAAATCTTAAATAATATTGAAAATAATCTAAACCAGTAAATTTTATGCACTTATTATTGTTATATATTCATTTGATAGAATTAAAGATATAAAAGGAGAATTTATAATAATTACAGTAATAACCGATGATGCCATTAACTGCTCCCCATAGAGATATAGTCAGTATTAAATAACTGAAATATTGTATTTTAATGGAGAGAAACATTTTCCTTTTTTAAAATTAAAGATCAACTGCCATAAAGTATATTTTGCTATTTATTTTTGGTGTTTTAATGCCACTTTCAACAATATTTCAGCTATATCACGGTGACCAGTTTTAGTGGTGGAAAAAGCCGGAGTACCCGGAGAGAACCACCGACCATGGGCAAGCAACTGGTAAACTTTATCATTTGCAGCTGCAAGTCGAGTGCACCCTTTTTTGTAATTTACAAAGCCGCACGTGAACCCACGCCGTATTGGTGATAGGCTTGTATGAGTTGCTAGGTAATCCAGCTACCTAACTCATTGAGCCACCCGGGCCCTCCTGCCATAAAGTAATAGTTTTTATAGAAATAATGAGAACACTAATATGTACAGAAATATGTAGGACATTCATTCATTGACCTCATAATTTTTTTTACTAAATTTGATCATTGGTCTGAAACATGAAACTTCATAATTTGTTCCCCACAATTTTAGCAATGCTGCGTGATATACAAATGTAGCATATCACTATGTTCACCTCTTTTTCAACACTCTATGACATTGTATTTCATCATTTTAACAATACTTTTTCAAGACTCTATGACATTGTACCTCTCCATTTTGTACCCCATTTCACCATGGGTATGTGACATTGTTCTTCATCATTTCTTACCCCCTTTTTTCATGGGTCTGAGGGACCTGAGTGGTTCATGTTGTTCACTTCAGACCATAAGTCTAACACTACTAACATAGGTTGTAGCCCCAGAGTCACTTCAAGTGTTTAAAGGTTAATAAATACCTACCCATTTCATCGCTTATTTTTGCAAAAATTGTCTGGTACTATGATACCATAGCACTGAATATTATTTGACTCTCCCATGTAATATGATACTGTGGTAGGGTAAGAAATGTGACTTACCCCTGTACTGTTGATACAGATGATGCAGAGTCTAACTTGCTTTCCTCTTCATCAGGTTTAGATGCACTCTCTTTGACTTTCTGTTTTGTCACCAATCTTACATCAGAGGTTTCTTCCTCAACTTTTTCAGGAGTATTCTCTACAGCTTCTGTTTTTCGTGGAGTCAAATCAGGAATTTTCACTGTATGTAAATGTCAAATATCCACTTTAAATAACATTATAGAAACAATTTATATATAACAATCTACAAATACATATGTAGTATTTCAAATTTTTATAAAATATACAGACCATCATTTTTGTTCATGTTATATCAAATTTCATAAACTTATCAAATAATTTATGGAAATTATATTTTGTTGGTAGTTTCTAAAAATACAAAAAACAGGATATCCATAGATCTTTCTCTATATTTTCAAAAATCAGTTCCAATTTCAGTAACCTTGAATATCTACCAAGATTAAAACCTTTGGGTGATATGGAACTTCAAAGATATATCAGTTTGTGATTTTGGTAACAATTTAACACACTACTCCATAATATATTTTGTTGCTCGAATGTAGAATATCTATGTCTTGATCATATCACTTGATCGTTATAAGTAACAAGTATTCTGTCTTAAATGTCTACCCCCATATTCTTTCCTTTTTTGAGAAAGATACCTTCTAAAATTCCTATTTAATATAAAGGAAGAGTTTTGCATACAAACTTTTTGATGACATATTCCAAGTCAAAAATGACCTGATCAAATTGCAATAATTATATGCAAATAGTAACAAACAAGTATACAAAATTTAGAGTAATTTCATCTAAATCGTAGGAGCAGTTGTGTGTACATATTATTATGACAGACGAACAGGATGAAAACAACGTGTCTCTTCCAGGGGAAGACATTATTCAAGTAATTTATATTGTAGCTACATTACAATTGTTATATTTTATAACATGGCAATTAATTACCTCTAAATTTAAGACTTTTCCAGTACTTTTTGTGGATATCTGTTACATTTTTAATTGTCTTTATTGCACTAAAATAAAACAAGTAATGTAGTAATAGTAAGATTTATCATAATATTAGCAAAAAAAGGGTACAGAACAAACTCACCTTTGACCTTTTTCAGCATTTTCATTCCAATGTATTGATGACACTAGGTGTTACTGTTTTTGTGTTTTGATTAACAATATCTTTTAATGTTTATAGATCTCTTATAGTTCTAGAGTTGTTCTGAAGAACAATCAAAAATTATACTTACCTAGCCATTGGATCAGACATTTGTAAGAGAGGACATGGATCTCCCAACAGTACAGATGTACACATACACATTGAGTGTGATATAGATGTCAAATTATAACCACCCTGAAAATGTAAAATTTAATCAGAGTTTGATCCAAGTTTCTAAATTACAGCCACCTGAAAATATAAACACTTATAAATGGAGTGTGAGATGACATATTCTTAATATGCTTCAGATTTTTTCCATATATCATTCCCAAAAAGTATTTGCAAGTGTATGTTTCATAAAAGAGTTCAGTGAAGATTTTTACAGAATACATCACTTTTTTAAGATTAATTAGACAATTTCTTAGAAGAATTTTAATTAGCATTCATATATTATGCTATGTTAAAGTATGTCTTTAGCCACATCCATGATAAATATAAGGTCAATTTAAAAAGTAAATGGCACTCTAATGATCATTTGTATACAGTTGAGGTTTGTTAGCTATATATATAGGTGGTCATTATTTTTAGGTCTTAAGCCGGTATAGCTAATTTTGGCTTTCTGATCAACACTAATACAAACGAGACAGAATTCATTGGCACAAAAACACATATCATTATGCATGCTTTCCCTCAACATAATACAATAAGAATAACACGCATCTTACCTCTAATGAAAGAACAACCCTACCATTGGCTAATCCAGATAACATGTGTGTCATGTAGGCATATCCTACAGGAGATATCAAGTAATGTCCCTGTAACAACAATTATATAATGTCAAACAACAATTATACAATGTCAAACAACAATTACATGTCAAAAGAACAAGGTAAAATATAAAACAGGTTTTCAGCTATAACAAGCCGAGAACAAGCTACTTTCAATGAAATGATGATCATTTACTAGACCACCATGCTTAGTTGGATTTTTATACATGTAGTGCTATCTTAATGAAACTAGAGGCTCAGTTGGCTGAGCCTGTGTCGCTCACCTTTCATTCTGCTTTGAGGAAACTTAATACAGAACCTTCCATAGGTGCTTCCCACCAAATTTCGGTTCATTTGGCTAAGCAATTTCAGAGAAGAAGATTTTTAGAAATCGACCAATCAGAAACAAGAACTGCCTGTGGCGGCCATGTTTCTTAATGGATCAGGACAAATTGAGCAATCTTCACAGAGGACCTGCCAAAGATGCTTCCCACCAAGCTTCGGTTCATTTGGCCAAACAGTTTCAGAGGAGAAGATTTTTTAGAAATCAATCAATCAATCAGAAACAAGAATTGTCTGTGGCGGCCATGTTTGTTAGCGGATTGGGATGAAATGAGCAGTCTTTACAGAGGACCTTCCAAAGATGCTTCCTTCCAAGTTACGGTTCATTTGGCAAGGCGGTTTCAAAGGAGAAGAATTTTAAAAATCAGCCAATCAGAAACAAGAATCGTCTGTGGTGGCCATATTTGTTAACGAATCAGGACGAAATGAGCAATCTTTATAGAGGACCTTCCATAGATGCTTCCTACCAAGTTTCCGTTCATTTGGCCAAGCGGTTTCAGAGGAGAAGATTTTTAAAAATCGGCCAATCAGAAACAAGAATTGCCTGTGGTGGCCTTGTTTGTTAATGGATCGGGACGAAATGAGCAAACTTTATAGAGGACCTTCCATAGATGCTTCCTACCAAGATTCAGTTCATTTGGCTAAGGGGTTTCAGAGGAGAAGATTAAAATGTGAAAAGTTAACGGACGACGGATGCCAAGTGATGGCAAAAGCTCACATTGCCTTTGGCAAGGTGAGCTAAAAACAGTCTGCAGGTAGACATGTCGCTCCATACAGTCACATTATCCTGATTCCAAGCCAACTAGTCGTTCTTTTGCCCCTTAATGCTGTGTGTTTAGATAGTAAGAAGCAAATACCCATTTTATAGTCTTTGGATTGAGGTGGGGATGCATTACACCCCAATGTGTTTTTTCCCATAAGATATATACTGATATCGATGTTTGAAGGTTTTCCCTACAGTTAGAAGTACTTTATTTCAAAAAGCAATCTTATTTACTATATCAAAGCATGGCTGGAAAAAGTAAGTGGCAAGGAAAATAAAGTTGGATTGTATGAAAAATATTTGACTCGCACTTATAAATATGTTAGAATTATTTCTGGCAATTGAAGGAAGTAAAAATGTTTAAGCTAGAACTTAAGGTTTCTGAATGTATATAAGTTTTAATATTTTGATCATCATGGGTATGAAATATGAATTATTTCTGTCAAATTTTTAAATAATAATCAAGTAACCCACTTTAAGTAAAATAATAATTCATGTTTTACACACGACTGATGTGAAGTAATACTAAAGGAAACAATAAAATAAACAATAACTTTATTGAAGAGTATGATTAAAATGAATAATTAAAATAAATGAAGAAATCAGGAATGGAAGGGAAAGTTGTTTGTGTTTGTACTACAATGAACTGATAATACAGTTGTCTTTGAAAGAAATACAATAAGGGAGGTAGCCAAACAAAGTGATATCATGGGGAGGTAGCCAAACAAAGTGATATCATGGTAATTATGTGTACTGACCTTTGAAGTGTAAAGTACATGTATTGAGTTTAGTCCATGTACCTTTATTTACAATTCTATATACCTATATTCACTAACATTGGTATTACTCACATATCATACTGAATGTAAATATTAATACTTACCAAAGGATCACCCAAGGCTGAATCAAATCCAGCTGATACTAATACTAGCTCAGGTGCAAACTGTAAAATATAATCAAATTCATTTATTTTTCATCATAATTACAACAATGACAAGACCTTTTTTCCAAAGGATTAAATTTAAAATATTTCTGAAACTGTTTTATACTTTATAACATAATTAACTCAAAGTGAAGAAAAAATTAATTTTCTAAAATTTGTACTGAAACACATTTCTTTACAGTAGTACTTTTTACAATTGATAACTTCACAATATACAGTTATTTCATGCCTGTTCAGGGAACAGTCAAAACTATTGACCCAAGGTGCTGGAGATGACTTGAGAACTGTTGCCTGAGGCTTTTGGCCTCAGGCAACAGTTCCCAAGTCATCCCCAGCACCGAGGGACAATAGTATACAGTTATTTAATGAGAGTGCAGGCAATAGATCAAAATATTTTCCCGAGGTATTGGGAAAGACCAAAATGTTCTATTGCCCGATGCAAACGACCGAGGGAAATAGAACACATTGCTTTCCCAATACCGAGGGAAAAATTGTTTGATCTATTGACCTAATTTTTTTTTTTTAGACAGATTAAAAAAAAACTGCTGTTTTCAATATTTAAATATTGTTTAACAATTTTGACAAATAACACAAATTATCTTATTCATAATAAAAATGAAGATTCTTAAATTTTTTAATCTGCACTTGTTTTTAGACTGCGGGAGGGACATATATATACGAGGGACATATATATATATATATATATGTCCCTTGGGAAAGAAATTTACATTTATTTTCTTTAAGAAATACGTTATAAGTAGATTGCACAATTTAAAGTTAGATACAGATATTGCACATATAGAACCTCTTCAAATGAAACGTCACATTGCTTTTAAAATGTTGTCATGAAATAAATGACGTCACTCTGCTGAAAGAGCCATAATGTCAGGAATCGTACTGCACACGAAGTTACAATTATACACAAAATGTCACGGTCAACGGGTTAAATCGGTTTAGATAACAACACTTTCATACGCTGTAATATCCGATGTGGACTAGACAAGATTTTGGATTGGTAATAAATATTCATGAGATTGCTTTGACCAATCACAGTAAAGGTCAAAGGTAGCCAGGCAATAGAACACCAGGCAATAGATCACCAGGCAATAGAACACTAGAAAGTCAAAACCCCAAAAATAGTTGAAAATAAAAAATACTTCATAAAACATGTAAAACTTTACCATTAGGTAATAATTTTGACTGTTCCCTGAACAGGCATGAAATAACTGTTTTATTATCTTACATACATGCACATAACCACAAATCTACTGAAGATGATAATGTCAGCATACCATACCATTAAAAAATTGGAGCACAACATTGTTTTGAAAGAAATACAGCATTTTGTTGACTGAATGGTCACTGGTGCGCTTGACAGGAATGACGCACTGCGCATCGTTCTCGGGCATGGAACAGTTCGGATCCGGAAGTAGGGGAACAGTCAACTGTTTCACTCCGCCGGCCATTTTTAAAATTTTCTTGTAATCAGATAAAAATATAGCATATGAAAAATATATACTATAAGTTAATAAAAGAAAATGTTTTTTTAATTCATCCCTAAACCCCCACCCCCACCCCCAAAAAATAATCTTTAATAATTATACCTCATAAGCTATAGGCATGACTATCTGTTGAAATGCAGCAACGTATTCAGCATCACCCATGTAACCCTGGAAACAAAAATAAACAACTTCTAGAAAAGCTATTCTTTTTTTTTTTAATATGCAGTGGTTCATATAATTTGATGTAAGGCAATCTTATATATCAACTCTATTGGTTGATTTAAATTTAATGGAACCGCATCTGTGATGTAATGGTTAGAGTGCTCGCCTCAAGTGTGGTAGATCGTGAATTCAAGCCCAATTTCAGGTCAAACCAAAGACTATAAAATTGGCATTTGATATTTCTCCACTAAGCACACAGTATTAAGGGGAAAGAGCAAAGACTGGTTGGCTTGGATTCAGGATAATGTCTGAGTGGGGCGACATGTCTATCCGTGGACTGTTGTTTAAGTGAGCTAGCACTATGAAATCCAACTAAGCGTGTTGGTCTAGTACAAAGCGGACTTTATCATCATTTCATTGAAGATTAACTTGTTCTCGCCATGATATAGTTGAAAAATTGCTGAGTTGGTGCTAAAAAAAAATCCCTCACTCACTTAATTTAATGGTATAACATTAGGTTACAGTAAAAGTAAAATCTGTTTTAATCTTACACGGCATACCAGAACAATTTTGGATTAGATATAGTACATTTTCCAGTACTAATCTTAGATGATAAGCTATGTATATTACCATCAGTTGTATTCCCCATTCTTGTACTGATTAATACTTGAAGACATATCACACACGCATACACTTTCTCTCAGATTATATAATATTGGTTATCTATATTAAGTGATCTAGAAGTAATACATCACACTGCCATTTTGTCAATTTTACTGATTTGAATTGTCACCTTTAGCAAGAAATTGTTAGAAATTTCCACAGACTGCATCTGTATATTTCACAGTGAAGACTTGGGGAGCACAATTTTGATTGGTTGGATGAATGATTTTGACCTCTGAGAAGATCGAATTTTAATTAAATTGGTTAATATCACAAAAACTAAGAGAAAGCTTGCCTTTTGTAATATCATGTAATATTTTAAGAGAATTGTACAAACATAAAATTGTACACAAATTTTTTTTTTTTATTCTGACAGAAGAAGGTGCTTCCTACCCAATTTCGGTTCATTTGGCTACTCGGTTTCAGAGGAGAAGATTTTTTTTAGAAATAACCAGAAAAAAGAATTGCCTATGGTGGCCATGTTTGTTAACAGATCGGGACGAAATTAGCAATCTTTAGAGAGGACCTTCCATAGATGCTTCCTACCAAGTTTTGGTTCATTTTGGCCAAGCGGTGACAGAGCAGAAGATTTTTAGGAATCAGAAACAAGAATTGCCTGTGGCAGCCATGTTTCTTAATGAATCGGAACGATATGAACATTGTTTTAGAGAACCTTCCATAGATGCTTCCTACCAATTTTCAGTTCATTTGGCCAAGCGGTTTCAGAGGAGAAGAATTGTTTTTAATTTACCAATCAGAAACAAGAATTGCCTGTGGCGGCAATGTTTGTTAATGGATCAGGACAAAAAGAGCAATCTTTATAGAGAACCTTCCATAGATGCTTCCTACCAATTTTCGGTTCATTTAGCCAAGTGGTTTCAGAGGAGAATATTTAAAAAAATCGACCAATCAAAAACAAGAATTGCCTGTGGCAGCCATATTTGTTAACGGATCAGGACGAAATGTGCAATCTTTATTGAGGACCTTCCATAGATGCTTCTTACCAAGTTTCAGTTCAATTGGCTAAGTGGTTTTGGAGGAGAAGATTAAAATGTGAAAAGTTAATGGACGACGGATGCCAAGTGATGGTTAATTTAGCAAGGTGAGCTTAAAAAAAAGAAGACATTTCCTTTATACTCAGTTGTAATAGCATATACAAATTTAAAAATATACCAAAAGATTTTTTTCTATTGTTGACATATACAAAGGAAACAAAACTTTTTATCTGACTAAAACAAATACTCTAGCTATCAATAAAACTGTTAATATTATACCTACATAATTCCAGGCAATGTTAACATTATATCCTTCTCCATCTCCTTCACCAACTTTCTTCTCTGAACCATCTTCTGATGATGGATAAAAATCGCCATAGTCATAACGATGTAGACTGATTAAAAGAACACTGGAATATAAAAAACATCAGTAACTCACAAAGACTGGTTTTAAATTAACCTTTGATATGGCTACAAGTAAATGTGCCTACATTAACTATGTAAAGTAGTCTGTCTACTACTGTAAAGATATTACTAGTAAATATTCATGTAAAGTATATATTGGCTTTTTCACTTTTTCAATTGTAGATAATATTTATTGTTGTTTTCTCTTTAATGTTACCAAGGTACATTGTAGGTAATATTATTTTACATATCTTTTTTTTAACATGATAAAATGTAGACAGCAAAACAGACAGGACCAACATTTTCAACAGACATATTGGAGGAATGGTTTGTGAATCATTCTTGTATTACTATTTATATATATATTTCTGGTAACCTTTATTAATACAATGACATACAGATAACAAATTAAAGTACAACAATAAATAATATCAAAACAGCTATATACAATATTTACAACAGGAGAGACAGATAGTTACAACAGGAGAGACAGATAGTTACAACAGGAGAGACAGATAGTTACAACAGGAGAGACAGATATTTACAACAGGAGAGACAGATAGTTACAACAGGAGAGACAGATAGTTACAACAGGAGAGACAGATAGTTACAACAGGAGAGACAGATAGTTACAACAGGAGAGACAGATAGTTACAACAGGAGAGACAGATAGTTACAACAGGAGAGACAGAGAGTTACAACAGGAGAGACAGAGAGTTACAACAGGAGAGACAGAGTTACAACAGGAGAGACAGATAGTTACAACAGGAGAGACAGATAGTTACAACAGGAGAGACAGATAGTTACAACAGGAGAGACAGATAGTTACAACAGGAGAGACAGAGAGTTACAACAGGAGAGACAGAGAGTTACAACAGGAGAGACAGAGAGTTACAACAGGAGAGACAGATAGTTACAACAGGAGAGACAGATAGTTACAACAGGAGAGACAGATAGTTACAACAGGAGAGACAGATAGTTACAACAGGAGAGACAGAGAGTTACAACAGGAGAGACAGATAGTTACAACAGGAGAGACAGATAGTTACAACAGGAGAGACAGATAGTTACAACAGGAGAGACAGATAGTTACAACAGGAGAGACAGATAGTTACAACAGGAGAGACAGATAGTTACAACAGGAGAGACAGATAGTTACAACAGGAGAGATAGTTACATTTATCAGCCATGAGGACAAACAAATAACAGGAAGGTAAACAATTAGTATACATGTATTCTGATAAATTAACATAGACAATTGTCACCTTGTATTAAATGTGTTTTACCTGCTATCTTCATAGAACTGATGTTGTGTTCCATTTCCATGGTGAATATCCCAATCCAAAATCAATATTCTGAAAAAACAAATATTAGTATACATGTATATTGTTTATCTTCAGTAATAAGCAGTTTTAAAGCTTTTCTTTGGAAATATCAAATAAATTATTTATAGTACTTTGAAATATATTGTACAGAAGATATATGATGGCTGTTGTGGTCGTACGGTAGTTAGATTTACAACTACCTGTGCAATCAGTGCCTATCACCACTCATGGTGAGGTGTTCTTGATACAACTTTATGTGATAAAGTTTAACACTGGTTTTCATTGGGAAATAAGGTTTCCTCTACCAATAAAACTGACTGCCATGATCTGACTGAAATATTGCTGAAAGTGGTGTTAAACATCATAGCCCCAACACTAACCCTGCAGCAGATATAGAAAAACAGCATTTATGAAGGTCAAGACAGACATTAAAACTCATGTCACCATGAGTTCAGTGTGTGTCTAAACCTTCAGAACTGACATTATTGGATTTTTTATCGGTAACAAAAAATGTGTTAGATGTCACACTGACCTATAATTATGAGTACATGTATCAGTCAGTCAATTAATGCTCGGATGAGATTAAAGTAAAAATGGATACAGTGTTGATAAATATAGAATAACAGTCTGTTTTCTTCTTGATACTGACTTACAATGAATATTAGATGAGCCTGCTTTGTTAATATTAAAAACAAATATGACAGTTAATCTTTTTGTCCAAAATAGACAAATGTACTTCTCCGAGACTTATCACTTTTTGGTGCTCTCCTTACTGACCTCTCAATACAGGGTTGACTACAAAAATTTGGATTTTCTTATAATTCCTCTTATAATATTCTAAATAGGAACTTGAAGCTGAGTTCAATATATCCATTACATATGTATACTGTGACTTAGATTTAGATATTTAATACTTCTTGGTTATGACAAACGTAAAATCTCACCTTTTCAATCCAAAATTTTCCTGAGCATATTTGGCAGCGATGGCAATGCTGTTGAAAAAACAGAATCCCATACATCTAGTACATTCTGCATGGTGGCCTGGTGGTCTGTAAAGAAATAACAATATTAAACAGAATCACATCACGGATGTGACATTAACCTTTTTACCAACTTGTCCATACAGACTAGTAGCCCTAAATTTTAGTTGTCCGAAAGCAAGAAATACTTGTTCAAAATTTCCTTAATGTAAATCGACCCATTTTTTATAATGCAAACTGAGGACCCTGCAACATTACTATCATTGTCATTGTATTTAGTGCATGTACACTAATGTCTTGTATTCCAATAAGTTTTCAAATTGCCATATTCATTTGATGCAGAAGTTCATTTTCATGTCTAGGTGAATAAAAATTGGATATAATACCCTCTATTCTGTAAGATTTATTGACATGAACTTGGTGCTGCAATTTCCTTTCATTTTTTGCTAAAAATGGATATAATCCCATATTGAGGGTATTCATGCCTGTCAAAGTTCTTCATCCAGGATTCTAACAACTCTCTATTCTTTATTTCCCTTCAGTTTTCTACTGTCACTGCAACTTTTTTTTGCTTGCTGTTATTTAGGAATCTCAATGTCAATGAGAATGCCCTTTTGGCAAAATCTATTAGCACATGTATCTGACACTGCACTGTTGCCACATGCAGCAGAAATTTGGGTCAGCCTCCATTGACCCAAAAAGGTCACTGTCACCACCACGTTTTGGCTTTCATTTGCAAGAATTGATTCTAAAATAGTATTGATGGTTCTGTTTGGTGATAATTTTTTTACAAAAGCTTCTTAATGGTAATAGTTAGTGGTTCATGCGATATCCATCATCACCCATTTTAATTTTGGAAATCAAAACATCCTTCCATAGGTCCATCCCAGCAATACCTTATTATCCCCATGATTTATTGTCTGTAATTATGTCATTATTATAACTATATTACTGTTCCCTTGACAACTATTAATCAATCAATCAGCCTACTCCCACCCACCATACTACTTTTTATAGAACAGACTCCATTTCAACTGCACTGTTTTAAGTTTGCATTCCACTTCAATAGTAGACTATCAGTCTGTGTGTCCTTGTTTCAATAATATAAGAATAGTACAAACTAACACTGTTCCAAGACTATTTCTAAACATGATATAAAGTTTGAAAGTAATCTTTCAATGTATAATCAACATCAACTACATTTACCTTACAACTGCAACTCCACTTGAAGCCTGGAATACAAAATATATGAAGGATATATTATATTAAGTAAAAATGTATAGATTTAACTAAATCAATCTTCAGAATAAATTTTTCCCCATTGCAGGCAAAGCTAAACTTTGAACCACAGGATTCTGATCCTCTTAAATCCTGGGTCTCTGTTTGCACAAATATGAATATACATCACTATAATGCTGTACATCAAATGTTGTACCATTTCTATTGCTACTTCTTGAAAAGATTATTCCCCCTTTTTGACCTCCTACTAGCCCCTCTCCATGGAAGATTAATTTCCTTTGTACAAGTTTGGCTCATAAGATTTCCAAGAGAAGATGAAAATGTGAAAAAGTTAACAGAAACCAGTGATTGCCATGTGTTCTAAAAAGGATTTAAAAAGAACCTTATATATACATACCTGTCCTGTTAAAACTGCTTGGACAACATTTAATAAACTACCTGTGGCTAACAAGGCACAATTGTATGTTTCCTGTTAAAAAAAGAAAAACAATCCATGAACATTGTATGTTTTATAAAACTAATTTTTGAACTATCTCCATGGCAAGATTGGACAAGGGTGTTTGGTATTTTAACCTAAACAGAATAGTGAGGACATTGCCATTATTTCGGTGTAGAGAGGTCAATCTGTCTGTATTTCCATGTAAACAATTTATACAATAAAACCTACCAATTATTCCATGTAGACAGCTCAAAGGACACACTGTTATTTACTAATTTCCAGGTACAGTGCAGAGATAGTAAAATGTCTACATGTCCACACAGATAGTACAGAGAGTGAGCAAGTGAGCAATTCTATATCATGGCGAGAACATGCTACAGCGAGATGATGATGATGCCCGAATGTATGGGAAAAACCTTTACTTCAAATGTTGACAAATATTTACCCGACACCCTTAGTTGGATTTTCATAGTGCTAGCGCACTGAAACACAAAAACAGTCCCCCGGTAGATATGCTGCTCCATTTGGACGCATTATCCTGATTCTGAGCCAACCATTCTTTGCTCTTACTGCCTAATGCTGCATGCTTCGTGGAGAAGCAGCATATGCCAATTTCATAGTCTTTGGTTTGACCCGACTAGGGCTTGATCCCACGATCTACTGCTCTCAAGGAGAGCACATTAGCCATTACACCACCAATGTGGTTTGATAGTGCAGAGAAGACATATCCATATTTCCAGGGAGATAGTGTAAATTTTATCATAGATGTCTTGCTTGTGTGGAACATTAGGAATATCCCATAAAAGTTTGTTTGGGTATTAAGTATTTCCTTTAAATTTGTATGAGAATGACCTTTACCTCAAATGTTGACAAATACTTACCTGACATAAGTATATAGAATTAAACTTTCCAGCTAACTGCCTCAGCTCATCTGTACTCTTCTCTTCTATTGTCTTCATCTCCTCTATATATGTAGAACTGAAAATAAATATGTATAAAAGCATATGTACCACACATATTATATCCATGTGGTCCTTTCATACTGAATTTGACAAGCTTTGGTATCAGAGAAACAAACTAAAATGATGTTGAGGCTTACCAGAGAAGTAGTTTGTTTTCTGGTAGTTAGATATACTAACAACCATTACTGGTTTTTTTTCAACTAGTTGTCAAAAGTTTACAATATTTTTTCAATTTAGGATTCAAAATAAACCACAAAGCCACAATTGTTATGAAATTGTGCTTTCTTTATATTTATTTATAGTATCAGGTAGAAAATTTATTTGTGTAAGCAGTGTACAAGTTTACCTCCTGTTGATTGTAACAGTTAGTATCATTCAATCCAATTACCTATGTATGAGCTGTAATTCTGCTTCACTGGCAGGTCGAGACTGAAAAACAAATTGTAAAATTATTATATACATACACCATTGCATCACCCAATAATATTGTAGTCAATAAAATATATATGTGTTCAAAGTTTGAGGTGAGAGGTGATAATGCTGATATTGGTGGAATTGTTGACCATCACTATTTAAACTTTCCTTTCATAAATTTTCAATATCCATTTATTCTGACCCTAATTAAAATCTCCTAGTTTTATTTTGAAGTCCATGTTTTTTCAACCATGTTGGTAAATGTTTCAATTACCACTGTTAAAGTCCATGGAAGTCAATATTCTCCTATTAAAGGTCTGTCAACAGTCATGAATCTGCCACCAAACAGTCAAAAGTCAAGTCAGATTGTTCAAGATTCAAAAGTAATGAATCAAATCAGTCATTGATCATTTAACATAACTTTAAAGCCACTTAATTGGTAGTTCTCCTTTTTAAATATATGGTGGACTTTGTATTTCTATATATATAGTTCAATCCTATGGTACTATACATTCCATCATGTATTTATGTGCTATTTCAACCAATTTTTCGCCACCATTTCAACAGGTTCAACAGGACCCTGATATACATAACAATTTTAAAACTCTACATATTATCATTTCCAAGAAAAGAAAATTTATTATCCAAATTTAAGATATTTTCAAATTTCATGGGTCATAACTCCAGTCTTACAGTTTAGAAAGTATCAGGGTTAGGGTTAGGGTTTTAGGGTTGTGATATTTAATGCCACTTTCCTAATACTGATACTTTCTAAACTGTAAGACTGGAGTTATGACCCATGAAAGTATCATAAATTTCATTTTTATTATTAATCTAAAACTGTACCTGTACTCTGAGACACCTGTCAAGTAAACCCCATTCTTTATGTTTATCAAATATTCTTGTTATTCTGTCTGGATCTTCTGGATGTCTCCTGTAGCGAGAGAGAAATCAAAGAATTCTTTAAAATTTGATGTAGATATTTCAAACCATATAAGAGCAACTGTAAAGAAATAACTCATTTAATCGAAATCAAAAGACATGTTTTTAAAATGGAAACATACACCATCAACCGCAAGGGAACTCTAGGAAAAAGATATTGGACCTAGTTTCTCTTCTGTGGGTATAACCCCTTTTAAAGGGGTATCCACTATCAAAACTCACCCTAACTCAAAGGACAAAAATGAGCCCCTTCTTTTTGGAGAATGCCACACTCATTGCACATAAAAGACAACTTGCAGCAGCTCATAAGGAGCGAAGTCTTTTTTAGAATTGGTCATTAGTAACCTGTTTCAAAGCAAAATTTTCAGATCCTATCCTTTATCTCCCATTTTCCTTATGACAATCAAACATCCATCCATAGCCCCATCCCAGTTGAACGTCTTACCTACATATTGTGTATGAAAACTTATTGTTATAATGAATATAGTTGAAATACTGCTTACTTGAAGTCAATAAATCACACAATATTAAATCACACATTTTCTGCTAAAGCATGTTTTAATTATATAATGGAAACAATGGTTGATTATGAAATATATCAAGAATTTTTATTTAAAAAAGTGTAAAAAGATTATCGATAGTTTTTTTAAAAGTCTTAAAAAACAAAGCACTCTGGTCTGCAAAAGAACAGGAAAAAGAATGTCCTTTCATAGTTATAAACCTCTGTGGTATTTTTTTCCTTAATTTTTATAATAAGACATTCCATGCCCTCATAATCAACAATCTCCACAGGGTCATAGCTAAACCTTTAAAAAATAACATTTCATGTGGACAATCCGTGAAGGGCAATGTCAAAATTCAGAAAAATTGCTCCATTTTTCTTTGAAGAATAATGAACCATGCTTTATGATTCTATCTGTACAATGCACCACATCGGTGGTGTAATGGTAAGCGTGCTCCCCTAGAGTTTGGTAGATCGTGGGATCGATCACCAGTTGGGTTAAACCAAATGCTATAAAATTTATATTTGCTGCTTCTCTGCTAAGCATGCAGCATTAAGGAGTAAGAGCAAAGACTGGTTGGCTCAGAATCAGGATAATGTGTCCGAGTGGAGCGACATGTCTACCTGAAGACCGCTGTTTCAGTGAGCTAGCACTATAAAAATCCAGCTGAGTGTGTTTGTCTAGTACAAAGCGGACATCATCATCTTATGGAAAAAAAAATTAGCTGAAAATTTGTTTATTTGGCATTGAACAACAATCACTTACTCACTCACTCTATCTGTACAATGAAAGATATAATTATCTATTAAATAACAGAGTGTTAATCTTACCATGAATTGCTATTCTTATGGGCTCTCATAGCATCATCATACACTATACAAGTCCTGAAAAATAAACAATATTTAAACAAGGGAGATCACTCTCATAGCATCATCATACACTATACAAGTCCTGAAAAATAAACAATATTTAAACAAGGGAGATCACTCTCATAGCATCATCATACACTATACAAGTCCTGAAAAATAAACAATATTTAAACAAGGGAGATCACTCTCATAGCATCATCATACACTATACAAGTCCTGAAAAATAAACAATATCTAAACAAGGGAGATCACTCTCATAGCATCATCATACACTATACAAGTCCTGAAAAATAAACAATATTTAAACAAGGGAGATCACTCTCATAGCATCATCATACACTATACAAGTCCTGAAAAATAAACAATATTTAAACAAGGGAGATCACTCTCATAGCATCATCATACACTATACAAGTCCTGAAAAATAAACAATATCTAAACAAGGGAGATCACTCTCATAGCATCATCATACACTATACAAGTCCTGAAAAATAAACAATATTTAAACAAGGGAGATCACTCTCATAGCATCATCATACACTATACAAGTCCTGAAAAATAAACAATATCTAAACAAGGGAGATCACTCTCATAGCATCATCATACACTATACAAGTCCTGAAAAATAAACAATATTTAAACAAGGGAGATCACTCTCATAGCATCATCATACACTATACAAGTCCTGAAAAATAAACAATATTTAAACAAGGGAGATCACTCTCATAGCATCATCATACACTATACAAGTTCTGAAAAATAAACAATATCTAAACAAGGGAGATCACTCTCATAGCATCATCATACACTATACAAGTCCTGAAAAATAAACAATATTTAAACAAGGGAGATCACTCTCATAGCATCATCATACACTATATAAGTCCTGAAAAATAAACAATATTTAAACAAGGGAGATCACTCTCATAGCATCATCATACACTATACAAGTCCTGAAAAATAAACAATATTTAAACAAGGGGGATCACTCTCATAGCATCATCATACACTATACAAGTCCTGAAAAATAAACAATATTTAAACAAGGGAGATCACTCTCATAGCATCATCATACACTATACAAGTCCTGAAAAATAAACAATATTTAAACAAGGGAGATCACTCTCATAGCATCATCATACACTATACAAGTCCTGAAAAATAAACAATATCTAAACAAGGGAGATCACTCTCATAGCATCATCATACACTATACAAGTCCTGAAAAATAAACAATATTTAAACAAGGGAGATCACTCTCATAGCATCATCATACACTATACAAGTCCTGAAAAATAAACAATATTTAAACAAGGGAGATCACTCTCATAGCATCATCATACACTATACAAGTCCTGAAAAATAAACAATATCTAAACAAGGGAGATCACTCTCATAGCATCATCATATACTATACAAGTCCTGAAAAATAAACAATATTTAAACAAGGGAGATCACTCTCATAGCATCATCATACACTATACAAGTCCTGAAAAATAAACAATATTTAAACAAGGGAGATCACTCTCATAGCATCATCATACACTATACAAGTCCTGAAAAATAAACAATATCTAAACAAGGGAGATCACTCTCATAGCATCATCATACACTATACAAGTCCTGAAAAATAAACAATATTTAAACAAGGGAGATCACTCTCATAGCATCATCATACACTATACAAGTCCTGAAAAATAAACAATATTTAAACAAGGGAGATCACTCTCATAGCATCATCATACACTATACAAGTTCTGAAAAATAAACAATATCTAAACAAGGGAGATCACTCTCATAGCATCATCATACACTATACAAGTCCTGAAAAATAAACAATATTTAAACAAGGGAGATCACTCTCATAGCATCATACACTATACAAGTCCTGAAAAATAAACAATATCTAAACAAGGGAGATCACTCTCATGGCATCATCATACACTATACAAGTCCTGAAAAATAAACAATATTTAAACAAGGGAGATCACTCTCATAGCATCATACACTATACAAGTCCTGAAAAAAAACAATATCTAAACAAGGGAGATCACTCTCATACACTACAAAGTCAAGAGATTCTGAATAGACCAGTTTTTGTGCTAGATATTCTGAAAAGAGTCTGAAAATTCTGAAAATTACTAAAAATTCTGAAAAGATTCTGAACATTACTGAAAATTCTGAACAGATTCTGAAAATTGCTGAAAATTCTGAAAATTGCTGAAAATTCTGAACAGATTCTGAACATTACTGAAAATTCTGAACAGATTCTGAACATTGCTGAAAATTCTGAACAGATTCTGAAAATTCTGAACAGATTCTGAACATTATCTTTCTTCTTAAATCAATATATTTTACTTCATTTTCATTAGATTTTAACTAAATACATAATGTGATATTTCACTAATTATTTATCTAAAAAAAATAGAGCAACTATATTATTTCATTTTCTTTATTTCAATCTTTCTTCTTAAATCAATATATTTTACTTCATTTATATTAGATTTTTACTAAATATCGCATGCGATATTTCACTGATTAATTATTTTAAAAAAAAAATTACAACAACTACTGTATAACCGGTAATTTCTGCCGTGTGAAATTTCTGCGGTTTTGGTCTAAAAAGAAGACATTTAATTTTTGCAGATTTTTTTTTCTGCGGATTGAAAATCTTGGCACCGAAAAAAAAATTTGCTTGTTTTACAGGAAGCAACAACTGAAGCGATGTTACGATAAACAACTGGTGCACATTACAGTGATCCTTAGAAGTAAAAACATATTTAGTTCTTTAAAAAGTTTTCAAACGTTGCAACTTCTGAATACGCACTTGGTTAACTTCAAATTTGTCTTAAGAAACTATTTTTTCACTGTTTTCGCGATCTATTTTGCTGACAGGAAATACAAAGTCAACAGTTGGATCGATATCGATATAAACTTTGATATATTCCGGATATATATTTTTAATGTCGAATTTTCATACTTTATCATATAACAATTTTTTTTAAAAGAATTATGATTAGAAGCAATTGTATTCAATTCTTTTAGTATAATGTAGATTTAAAAACTCGGGTTAACCGGAATTCTACTACCAGTATATTTCTATTTGTTTGGTTTTTAGATGAATCCTGAGATTATGCAGTTTGATATTATTCAATCGAAGCTACTACAACAATTAAAAAAAAAAAACAAACAAAAACTAATGTTAATTTATGAAATAACAATTTTAAATATTGCTTTATAAACTTTATTATGATTGTAAACATTTAATCAGGTGATTGTTTCAATTATTGTCGGCGTCAGCTTGGTACAATCATATTTCTTGATCTGGAGTAATTGTAATTAACAGGTAAAAATCATCATGCCACAGCTAAATAACCTTTAATTGTTGTATAAACATTTATATAGTACCAGGTTTTGTTTATCTGGATATAGTAATTAGGACTAATTATTATATTTGACACTTATGGCAGAATCAGAGTTAGAGTTTGAAAACGTATTTTGTACGGGACATTAAACATTTATTTTACGGAGTTGACCGCAGAATACCGCAGAAATTACCTGTTATACGGTATATTATTTCATTTTTTTTTAATTAAATTTGTCATTTTTATATCAATTTTTTCTGCTTAAATCAAAATATTTTACTTCATCTTTAAAAACTAATTAAAAACCTTTAAATGGCCCCAACTTATGTGCTAAAACAACAATCTACACTATAAGTAAGTATGTAAGTAAGAGGAAAATAATTTTTTAACCTGTATATCATAAAACAGCAGAGGAGGCACGATTACAGCGTTCATGAATAATTAATGGTGAGTTCCTCTCGGGAGATTGTTGATAGATACCAGTATCTATATATGAATGGAATTTACATAAGAATGTTTGGGTTTAATGTTAAATGTGATCATCTGCAATTTTCGAGAGGGACATTTTGTCGCCATCTTTTTTTCATTCATAGCATCCTCAACTGATCAACATTAAAAATGAAAATTTGTAAAATCTGGTGGAGACTTTTCCTATCCTTTTTAGTATGACATAGATCAATTATAGTGCTTTCTATATTTCTTTAAGTCTCCTTAAGTCTTCATCCATTACGCCACAATTGGCTTTGAAAAATCCCCAATTTTGCATGATTTGTGTTGAATAAAACATATCCTGTGACAATTTGAATCCGTAGAATATCATATTTTAGCCTTTTTAATAGTGATTATGCGATTTCGCAGTAAAACATATTGAGGATCACTTGAACTTTATGCTCGCAATACTTGTATACAAATAAATAATAAAAATTATATGACAAAAAAGGTACAAGTATAAATGTCACAAGACACATTTTACATGTATGTGGGAAAATAAAAGTGACTTTTTAAAATTATTGTTAGCATAGGCACTCTGGCACGGAATAATCACCCCTTTTCTGAGTACTTATTTATTTTCAATAAAATTTCTTTATTATTTCATCTCTTTTACCTGAATTTATATTGTGGACACATATAGCTTGCTGTTAACAGAAGATTAAGTTAATATAAGGAAAATGGGATGAAATAATAGAGAAATTTTATTGAAAATAAATACAAAAAATGTATGTAAACAGAAAGTTGATTAATTCAGAAATTAAAATGATTTTTAGCACAATTTATTAATATCGTTATTTAGGTAAATACTTAGACAGATTTCTTAAAAACTATTTTTGTCTTTTCAATTGATAATTGACCCAAGTTAGGCTATTAATAAATGAAATGTGACTTAATGTATTAATTAATTTTCATTAAAAAACATACATGACTTCTATAAATTTTAATTCCTTATCTAATTCTTATGAATCTTATCATGCAACAATATGGTCAGGTTGTTATTTTCATTGAATGGCATCTCAACACAGTAGGTGCTCTTCCTGTATATAATCAGTAATAGTGGTTACATCCCAGAGTATTGTCACTACAAAATTTAAGAATTGTCCATGTATTTTTACCTGTATTTTACCCGAGAACTAATTAGTGCATGTGTGATTTTTATAAGAATGTTTTAGTATTGTTGCGTAACTAAATGTAATTAAGTTTAATGATCTATAAGAATTATGATAAATTTTGTAGCAGAGCTCTGATAAAACAGTATGGTATCAATTGCCAATTCATAAACTTGCATCCAGTTTAAATATATTAGAGAGGTGTCATATCCCTGCATGGATTCTGCTGAACATTCTGAAAAGATTATGAACATTTTAACTAAATATATTATGTCATATTTCACTTATTAATTACATTTTAAAATTAAATTACAACAAATATATTATTTCATTTCTCATTAAATTTGACATTTTCATTATTTCAATCTTTCTTCTTAAATCAATATATTTTATTTCATTTTCATTAGATCTTTACTAAATATAGAAAGGGATATTTCACTAATTATTTTTTTTAATTAAATTACAATAACTATATTATTTCATTTCTTATTAAATTTGTCATTTTCTTTATTTCAAATTTTTTCCTCTTAAATCAATAAATTTTACTTCATTTTTAAAAATTCATTAAAAACCTTTAAGTGGCCCCAACTTGAGTGCTAAAACAACAATCTATACTCACTATAAGTAGGTATGTAAGTAAGAGCAAAATAATTTTATTGACCTGTATATCATAAAACCAGTATGGTATCAATTGCCAATTGATAAAACCTGCATCCAGTGAAATATTACATGATATATTTAGTTAAAATGTTCATAATCTGTTCAGAATTTTCAGCAGAATCCATGCAGGGATATGACCCCTCTCCAATATATTTAAACTGGATACAGGTTTATCAATTGGCAATTGATACCATACTGTTTTATGATATACAGGTCAAAACAATTGTTTTGCTCTTACTTACATACTTATAGTGTAGATTGTTGTTTTAGCACTTAAGTTGGGGCCACTTCACAGTTTTTAATTAATTTTTAAAAATGAAGTAAACTATATTGAAATAAGAAGAAAAAAATTGATATAAAAATGACAAATTTAATAAAAAAATGAAATAATATAGTTGTTGTAATTTAATTTTTTTTAAATAATTAATTAGTGAAATATCACATGCTATATTTAGTAAAAAATCTAATGAAAATGAAGTAAAATATATTGATTTAAAAAGAAAAATTTGAAATAAAGAAAATGACCAATTTTATAAGAAATGAAATAATATAGTTGCTGTAATTTAATTTAAAAAAATTAATTAGTAAAATATCCTTTCTCTGATCCCTTTCTATAATTAGTTAAAATCTAACGAAAATGAATAAAATATATTGATTTAAGAAGAAAGATTGAAATAAAGAAAATGTCAAATTTAATGAGAAATGAAATAATATAGCTGTTCTAATTTTTTTTAAAATAATTAATTAGTGAAATATCACATTCTATATTTAGTTAAAATCTAATGAAAATGAAGTAAAATATATTGATTTAAGAAGAAAGATAATGTTCAGAATCTGTTCAGAATTTTCAGCAATGTTCAGAATTTTCAGTAATGTTCAGAATTTTCAGCAATTTTCAGAATTTTCAGAATCTGTTCAGAATTTTCAGCAATGTTCAGAATTTTCAGTAATGTTCAGAATCTGTTCAGAATTTTCAGAATCTGTTCTGAATCTGTTCAGAATTTTCAGTAATGTTCAGAATCTTTTCAGAATTTTTAGTAATTTTCAGACTCTTTTCAGAATATCTAGCACAAAAACTGGTCTATTCAGAATCTCTTGACTTTGTAGTGATAGCATCATCATACACTATACAAGTCCTGAAAAATAATAATATCTAAACACGGGACATCACTCTCAAATTATCATCATACACTATACAAGTCCTGAAAAATAAACAATATCTAAACAAGGGAGATCACTCTCATAGCATCATCATACACTATACAAGTTCTGAAAAATAACAATACCTAAACAAGGGACATCACTCTCATAGCATCATCATACACTATACAAGTCCTGAAAAATAGAAATACTTAAACAAGGGACATCACTCTCATAGCATCATACACTATACAAGTCCTGAAAAATAAACAATATCTAAATAAGGGAGATTACTCTCATAGCATCATACACTATACAAGTCCTGAAAAACAAACAATATCTAAATAAGGGAGATCATTCTCATAGCATCATACACTATACAAGTCCTGAAAAATAAACAATATTTAAACATGGGAGACAACTGTCATAGCATCACCATATACTATACAAGTCCTGAAAAATAAACAATATTTAAATAAGGGACATCATTCTCATAGAATCATCATACACTATACTATATTTCAGTACTATTGTACAATCAAGGGACATCAGAAAAAAAAAGAAAAAAGCCAATTCATTAAAAACTTAAGGGAAGAAACTTCTTCATTATTCATTGCTACAAATCCAAAATATCTATAGCTATCTACCTACTGCATCTAACTATTATGTAAGATCCAGTTTAAAATATACTACAGTCACCCCCTGTTATTTCGGACTCGGATAAGTTGCTTCCTTGGATAACTTAAAGTAAGATATGGTCTGTTTGCAGTATTTATTAGTATAATGTACCCCAGTTAACTTCAATACTTGGAAAATTCAAGGTAAAATTATGGTCTATTCAACTTCAACAACAACGTTTGACTGTATATCTTTTAAATATCTTATTCAAAAAGAACATTTATTCCCAACTATAGTAATCTTTTAATAATCATCATTTTTTCCTCTCAAATATTTCAAAGTGAACATTAATTAAAAAATTATCCAAACTTTGTATATAACAAATACCTGTAAGGTGGCCTCATTAGTTGTGTTTCTGTAATCAGCTGATCTATAAGTGGGTCAAACTTTTTCTGTTTGAGATAGATCTCTTCTATCTCAGCTGGGTATGTATAAGTCAGAGGGAATGTTTTGGGACTGTTTTCTTCTGTAGTGAACATTACTCCTGGTCTGAATGAAATAGAACATGAAAAATAAAATGTGTTACTATATTCAATCAATAATAAAATAAAATGTACAGCAGTCCTCATCTGATGAAGCCACACCTTATGGTCCTCATCTGATGAAACCACACCTTATGGTCCTCATCTGATGAAGCCACACCTTATGGTCCTCATCTGATGAAGCCACACCTTATGATCCTCATCTGATGAAGCCACACCTTATGGTCCTCATCTGATGAAGCCACACCTTATGGTCCTCATCTGATGAAGCCACACCTTATGGTCCTCATCTGATGAAGCCACACCTTATGGTCCCCATCTGATGAAGCCACACCTTATGGTCCTCATCTGATGAAGCCACACCTTATGATCCTCATCTGATGAAGCCACACCTTATGGTCCTCATCTGATGAAGACACACCTTATGGTCCTCATCTGATGAAACCACACCTTATGGTCCTCATCTGATGAAACCACACCTTATGGTCCTCATCTCATGAAGCCACACATTATGGTCCTCATCTCATGAAGCCACACCGTATGGTCCTCATCTGATGAAGCCACACCTTATGGTTCTCATCTGATGAAGCCACACCTTATGGTCCTCATCTGATGAAGCCACACCTTATGGTCCTCATCTGATGAAGCCACATCTTATGGTCCTCATCTGATGAAGCCACATCTTATGGTCCTCATCTGATGAAGCCACACCTCATGCAATGAAAAAGTGGCCTTATAAGAGGGTTGACCTCACATCAGGGAATAAATTTAGTAGTATTTTATTATCTCAAGACGTTGAAGTGCATCTGAAATCTGTTCTGATAAGAGGGGTGGTCTTTGGTGGGAGAGGCCTTATAAGAGGGGTGGTCTTTGGTGGGAGAGGCCTTATAAGAGAGGTGGTCTTTGGTGGGAGAGGACTTATAAGAGGGGTGGTCTTTAGTGGGAGAGGCCTTATAAGAGGGGTGGTCTTTGGTGGGAGAGGCCTTATAAGAGGGGTGGTCTTTGGTGGGAGAGGCCTTATAAGAGGGGTGGTCTTTGGTGGGAGAGGCCTTATAAGAGGGGTGGTCTTTGGTGGGAGAGGTCTTATAAGAGGTGGTCTTTGGTGGGAGAGGACTTATAAGAGGAGTGGTCTTTGGTGTGAGAGGCCTTATAAGAGGGGTGGTCTTTGGTGGGAGAGGCCTGATAAGAGAGGTGGTCTTTGGTGGGAGAGGCCTTATAAGAGGGGTGGTCTTTGGTGGGAGAGGCCTTATAAGAGGGGTGGTCTTTGGTGAGAGAGGCCTTATAAGAGGGGTGGTCTTTGGTGGGAGAGGCCTTATAAGAGGGGTGGTCTTTGGTGGGAGAGGCCTAATAAGAGAGGCCTACTGTACAATGTTTTTCGAAAAAATATTTTCTCCTTGTCATTTGTAATAATGTATAAAATATTTTGCAAGAATTCTTTGAATGAAACTTAAAAATACCCTATAGGACAAATGTCAATATCGATTGGCTATTGGAAGACATAGCTAAATACCAATTTTCTGGATGTACAAAAACAAATTGTTGGTACTATATAATTTATAATTAACATTATACACTGAATGAATGTAAATATGGTCACAAAAAATTAATTTGAAAATTACTTTGGTGGCATTGTGTTGACATCATCAAAGGGACAGAACTCCTCCTCATCCTCATCTAACAAGTCCTGGTACTTGAAGCATGTCCAGTGTGGTTTCAATACTTTTATGACATTTAAAATGGATGCTGTGACACTGAAATACAGCATAAACAAATAACTATAATATTTAAGTTTAATTACAGAAAAAATACAATATAACTAATTTCTTTAGAAGTGGACTCGACTGTATATATACTATAGTTTGTTATTGGATAAACAACAGACTATGTAAAAATATATAAGTAACAAGAAGACTGATTCTATTAAGAACACTTAAGCATTTTACATATACATGTAATTATCTGATAAATAAATGTACAGTGCTCCCTCGTTAAACCGCCACCTTCTGTGCAGTCGGTAGTTTGGCGGTATAACGAGTTTGGCGATAAACTGAGGGATATTGAAAACCGGAAGTTATGTGATCATATGAAAAGATAAACTTTCAACTCGACTGACATGCATGTTGTACTTGTACAAATACATAAGTATAAATAATACATGCTTAATAAATAAATAAATTAGAATAATTATATTCACATCGGTAATGTCCTGTACAGTTTGCAGATCTTTGTCAATGCTGACAAATTCTTGAACCGTCATTTGTAGCTTGGGACATCAAGGTTATTATAAACACGTGACAGCAACAGTTCATCTTCATTTGTGGGGTTATTGGAAGATTCCATTTAATTGTCAAATTATCGGCAATTTGTTGTTATGTTAATTTTGGATTTTCCTTTGCATAATTTATAATTGCACGTTTTTGTTTGTCGTCTAATTAATTACGCTTTCTCTTCAAGCATGACATTTTTATGACAACTAATTAAATTACAAATTTTACTCAGGATTAAAAGTACAAATGTAATCACTAGAAAAGTAAATACAGCTAATCATTCTAATCAAAACAACTGATCACCTGTTCCGACCCTCAACTATGAGATCAATGACCGTGTCCGATGACCAGTTTTGACATTTCATAATTACCGATCAATACACAGCTGTCAAAAGGTAGTTGTGGGCGGTACTAATGGGGGAATTTAAATTGGTGTTACGACTTGTGTCTAAAATCTGTGGCGGATGGCGGTAGCTGAGTTTGGCAGTATAACGGGGTATTTTTAATGGGGGAAATCGGGAAAGACGAGAATTTTGGCGATAGGCGAGTTTGGCGATAAAACGGGGGGGGGGGGGGGGGGGGGGCGATGTACATTCATTCTTGTCATATTGGTATCATTGGTATGCAAGATTTCATAGCATATTTCTTAAAAAAACCACATCCACAATATTTTTTTGGGATATCAGAAAGATTACGTCATTAATGCAAAATACTTCACTGATAAACATTTATTTGTCACATGGCTTGATCATATGAGTTATAGCTTGTCAGTAATAAAAGTTAACCAAAAATTTAATGGAGAAAACAAGGAAAACCTATTGAGTGTAGATATTATGATACATACACATATATATGCATAAATGTGTTGGCATAACTGTTTGTATCATATTGAGTCAGTTGTGTTTGGCATATCACTATGAGATGAATAGTGTCATGTAGTGATGCACTTAACACAAATGACAAGACATGATACAAACAATTGCACCTACACATTCATGCATAAAATAAGCTTATTTCACATTTTTAATGTCTACATACCTCATTCTATTTATAGTACAAGGATTGTGAGGTATACATACCTGTCTGATGGTTCCTTATTCTGTGGTAATAAGGGACTAGGATCTCCAAGTAATGCCTTCAATGTCAATGCTATTGATTCTGTTAATGATTTTATACAATAACCACCCTAAAATACACAAACATTCTTTGTATTGCCAACTCAGCTGTGTAATTTGTCCAATTGAGCACTTGATTGATTGATTGACTGATTGTTGCTTAATGTCAAGTGAGTTGTATTTCAGCTATATTCATCATGAAAAAACGTTTATCAACGATAAATTATGTTGGTGAAAGGTGTCAGTGGGACAAGACTATGGATTAGAGCATTTGAAATTGGAATAATTATATTAGTATCTATTTTAAAAGCATATAAAATGTTAAACAATACATGCAGTGTTTAATGACATGGTTCAATTATTCACACTTGTAATGTTTTTCTGGCCTGACAGTTGGTGATAGACAAACTCCAATATATAAAAATCAATTTGTAGTAACATTATGTACACTGGAATGATTTTGTTTTGTAAAAGATAAATTAATTCTGAATTTTATTTTTATTTAAAAATCAGTTTTCAGAGGATATATATATCAATGATTTCAGTCTTACCTCTAAACAGACACATACTCTACCATCGGCTAGCGACATCAGGTGATGTGTCATGTGACCAAATGCTGCAGGTGATACCATCATTTCTCCCTAAAAAGTTTTGACAAATGTCTGAATAATTAATCATAGAAGTGAGCAATAATTCCATGTTAATTTATATGTAACAGGTTGCTGCAATTTCATTGGAAGGCAACACAAAGTTTATAAAATCGATCATATTGCTTTCTGTTTTATATAATCTTTGCATATAAACAGCGTTCATTTTCATTTGAGACTTGCAATTTGCAATTAAGAATTGAACATTATTTTGTATGCATTTATTAACACAAATTGTAAGAATGAACTCATTCATAAAATTGTACACACTAACATTTATGGTAAAACTATATAAAATCAAGCTTTAATTGCTTTTTTTTTGTTTTTTGCATACAGGAAACCATAATCATCACAAGAAATTGTTGATTAAAATCAGGAGATTATGGTGTTTAATGCCACGTTCAACAATATTTCAGCTATATCGTGTTGGTCAGTTTTATTGGTGGGGGAAACCAGAGTTCCAGGAGAAAACCATTAAAATCATATGCAATATTAAAGATGATTAATATTTTATACAGAGTATTCATAATTTATCTTTTATCTTCTATAAGTTAAAATAAATTTTCAATAACAAGACTGGTGATCAAAAAACAATACAAATGTCTGAAAACAATTATTGATGTTTTCATTTTTGTGCTAAAATACAAGTATTTATAAAAGGTAACCTATACATTAACCAGTGGCTCTCAAGAGCCTGTATCGTTCACCTGGTTATAAAAAGAACCAATTGGCCCTATGTAAAAACTATGTCCTGCAGTGGTAGTCATCTTGGAATTACGATCAACATAAAAAACACAAAGTTTGTAAAGGACCTTCCAATGATTGATGCACAGTTTAGGTTCAATCAATGCAATAGCTTCAGAGAAGAATATATTTCTGTATCTTCCCCATATGGTCCTGTGTTAATACTATGACCTGTGGTGGCAGCCATCTTGGATTTTCGATCGGCATAAAAAACAGAGGATCTTCCAATGATCATTCCTGGGCAGTTTGGTTTCAACTGTCCAAGTGGTTTCAGAGAAGTAGCGTTTTGAAACATTTTTCCCATAGGGTCCAATGTTAAACTAAGTCCTGCCGTAGCCACCATTTTGAATTTCATATCATAACAAAAAACGTCAAGTTTGTAGAGGATCATCCAATGAACATTCATGTACAATTTGGCTTTAATCATATTTGTAGTTTCTGAGAAGAAGGCATTTGAACATTTTCCCATAGGGTCCAATGTTAATCTATGTATTGCGGTGGTGGCCATCTTGGATTTCCGATCGACATAAAAAACACACACTTTGTAGAGGACCTTCCAATGATCATTCCTGGGCAGTTTGGTTTCAACTGTCCTAGTGGTTTCAGAGAAGAAGCATTTTGAAACATTTTTCCCATAGGGTCCAATGTTAAACTAAGTCCTGCCGTAGCCGCCATTTTGAATTTCATATCAGAACAAAAAAACGTAAAGTTTGTAGAGGACCATCCAATGAACATTCATGTACAGTTTGGCTTTAATCATATTTGTAGTTTCTGAGAAGAAGGCATTTGAGCATTTTCCCATAGGGTCCAATGTTAATCTATGTATTGCGGTGGCGTCCATCTTGGATTTCCGATCGGCATAAAACATATGAAATTTGTAGAGGACCTTCCAATGGTCATTCCTGGGCAGTTTGGTTTCAACTGTCCTAGTGGTTTCAGAGAAGAAGCGTTTTGAAACATTTTTCCCATAGGGTCCAATGTTAAACTAAGTCCTGCCGTAGCCACCATTTTGAATTTCATATCAGAACAAAAAAACGTAAAGTTTGTAGAGGACCATCCAATGAACATTCATGTACAGTTTGGCTTTAATCATATTTGTAGTTTCTGAGAAGAAGGCATTTGAACATTTTCCCATAGGGTCCAATGTTAATCTATGTATTGCGGTGGTGGCCATCTTGGATTTCCGATCGACATAAAAAACACACACTTTGTAGAGGACCTTCCAATGATCATTCCTGGGCAGTTTGGTTTCAATTGTCCAAGTGGTTTCAGAGAAGAAGCGTTTTGAAACATTTTTCCCATAGGGTTCAATGTTAAACTAAGTTCTGCCGTAGCCGCCATTTTGAAATTCATATCGGAATAAAAAACGTAAAGTTTGTAGGGGATCATCCAATGAACATTCATGTACAGTTTGGCTGTAATCATATTTGTAGTTTCTGAGAAGAAAGCATTTGAACATTTTCCCATAGGGTCCAATGTTAATCTATGTCCTGTGGTGGCGGCCATCTTGAATTTTCGATCGGCATAAAAAACAGTAACTTGGTAAAGGACATTCCAATGATCATTCCTGGGCAGTTTGGTTTCAATTGTCCAAGTGGTTTCAGAGAAGAAGCATTTTGAAACATTTTTCCCATAGGGTCCAATGTTAAACTAAGTCCTGCCGTAGCCGCCATTTTGAATTTCATATCGGAACAAAAAACATTAAGATTGTAGAGGACCATCCAATGAACATTCATGTACAGTTTGGCTTTAATTATATTTGTAGTTTCTGAGAAGAAGGCATTTGAACATTTTCCCATAGGGTTCAATGTTAATCTATGTCCTGCGGTAGTGGCCATCTTGGATTTCCGATCGGCATAAAAAACAGTAACTTGGTAAAGGACATTCCAATGATCATTCATTTACAGTTTGGGTTCAGTCAGTTCATTAGTTTCAGAGAAGAAGATCTTTGAAATTTCAGCCAATCAGAGCATATTATTGGCCCTGGCAGCCATGTTGAATATCCGACTGGAACGAAAAACAGTAACTTTGTAGAGGACCACCCAAGGAACATTCCTGCTAAGTTTGGTTCCGATTGGCCCAGTGGTTTCGGAGAAGAAGCTTGAAATGTGAAAAGTTTACAGACGACAGACGACGGACGCCAAGTGATGGCAAAAGTTCACATGGATCCTTGGTCCATGTGAACTAATAAAAAAAAAAAGAAAAAAGAAGCCAATAAAAACAAAAAACAAGACAAAAAAACACAAGAAATAAGCAGCAGACAACAATGTACCAGATAATTATGAATCTCTAAGCGATGATTAAATGAAAAGATAAGCAAGATATTAAGTTACTATATATTCTCACTATATATTGAGACTTGTTAAGAAAGATTGCTTGTCCATTACAAGTCTAGGACACTTATGGCAATTTGAGCCATTTTAAATTCTCCAAAAATCTTATATATATATATATATATCCTACCGTGACATCTGCTCGGTCATGCAATAATGTCGGTCATTTGTTTTGATTTACAATTCTCGCGCAGCACGAGACCAATGATGTCATTCTGTATATTCATAGCGTACATAAACACAGAGGGAATACTTTTCAACGTCAAAATTACAAGATGAGATTAAAACAGAGAAGTTTGAATTGAATAAATTTCATGCAAGTAAAAAAGATCCTTTTTACTAATGTCTTTTTTTCCTGATCATTATGCTTGTTAAATATGTTTCCATCGATGGTATTCCCCAAACATTTGTATTTTCCCGGTTTGTTGACATAATCGACATCACAGTTCATGACCGTTTCTGGAATGTAGGCCAAGCAAATTGTATTTTAAAATACTTTGAAAATATGATGATTGATCATTCAGATTCCACCATTTTCTAGAAAATGGCCGATTTTACCGGGAAAATACATGCAAGTGCTCTCCATTAGTCACAAAATGGCAGATTATTTTGCATTTCCACTGCTGCTTTAATACCAAATATACTCCTTACTTCTTGGGGTAATGAAATGAAATTCACAGAGAAGATAGAAAAAGAATTAATTTAACAGCAATAATCAAAATTTATAGCATAAATTGAACAGAGAATTAAATTAAACCAGACAGAAAAATGAGATTGTCTGGGTAAAAAAAACCTTTCATTATTACAAATAGCATCAACAAAACTGTATTGTTACCACTCTGTGATAATAAATGTGATTAAAATAAATTGAAATCAGTCATTAATTGTTTTACCAAAATATGTCGGTCTAATAGATTGTATTGACAAAAGCAAAAACACCAAATTCACTGAATTAAATACTTTTTATGTGGGTAAGCAAGTTTAATATTTGCATCAAATAATTAATTTTTAATACTTCAATTTCAAACTATTTAAAAAAAACATCTTTTGAAATTTTTCAGACAAATCAATTACACTGAAAAAGCTAAAATACTGTACTTTCTTAATCTGGTTTACTTTTTAAGTTTGGTTGGCCTATGACAAAATCATGTGCTTTATTGAACTTTGACCGACTTTATGTGACGTCATACGACGCCATTTGGAAAAGGGAGGGTAAACAAATATGGGTCAGTATGTAATTATTATCGATCTTTTTTCCATGGAACTTTACACATGTGAGCAAGAATAGATGAGGAACATAATTAAAAAGAAAAAAATGTTTACTTTTCAAACATGAAAAAAATAATCAAACATTATCCAATGACTGACCGACTTATTGTCAGACGAGGATATCTTATCATATCTGAAGAGCTTAATTTTTAACAATTTAAGTAATATAACAGAAGATAACTACCAGTATATATCAATACTATACTGTTATATTATATAGAGAATCAAAATCTAATACGGTTTCGAATCATGTCAATTTCGACCATGTTCCGTTTTTTTCGTGTCTTGCCGTCTGAAATGTTAAGCAGACGACTTCCGGTGTTTACGATATTTCTGTGACAACGTCAACATAGTCGTAGATACGGTAGATTATAAGTAATTGTAATATGAATACACCAAGAAAACGGCTGAATAAATACTGGTGTTCACTACCCCACTGTCTGTCTGATAACAGAAATATATCAAGACTGATCGTTTTCCTTTCACGGTGCCGACAGCACTAAATAAACGAAGAAAACAAATTTAATTCTAAAGAAATAATTGCCTGTTCATTGAAATCTTTGATACAAATAAAACAAGGGCAACGCAAAGCGTGGCATATCCCTTGCCTAAACATTTGACCATGTGACCTTGACCTTTGACTCTTGAGGACTAAGTATGTACCAAGTTTGGTCAAAATCCATTGAAGGATGTTGATTCTAGAGTGTTCACAAGGATGCTACGGAAGGACGGACGGACGGTAGCGTTTCTATATCCCTTCGCAACTTTGTTGGCGAGGGGATAATAAAGGGGGGAAACATCCTTCCGGAAAACAAGGCATATGGTGACAAGAAACAGATAAATTATTAATTGCCCTTTTATCTTTAAAACACTAATTACCCTGAATAGTTGTTGCTGTATAACACACCTTTTTTTAGTGTTCACAAGGATGTTACAGGGTAAATATTAGACCCTGTGACCTTGATCTTTGACCTATGACCTTGAAAATCAATATGGTTCCAGACTCTCCTAAGGACTAAGTATGTACCAAGTTTGGTCAAAATCCATTGAAGGATGTTGATTCTAGAGTGTTCACAAGGATGTTACACGGTAAAAATTTGACCCAGTGACCTTGACCTTTGACCTTGAAAATCAATAGGGTTCCAGACTCCCCTAAAGACTAAGTATGTACCAAGTTTGGTCAAAATCCATTGAAGGATGTTGATTCTAGAGTGGTCACAAGGATGTTATGAAAGGACGGATGGAAGGAAGGACGGACGGACGGACGGTAGCGTTACTATATCCCTGCGCAACTTCGTTGGCGAGGGGATAATAATTTAATTGATATCTGTCTTTTACAGAAAATGCTAAGAATACTTTAAGTTGAGGAACGTTGAAATGCTGCATATCGATTGGACTTTTCATTATGTACATTGACACTGGAAGTCCAGTGCCTAACATTCCATCAAAATCACGTGATTTGGCAGACGAAAATAACAAAACTTTTGACAAAATGGAAATGATTCGAAACAACCGTATTAATTCAATTCATGTAGTATAAAGAATGAACTTTGACCCCTACAATAACAACACTGTACATGTAATTGCTTGTCCCTTGTAAATTTTAGCACAGATTTAATTCCAAAACAGGATTACATTTTAATGGCAGAATGTTACCCAAAATCAATCAACATGTCTAAAAATAATCAATTCTAATAATTTGTTCTATAGGGTATAACAAAAAAAAATGTACTACATATACTGATGAATTGTATTTCAACACAAAGAAGTAAAACTTGAACAATAATATTCAAAATGACAAGTGGATTGAATTATCAGTGTTTAATGTCACTTTCAACAATATTCTAGATATATCATATTGTTTAATTTTTTCCCTTTCTTCATGGTGCTATAATATTCAAAGGGGAGATAAATCATGCTGAATTTTCTAAAATTTCAAGTAGTTTTTTTTTTTTATCTAACAATTGTTTTGGCTCAGTAAAATGACAAATAGTAAGGACTTGTGCTGAATCATAAGTACCTTATGGTCCCCAATAGCAGCGTCATAACCAGACGACACTAAAACTAGGTCAGGACAAAACTGGTAATGAATAAGTTAATAAAATATAGAACATGCTGTTAATAATATATAAAAATACAAAAAAACAACAAAATAAGATGCATAGGAATAGAAGGCATTCTTATAGTTATGATTAAAGCACACAAATTAATATTGAAATACAGTCCACTCCAATTATAATGATAGGGTTAGGGTAAATTTGTTTCACGCCACTTTCAACAATATTTCAGTTATATTGTGGCGGTCAGTTTTATTGGTGGAGGAAACCGGAGTACCCGAAGAAAACCACCGACCTGCCACAAGTCACTGAAAAACTTTACCACATAATGTTGCATCGAGTACACCTCGCCATGAACGAGGTGCGAACTCACAACTTTAGTGGCTGATTGCACAGTCAGTTTTAAATCCAACTACCATATGATCACGACTACGATGCACAATGAAATCCCTTGAGTATATATCTATAATGAAGTTTGTTATAATGAAAAGATGTCATGTCTCCCTAAAATTTCATTATAAATGGACTAGACTGTATATTCTAATGTTTTGATGGCAATAATATATAATATATAGACCTATAAGACACTTCTGTAAGTAATGAACATAAGTATGATAACTTCTTGGTCTATCACTAGTGTAATATTTATGCAGATATTGTGACCATAATTTTTTACCTACATTTACATACATGTATTCATGATAATTTTAATATTTAAGCACAATATACAATATATTCTGTTCCATAATATGATATTTTAACCAATGATGTCATCTGACATTTTTTGAAATTTTTGAATTCAGTAATAATGGTCATACTTTTGAGAAAATTTGTTCTATAACAGACACAATGAATTTGATACACACTAGAAATCGACATAAGAAGTTATCACGTCAAAACAAGACCTCCACAAACCAAACAGTATACCTCAGGACATCCTATAGCACAATCATAACCTGTTGATACTAAAACTAAGTCTGGACAAAACTGAAAATAGTTAGTACCTTATAAAGCTATTGTAATATGTATTAACACACTGCCTGAATAATACTATTGTTGATTGTTGTTTCATTTTTTAGCTGTATCATGACGAGAACAAGTTAATTTTCAATGACTTGATGATGAGGTCTGCTTTGTACTAAACCAACATGCTGAGTTGGATTTTTATAGTGCTAACTCACTGAAACAACAGTGTGTGGGTAAACATGTCGCTCCACTCATGTTATCCTCATTCCGAGACAACCAGTCTTTGCTCTTACTTTTTAAAGCTGCATGCTTTACAGAGAAGCAGCAAATACCAATATTATAGTCTTTGGATTGGCACGACCGAGCTCAAACCCACGATCTACCACACTTAGGGCCTGCACACCATTACACCACTTATGTGGTTTGAGCAAAAAATATATCAGTATCACCAAGAAGAGTGACACATATATCACAATGAATTTGTCAAGTTTTAATTTTCCAGTAATTACATATTTGATGCATTACTACTTCTTGCAAGTACAACATTAATTTCAAATATCAGTTGAGTGATCATGTAGATACAGTCATCCACCTTAAATAGTTATAAAAATAATAATGGACGCAAGTCATATTCAGGTACATTTTCTATTGTCTACTTCCATACTACTGTGACACAGTTTATTTGTTAGATGAACAGTATAACATGTGGTAGCTTATGTGACATGTTCTCTGATCTTTCCAGTAAATTAAAGGTAAACAAGGACAGGACTTGAAAAAAAAGAATAGTTGTTAGATGTTTGTGCAGATTTTTAATTAACCCTGCCACATTTTTGTGCCTGTCCCAAGCCAGGCCTTGCATTTCCATCTGCATATGTGGTAGACTTCTTTTTGTGTCAAAAGATTTGGGGTGAGAAGTAAAAAGCAATAGCTACAAAATCACAAAAGTTTTACTTACCTGATAAGCTACAGGTAACAAAATCTGTTGAAAAATGGTCAGGTAATCACTATCTGTCATACCTGTCTGTAAAGACAAAAATTTTATGAAGTACAGGTTCCCAGCAGTCTGTAATTGGGAGCCTGTAATTGCTCAACTGGTTTTCAATTTGACTTCTAAAGTTTATAAAAAATGGGAGTGTCACAAAAAAAATTGAAAGTGGGCCAACCAAAGATCATTTCACTTCCAATTTCTGAGCAGAAGATCTTGATGTGATTTCTGTTCTCATAATATGCCCAATAGGTATTAATTGGCTGAACAAAATATTGACAGAAAAACCCGAAAGATATACGCAGCTAAAATTTGAGTTCGTGTTGACTTGTAATAAAACAGCAATAAACAATTAAAGAAATTTCTATTTTCAGTATGGCAACCATCCTGAATGGGGTGGCGGGGCTATCAGACATAATTTTGAAAGGGGACCCTTCAAGGACTATCCAAGCCAAATTTGGTTTAATTTGGTTTAATTTGGTTCAACGTGTTCTGAGAAGATTTAAATGTGAAAGTTTACAACGTACGACAGAAGGACAACAAGTGTTGACAAAGCTCACAAATCCTTTGGTTAGTCGAGCTAAAAATGATGACATATGACATGCAATCACTCTCTGTCATACAAATGTCTGATGAAAAATAGCAAAAAAGTAAGTACTGTATATCATATTTATATGTAAAAACAGCAATGTCTTTTGTATTCTTCACCTAAGAAAATCATTTAATAAGATGTACAAATTTTGACCTGTTAGTAATGGATTTCTATAAGCACTCGGTATAATGATCATGTATTTTAAACACACAGTAATAAAGGAGAATAAAAAAAGAAAATTCATCACAAATCTTTATTTAAGGAATATGTTCAATTTTGGAACAGGTTAAACGATATAACCTGGTTTGGGGTCATGAACGCTTAATAAACTGCGAAGTGGTTTATGAAAAGTGTAAACTGTTCCAAACCAGGTTATACAATTTTCAAAAATTGAACATATTCCTTACAATTTAATTTTTACAACAGAATTTAATGATTTCTTGATTTTAATTACGATTATTTAATGGGACTATTTGATTTGTCATTGGCGAATGAATATGTTGTCGACGTCCCAATACCAACCTAGGTTATCAAGTATAACCAATGTTGTTCCATGTGGATCAGCCAATCAGATTGCACTATTCACATCAAATTAAATTATTTGATCAGATATATGGATTACAGTTTGTTTTTACTCAAATATATTTGTTTTACCTTATTCAAGGGTACATTTATATTGAAGCCAAGTCCTTTATCTTGCCCTATGTTGTCATAGTCTGACTCCCGTAGATTTGGCCAGTAGTTACCATACTCATAACGATGAATTGAAAAATATAACACTCTGAAAAATATTGGAATCGATAATTCAATTTAGTATACTTGAAAACTGTGATTGTATTTTTTTCATCCTGTGTACTATTCTTTACAGATTCCTTTCAGTTCATCAGTTAGCATGTTTGTTGTATTCTTTTTATTCTTCTTCTTTGGTAATATTAATATCTAACGACATACTGTATGAGATAACGTCAGTGTTCATATTTCAACCAACCAATCAGCAATGAGCATACTAAATCTTTAGGCATCAAAACCGTGCACATGCCAAGAGCTGTTGTCTGATTGGTAAATATATTTGCCTGTCTTGCATATGATTGGACGGTCAAAGATGAATGAAAGGTTACATGACACGACTCCAAATGAAATGTTGTTAGATGTGCATGTATTGCCAAAGAAAATCAAATTAAAAAAAGATAATACAAACATCTAATTTTAATTAGATTGTGAGTTAGCATTAACTGAAGTTTGCAAGTTATTTCATATAAAGTATTTAGTCATACTTATTCTTCATATTCAGGTGTACAAGAAAAAGCCTTCTCAATAAAAAAAATTAGAAAATGACTGCACAGCATAATTCAGTACAATTTGAGTAATAAATATTGAATTAAGAATTTGTATAAGAGGTTGATTGATGGTTGTTGCTTGATGTCAAGTGAGCAGTATTTCAAATACAGGTAAACCTTCGTTAGTGACAACTACTATTAAGCAATAATGTGTGTGACCTAAATTTTAATTTCTCTTCACAGTGTATTTCATATTAATTACGCCTGTATTTAGCAACCACCTGACTTAGGTGACCCTATTTCAGTGATTCATTAGAAGTTCACATAAGACAGGTTATTCACCACAAGAACAAGATTACAAACAATAAATCATGTAGTCAGCTGAGATGTGTTTATAGATTGAGTGCCACAATACAAAGAGGAGATAATGAGTAGGGTTGGGAAATTTTTTCCTACAACTTAAGCACTCCTAACAAACTTTACTAATAAGGAACTGATACAAGTTGTTTTTTAATGTGCGACTGCGAGGAGTGTGGTACTGTCTAAACACGACTGGGAGGAGTGTGGTACTCTCTAAACACGACTGGGAGGAGTGTGGCACTCTCTAAACACGACTGGGAGGAGTGTGGTACTCTCTAAACACGACTGGGAGGAGTGTGGCACTCTCTAAACACGACTGGGAGGAGTGTGGTACTCTCTAAACACGACTGGGAGGAGTGTGGTACTCTCTAAACACGACTGGGAGGAGTGTGGCACTCTCTAAACACGACTGCGAGGAGTGTGGTACTCTCTAAACACGACTGCGAGGAGTGTGGTACTCTCTAAACACGACTGGGAGGAGTGTGGTACTCTCTAAACACGACTGCGAGGAGTGTGGTACTCTCTAAACACGACTGCGAGGAGTGTGGTACTCTCTAAACACGACTGGGAGGAGTGTGGTACTCTCTAAACACGACTGGGAGGAGTGTGGTACTCTCTAAACACGACTGGGAGGAGTGTGGCACTCTCTAAACACGACTGGGAGGAGTGTGGTACTCTCTAAACACGACTGCGAGGAGTGTGGCACTCTCTAAACACGACTGCGAGGAGTGTGGTACTCTCTAAACACGACTGCGAGGAGTGTGGTACTCTCTAAACACGACTGCGAGGAGTGTGGTACTCTCTAAACACGACTGGGAGGAGTGTGGCACTCTCTAAACACGACTGCGAGGAGTGTGGTACTCTCTAAACACGACTGGGAGGAGTGTGGCACTCTCTAAACACGACTGCGAGGAGTGTGGTACTCTCTAAACACGACTGCGAGGAGTGTGGTACTCTCTAAACACGACTGCGAGGAGTGTGGTACTCTCTAAACACGACTGCGAGGAGTGTGGTACTCTCTAAACACGACTGGGAGGAGTGTGGTACTCTCTAAACACGACTGCGAGGAGTGTGGTACTCTCTAAACACGACTGCGAGGAGTGTGGTACTCTCTAAACACGACTGCGAGGAGTGTGGTACTGTCTAAACACGACTGGGAGGAGTGTGGTACTCTCTAAACACGACTGCGAGGAGTGTGGTACTCTCTAAACACGACTGCGAGGAGTGTGGTACTCTCTAAACACGACTGCGAGGAGTGTGGCACTCTCTAAACACGACTGGGAGGAGTGTGGTACTCTCTAAACACGACTGCGAGGAGTGTGGTACTCTCTAAACACGACTGCGAGGAGTGTGGTACTCTCTAAACACGACTGCGAGGAGTGTGGTACTCTCTAAACACGACTGCGAGGAGTGTGGTACTCTCTAAACACGACTGGGAGGAGTGTGGTACTCTCTAAACACGACTGCGAGGAGTGTGGTACTCTCTAAACACGACTGCGAGGAGTGTGGTACTCTCTAAACACGACTGCGAGGAGTGTGGTACTCTCTAAACACGACTGCGAGGAGTGTGGTACTCTCTAAACACGACTGCGAGGAGTGTGGTACTCTCTAAACACGACTGCGAGGAGTGTGGTACTCTCTAAACACGACTGCGAGGAGTGTGGTACTCTCTAAACACGACTGGGAGGAGTGTGGTACTCTCTAAACACGACTGCGAGGAGTGTGGTACTCTCTAAACACGACTGCGAGGAGTGTGGTACTCTCTAAACACGACTGCGAGGAGTGTGGTACTGTCTAAACACGACTGTGAGGAGTGTGGTACTCTCTAAACACGACTGCGAGGAGTGTGGTACTCTCTAAACACGACTGCGAGGAGTGTGGTACTCTCTAAACACGACTGCGAGGAGTGTGGCACTCTCTAAACACGACTGGGAGGAGTGTGGTACTCTCTAAACACGACTGGGAGGAGTGTGGTACTCTCTAAACACGACTGCGAGGAGTGTGGTACTCTCTAAACACGACTGCGAGGAGTGTGGTACTCTCTAAACACGACTGCGAGGAGTGTGGTACTCTCTAAACACGACTGGGAGGAGTGTGGTACTCTCTAAACACGACTGCGAGGAGTGTGGTACTCTCTAAACACGACTGCGAGGAGTGTGGTACTCTCTAAACACGACTGCGAGGAGTGTGGTACTCTCTAAACACGACTGCGAGGAGTGTGGCACTCTCTAAACACGACTGGGAGGAGTGTGGTACTCTCTAAACACGACTGGGAGGAGTGTGGTACTCTCTAAACACGACTGCGAGGAGTGTGGTACTCTCTAAACACGACTGGGAGGAGTGTGGTACTCTCTAAACACGACTGCGAGGAGTGTGGTACTCTCTAAACACGACTGGGAGGAGTGTGGTACTCTCTAAACACGACTGGGAGGAGTGTGGTACTCTCTAAACACGACTGCGAGGAGTGTGGTACTCTCTAAACACGACTGCGAGGAGTGTGGTACTCTCTAAACACGACTGCGAGGAGTGTGGTACTCTCTAAACACGACTGCGAGGAGTGTGGCACTCTCTAAACACGACTGGGAGGAGTGTGGTACTCTCTAAACACGACTGGGAGGAGTGTGGTACTCTCTAAACACGACTGGGAGGAGTGTGGTACTCTCTAAACACGACTGCGAGGAGTGTGGTACTCTCTAAACACGACTGCGAGGAGTGTGGTACTCTCTAAACACGACTGCGAGGAGTGTGGTACTCTCTAAACACGACTGCGAGGAGTGTGGTACTCTCTAAACACGACTGCGAGGAGTGTGGTACTCTCTAAACACGACTGCGAGGAGTGTGGTACTCTCTAAACACGACTGCGAGGAGTGTGGTACTCTCTAAACACGACTGCGAGGAGTGTGGTACTCTCTAAACACGACTGCGAGGAGTGTGGTACTCTCTAAACACGACTGCGAGGAGTGTGGTACTCTCTAAACACGACTGCGAGGAGTGTGGTACTCTCTAAACACGACTGGGAGGAGTGTGGTACTCTCTAAACACGACTGCGAGGAGTGTGGTACTCTCTAAACACGACTGGGAGGAGTGTGGTACTCTCTAAACACGACTGCGAGGAGTGTGGTACTCTCTAAACACGACTGCGAGGAGTGTGGTACTCTCTAAACACGACTGCGAGGAGTGTGGTACTCTCTAAACACGACTGGGAGGAGTGTGGTACTCTCTAAACACGACTGCGAGGAGTGTGGTACTCTCTAAACACGACTGCGAGGAGTGTGGTACTCTCTAAACACGACTGCGAGGAGTGTGGTACTCTCTAAACACGACTGCGAGGAGTGTGGTACTCTCTAAACACGACTGCGAGGAGTGTGGTACTCTCTAAACACGACTGCGAGGAGTGTGGTACTCTCTAAACACGACTGCGAGGAGTGTGGTACTCTCTAAACACGACTGCGAGGAGTGTGGTACTCTCTAAACACGACTGCGAGGAGTGTGGTACTCTCTAAACACGACTGCGAGGAGTGTGGTACTCTCTAAACACGACTGCGAGGAGTGTGGTACTCTCTAAACACGACTGCGAGGAGTGTGGTACTCTCTAAACACGACTGCGAGGAGTGTGGCACTCTCTAAACACGACTGCGAGGAGTGTGGCACTCTCTAAACACGACTGCGAGGAGTGTGGCACTCTCTAAACACGACTGCGAGGAGTGTGGCACTCTCTAAACACGACTGCGAGGAGTGTGGCACTCTCTAAACACGACTGCGAGGAGTGTGGTACTCTCTAAACACGACTGCGAGGAGTGTGGTACTCTCTAAACACGACTGCGAGGAGTGTGGTACTCTCTAAACACGACTGCGAGGAGTGTGGTACTCTCTAAACACGACTGCGAGGAGTGTGGTACTCTCTAAACACGACTGCGAGGAGTGTGGCACTCTCTAAACACGACTGCGAGGAGTGTGGTACTCTCTAAACACGACTGCGAGGAGTGTGGTACTCTCTAAACACGACTGCGAGGAGTGTGGTACTCTCTAAACACGACTGCGAGGAGTGTGATACTCTCTAAACACGACTGCGAGGAGTGTGGTACTCTCTAAACACGACTGCGAGGAGTGTGGTACTCTCTAAACACGACTGCGAGGAGTGTGGTACTCTCTAAACACGACTGGGAGGAGTGTGGTACTCTCTAAACACGACTGCGAGGAGTGTGGTACTCTCTAAACACAAGGCACTTATTAATGTTCTCTTCTTTTGACGAGTTGTGCACATTGAAATAGATCTGCTCAGTACAATCAGTGTATGCCTATTTTAGAGGGGTTGTACCCTGTAATTGAGAAATTAAGCTCTAATTCTATACCCAGGGGTTCCCCATGGCTATGAAAAAAGATAAATAACTTCTGCAAAATATAAAATGTGAAAAAGTCCTTTTACTCTGGATCATTATAAAACATGTGTTAAGTGGACTTATCATGATGCACAACTCAAATCAACTTGCCTTGGGTCATCATAAAAGATGTTTTGAGTGACCTGACCTAAGGTACACCCCAAGTCAACTTACCTTGGGTCATCATAAAACATGTGCTGAGTGACCTGACCATGATGCACAACCCAAGTCAACTTAACTTGGGTCATCATAAAACATGTGTTGAGTGGCCTGACCACGATTCACAACCCAAGTCAACTTACCTTGGGTCATCATAAAACATTTGTTGAGTGGCCTGCCCATGGTGAACATCCCAGTCAACAATTAATACCCTGGAAGAACAAATTATTTTATTTGATACACAAAGTAAAGTTTCCTCATCTTTACTTGACTAGAAAAAAAAATTAATAAGCACCCGAAGAGTATTATATAGCCAATGTAGTCACAGTTGTCAGTCAATTTTGAATGTAGCAGTTTGCTACATTTCAAGAATTGAAAGCAGTGTTCTGATTGGTTAATATTTTTACAGTTAAAATTTCAGCAGGATAAACATAATTGTTTTTCAGAGGAGAAAATACATCTGACATCAATAAGTTCTGTTGTATATGTTTAAATTTTTACTAAAACTGATGTTCCACAGATGATAGTTAAAGCAAGTAATGACATTTTGTCTGTTTCAATAAGTACAAAATTGTTTTTTGAAGACGAAAAATTATAAATTTTACAACTTAAAAACTACATTGGCCAGATATTGTGCTTCAAATGCTTCAAAATATATTCCAGAGTCAAGCTTTAATAAAGGTAAGGAATCTTTATTTTTCTTAAAACATAATATTTTATGAGTAACAGTGTGCACTTTTTAACATTTTTGCTCTGTATTAGTTAGATACAAAACTTTGAAGTGAGCTGGGTAAAACTTTGTTGTCCACCTTCTTAGTAAAATTGAATATAATATAGGAGGTTTGGGCTTTTTCAAGTAATCATTGTTACTGTACTGGCCTCTGTGCTCCAAATGCAATCCATATAAATAATTCATGATTTCATCGTATTTGTGACATTATTCAATCACCTTTGAGTAGAGATCTTATCAAACAACACTCTACTGCTACGCTAAACAGTATCTATTAATTTTCTCCCATGATCCTCTTTTAACATTACTGCACCAATGAAATTCTACTTCCTGTTTCTTTCAAGAACTCAATTTGTTAGGTTTATAAAACACACTGTTTTTTTCTGGGTATAAAATCTAAACATATACATGTATTTGTATTAAATAAATCTCTATCTAAGACAATCTAGATCTACTTTTTAACACCCAGGCGGTCTACAGCATGCTTAGCAGCAATGGCTACATTGTTAAAAATACAGAATCCACAGAGTTGATCATTCATAGCATGGTGGCCAGGAGGTCTGAAATTATATAAAATATAGTCAAATAAATACAAGTTTGACAAAAATATTTACAACACAGAAATCAGTCTCTTAGGCAAATGTTTTTTTGCAATGAGGTGTTAGGGTTATGGTTATTAACGCCACTTTCAACAATATTTCAGATATATCATGGCAGTCAGTTTTATTTATTTTATTTTTTTGCAATGAAAAGTGGCATAATAATAAAGGTGGTATTTTGTTACAATGTAATAAATAAACAGTTCATAATCCAAATGTGAAAGGGGCCTTATAAGAGGGTGATCACAACATCTTTAAATGTCAGATTTTTTCATGACTGGTTATTTTCTGACAGTTCATACACTACTAAATTTGTTCATTCATTAATAAATTGCTTTGGTGTTGATTGGTTAGTGTGGTTGCCACAAGTGTAATAGATAATGTGTTGCAGAGGTCGTCAGGTCAAACAAAAGACCA